>JAMXDD010000099.1:0-63059 GCA_024733475.1 Syzygium grande | reverse complement strand
ATGAGGTCAATTTAACCATCACACGTAAACAACTTCAAGCCGTAAATTACCTGTGCTAGTGTGGAGTTTCAAGTATATATCATCCCGCCTCTTCCTGATGCACCCTTGCTTAGTCTATCTTGTAGGAGTGGCGTAAGATCACCTATGATGTCCCAAACACAATGAACGTGAGAAAATTCAAATATGACATACTGTCACATATACAAGAAACTACAGTTTTATGCATTAATGCCATTACTAACAAGCGCCTATGCTAGGGTAATTGAATAGCGCTTCCCAGTAAGGACCTTACTTGCAGAAACTTGTTGAGATTTGTTGTCAATTTGCAAAACAATCGACTTGCTGCTTAAAGAACCGTCCCTATTCAAGTCAATGCATATTGAGGGCAGCGGTGGATCTCGTGGAGGCCCAGAATGACGTCCCAAAGACACGGTCCGAATTGGGTCTTCCCTCACACGAGAAGGAGAGAGCATGCCCATTTTCCAATTATCATGCCCATTTTCCAATTATAATTTAATACAATATCCAAATACAACCCGAACACCAATCAAAAATCAAAAAGGGCGGGTCAAAACCACTTGGAAAATTTAATACAATATCCAAAAAAATCAAAAGTAAGTGGCCACCATCGGGGTTCGGTACTACATTTAACCGGGGCTCTTCTCAAAAATGCATCGGGACGCCTGTCATCCTCAAGGCCGGGATCTGAAAATGTCGGTTTTCAACAACCGTGAGAATAAATCTCAGCGAGTAATTCCCCAAACCTAAACTAGGCTAACATGCACCTCCCGACAAGTACTAAACAAACCGCACAACATACACATAAATCGACTCAGCCCCTCGGCCTAAATCTAATCCCACTAGACCCCGCAGTTAGGCATATCCATATATAGTAATCACAAGACTTAAGTGGCACTCATAATCACACATATGCCAATCACACGCTTATGCATCGATTCTCACATTCTTACATGCCGGTCAATGTATGTTCATGTATGCAAATGCCATGGACTTGACACGTGCAATTCCCGGCCCACTGGCCCACACTGACACACTGGCACACTGCCCAAATTATTATTATCACGACTCGAGCCATCAATTTTTCACGGCCCGGCATGGCCTAGCCCGCTTCAAAGTGCATGAGGCGCAAAGAACCGATCCGCCCAAAGGTCTCTAGCCCGCCTCAAAGTGCATGAGGCGCAACATCGATCTCCTTAACGAACCGCAGCTCGCCTAAAGTGCATGAGGATGGTCGCCTTCCGGATGTACCGGCATCGCCCCGCTCCAAAGTGCATGAGGACGGGGATGCGACCAAGGTCACGACCCGTAGGTCCTTAGGGTGACCACACAACTCATTATTATTCCGGACCCCGCGTAACACGATCGGGCATTTTAAGTGATCACTACGCACACATCATTCGGGCACGCCCGTATATGCGTGTATGTCGTGCAATGCGTAAAATGCACATTCATGGTCATTCATTCACACTTGGGCATTCACATGCGCAAATCACAATGTAACGAGCTCAGCCTTGCACCACGATAATCAATTCCACAAATCAGCATGCCCACTCGCATAATCAATTTCAATTCAACCATGGCATCATCAAATAAACCACAACTACGGCTCAATTAGCCAATCACTTGCACGGCGATCATTCTCGATAATTGCCCAATTAAACCTCAATTGATCGCGCCTTGCCCAAATTAAACCCAATCCAGTCCAATCGTGACCAGTACTAAACCACAAATTCGAGGCTAATAATTGTCATTAAATTACTCCATCATACTCCCCAAACATTACTCTAATTGACCACCACAAAATCAAATACGGGCCAAGACTACACTCCACATAAATAAACCCGAACATTCCCGAACTCGGGTCAATTTAATCCAAATTGTCCAGTCCATTCATCGCGCCTCTCGGCCACTAATCCTCCATTAACTTAGCATATTAATCCACCAAATTGGCCCCAATCCAAACCCTAATCAATTCCACAATTTAACCCCTAATTTAACCCCTAAATTACCCTAAACTTGTCCAAAAATGCAAATAAACCTAATTAGGGTGGCGACGGCCGGGACTACAGCCGCCGGGCGGCGGAAGGGCAGCGCTACACAGAAGCCCAACGGGGCTTCGGGAGAAAGAGAGAGAGGGGAGAGGAAAAGGGGGTTTGCGCGTCGGCCGGGCAACGCCTTTGGGCACGGGCGGGGCGGCGACGGGATGAAGCGCTGCCGAGCCGGGCGGCGACGGCGAGGGAAGGCAAAAGAGCTCGTCGTCCCACCGTCAAGGTGAGGGAGAGAGAGAGGCTGGCATTTGCTGGCTGAGGTCACGGGCGACGGGAAGGGAGCGGGTTCCAGACGCAGTGACGCGCTGGGCGGTGGAGGAAGCGGCAGCGAGCTCCGGTCAAGCAAGGTAGGGTGAAGGGAACCGTGGCTGTGGGACGCCGGGGAAGAGGAAGGGAGAAGGAGAAGAGAGAGAAGGAGAGAAAGAAGAGAGAGAGGGAGAGGAGAGAGAGAGTTGATCAAAGGGGGGGGGAAAAGGACAGACGTGACCGGGTCCGGAGGGGGGGGGAGAGGGAGAGAGAGAGAGAGAGAGAGAGAGAGAGAGAAAGAATTTTTTGAAAAAATTTATACTAATTAAAATATTAAACGCAAACCGGGGGTCCAATTTCAAAACCGAAAATGGTCTACCGGTCCAAAGTAGACCTCGCACTTAAAAAGGGACAAAGGCCAAATTAATTAGACCAAAATTTTTCCGAGGGGGTCTACCAGTCCAAATTCGCACCTGGTCAGAAACTCCAAATTTTTCCACTATTCCCGACAATCTCGATACCGGCAACATTAATATTGACACCGTCCAATTTATTAAGGCCCCCGAAACACCCAAAATCGATCGCCAAGTTCAGGGTCCAAATAACGACAAAAATTGATCGAAAAGCGATTCTAGCGAAATCTCCGGTTTAAAATAATAACCGAGAGTGATCGGTTCTCGGCGAGATTTTACTATAAACACACCGACAAATTATGCATTTTATAAACCCCAAAAATTGGATCAAAATTGAATGTTACAATTCTTCCCCTTACAAAAATTTCGTCCTCGAAATTTACAATCCCAACCCGACTACTCAAACAAATGGGGGTACTGTGTCGATCACTTCCTCACTTTCCCATGTGGGCACCTTCCGTCCCGTGATGTTCCCAAATAACCTTCACCAACGGTATTGTCTTGTTCCTCAACACTTGCTCCTTCCCTCGCCCCTCGACCAAGACCGGCTTTTCCACATATGATACTCGTCGTCCACGCCTATTACCTCATGATTCAGCACGGGGTCGGGTCCGTTCATACTTCCTCAACATCGACACGTGGAAGACGTTATGAACTTGTGACAAATTTGGCGGTAAGGCTAGGCGATATGCCAACGTCCCAATCCTTTCCAAAATCTCAAACGGGCCTATGTACCTTGGACTCAACTTTCCTTTCTTGCCAAACCTGGACAATCCTCTCATTGGCGAGATCTTAAGAAACACATGATCGCCAACTTGAAACTCCAATGGTCTACGCCTTCGTCCGCCGAACTTTTCCGGCGACGACTGAAATGTTCTCAACCTTTCCCGGATAATCTTCACCGATTCCACCGATCGTTGAACCAACTCGACCCAGTATACTTTTTCTCCTACTTCATCCCAACACAACGGTGTCCCCGTAAGCCCCCGCCATATAATGCTTCAAATGATGCCATTCTCGATGCTCACGAAAAATCGTTATTGTAGGCAAATTCCACCAAATGCAACTGCTCTTCCCACTTGCCCCGAAAATCCAGCACACACGCTCTCAAAGATATCCTCCAAAGTCTCGAATAGTCCTCTCGATTGGCCATCCGTCTTGCGGATGATAGGTCGCATCAATTGTAACTTAGTTCCCATGGCGTATTGCGTACTTTTCCAGAAAATTTGCAAGAACCGGGATCACGGTCCGACGTGATTGATACCGTACACCGTGAAGACGAACTATTTGACGACGATAAATCGCCCAACCTTTCTAGCTCAAGTCCTTTTTCGTGACCGCCAGAAGTGCTACCGACTTGGTCGGGCCTGTCCACTATCACCCAAATAGAATCGTGGTCCTCTCCGGCTTCTTGGCAAATCCGCATAAAGTCCATTGTAATGTGCTCCCATTTCCATTCCGGGATTTCCAACGGTTGTAACATTCCACCAGGTTTGCAGTGCTGCGCCTTCACTTGTTGACACGTCAAACACTTAGCCACGTGCTTGGCCACGTCCACTTTCATTCCATTCCACCAGTAGTGCTGACGAAGGTTCCTGTACATCTTAGTGCTGCCCGGTGAATACCGAAGTGGCTCCCATGAGCTTCCGACAAAATCTCTTCTTTGAGTTCCAAATCGCTCGGCACGCATAATAGCCCCTCGAAACCTAAGGATTCCATCTTCCCGACACCGAAAGTCTGGTTTCCTCTTGGAGTTGTCCATACTCGTAACTTTCTCAATCTCGTGGTCCGTGAGACCGCAACGCCTTAATCTTGGCTTGCACTTCCGGCTCAATCCTTAATGTCGCCATCGCACCCAGGAGGTGTCCTACCTCAAACTTAAACTCCGAGTCTCGCGCTCCTTCTAGTAAGGTCCACTCTTTAACCAGCAAATGCGCTGATGCTCGATTTCCTGCTCAAGGCATCCGCTACCCCCGTGGCCTTTCCGGGTGATACAAAGATGTCGCAGTCATAGTCCTTCAAAGAATTCCATCCAACGCCTACGCCTCATATTCGGTTCCTTCTGCGAAAATAAGTACTTGAGACTCTGATGGTCCGTGTAGATTTGGAACCTTTCTCCACATAAGTAATGCCTCCAAATTTTAAGTGCAAAGATAATTGCTGCCAACTCTAAATCGTGTGTCGGGTAGTTCATTTCATGAGGTCTTAACTGTCGCGATGCGTAAGCAACCACTCTTCCATGTTGCATTAGCACGCATCCCAATCCTCTAAGCGAAGCATCGCTATAAATCTCATACCCGTGCGGTCCTGAAGGAATCGTCAGTACTGGCGCCGTTGTCAATCTTTGCTTCAGTTCCTGAAAACTCTCTTCGCACTTTTCAGTCCATTCAAACTTGGTTTCCTTCTTAAGCAGCTTCGTCAATGGAGTGGCTATCGCTGAGAACCGTTCCACAAACCTCCGATAATAGCCTGCTAGTCCTAGAAAGCTTCAACCTCAGTAACTGTCGTCGGTCTCGGCCAGTCCATTACTGCTTCAATCTTTGCCGGGTCCACGGAGATTCCTTCACCGGATATTATATGCCCAAGAAATGCTACTCGGTTCAACCAAAACTCGCACTTGCTAAACTTAGCATATAGTGCGTGCTCCCTTAACGTCCGTAGAACCTTCTCCAAATGCACCTCGTGTTCCTCGGAACTCTTCGAATACACTAAAATATCGTCGATGAAAACAATGACAAACTGGTCTAAGAATTCCTTGAATACCCGGTTCATTAAGTCCATGAAAGCAGCAGGGGCATTAGTCACTCCAAATGGCATCACTGTGAACTCATAGTGCCCATATCTAGTCCTGAATGCTGTCTTTGGAATATCCTCCTTTTGGATTCTTAACTGGTGATACCCTGTCCTCAAGTCAATCTTAGAAAACACCAAGGCTCCTTGCAACTGGTCGAACAGGTCGTCAATCCTTGGGAGGGGATACTTATTCTTGACCGTCACTTGATTTAGCCGACGGTAGTCGATACACAACCTTAGCGACCCATCCTTCTTTTCTCGACAAATAAAACCGGGTGCTCCCCATGGAGACGCACTTTGGCCGGATGAAACCTTTGTCCAAAGGTTCCCGTGATCCGACCTTCAATTCCTTCAACTCGACAACGATATCCTCAGGGGGCGGTTTTAGATTGGCTCACCCCCATGGCCAACTCGATAACAAATTTACTTCCCTTTCTCGCGGCAGCCCCGCAATTCCCGAGGAAAGACATCGGAAAATTGCACACCACCGGTATATTCTCAAGCAAAGACTTCACCGGCCGACGGATCAACCACACTGGCTAAATAACCTTGACAGCCCTCGTCCAACAATTTAGTTGCTTCCACCGACGAAACCCAAGGGATCGAGGTTCCTCCTCGACTCCCTACAAACTCAAATCTAGGGCCCACCGGGTAAACCGATCGCCCGGTACTACAAACCATTACGGCATTCTCGCTTAACTAGCCACCCATGCCCACAATCAAATCAAAATCATACATCGGCAACACAAAAACTAGGTCTATCCCCCTTTCTACACCACCAATCACTATCTCACAATTCGGCATCCTAGAGATATGCATATCTTATCCTTCAATGGCGTAGTCACACACAATTGCACTTCTAACACGACAGGCTTTAACCCAATCAATTCAACAAACTGAGCAGATATAAACGAGTGTGATGCTCCCCGGATCAAATAATGCATATGCTATATGGTGGCACAGAGAAACCATACCGTGACCACCCCCCGGCGATTTTCCACTTCTCTTCGCGCCATTGCATACACCCGTCCTTGTGCCGGCGGCCTGTTCATAATAACTGGCGGGGCACTTCCAGACTGGTTCCCAATCCGAGGTTGTTGTAGTATCGGGGCTCTCGCGGGGTGTTGTTGGGGCAATTCTTGATCCGATGATCCATACTCCCACACTTGAAGCAAGCCCCAAATCTGTTTTGCTGAAAGTTCGGCTTCTCGATGTTCCTTCTAATCGGTGGGACAAATCGCCTGTTTCCCGCCATCGGTTTCTTCCCAAGACGGCGGTTGTCCCTAGCCGGGGCGAACCGCGATCCAGATGCGGCCGCTCTATCCACTTGTTCCCCGCCAATAGCCCCGAGGCTCTCTCATACATCTTCATAAGTTTTGATTCATCGGTATCACCGTCCGCCTGTGTCCGCCTTGATCCCATCCCTAATCTTTTCGCGCCTTATCCTCCGGGTGTTCCACCATCCTTTGCGCGAACCTTGACAACCTAGCAAACTCCGCCTCGTACTGATCCACGGTCATTGACCCTTGACGGAGTCTCATGAATTCTGCCAGCTTCCTTTCTCTGGCGCTTTCAGAAAAGAACTTTCCTAGGAATCTCTCAGAAAATACGGCCCAAGTCTGGGCGGTTCCTTCGGGAAATACCCGTCCTTTGGTGGCCCTCCACCAATCATTGGCGTTGTCCTGGAGCTGATATACTGCCAATGTTACCCTTTCAGCCTCGGTGCACCCTAGTACTTCGAATGCCTTCTCTAGTTCCTCAATCCAACGGGGTGCAGCCTCAGGATCACCTTGGCCGTTGAACTTTGGCGGTTTTAACCCGGAACTGCTCTACCAGCTTCGACATTGGCCTAGCCACATTCACCGGTTCCGGGATTGGATTCTCCACATTTCTCTGATTTCCATTGTTTCCATTGTTCCCGTTATTCCCATTTGCCCCATTGGCAGCAGCCATGGCGGCCTCAACAGCAGCGGCGATAGTGGCATCTCTCTCCTGAGCCAATCTACCTCCCAGAATTCCAGCTTCCTCGAGGGCTCTTAGGATTCCATCAACCCTCGGATCCTCCGCAACCCTTACTTGCGGCTCTACACGGTCCGTGCTCATGACCTCGACCTCGACCTCTACCTCTTCTACGGCCTCGACCTCTACCTCGTCCTTGGTTACTCGTCTCTCCAACTTGCATGTCCATCCTCCTGCTATAATTCCCACATCGGATTAGAGACCTAACCCAAGCTAAACCGGTCTAAGGTTCTAGGTAGGAGTTTAACGTTACAAAGAATCAATCACTCAAAGATGCGATTGAGCATAAATAGCACGGACTTTAGTCACGTAACACGTGTACTAACCTCGAGTCCCGACGCACCCGCACTTTATGGGTCAACTAAAACAAGCACTCAATCAAACACAAGCAATGAGGTACACTTAGCACACGAGGTCACCCCATCGGCTACCCAAGGTCATCGCCCCTTATCACTCCAAGCTTCGACCGAATTGAACCGAGCTGACCTTACTCTGATACCAAATCAAACGGGGATGTCACGCCCCGCACTTCTCGGTGCGCCACATCCCTCGCAGAGGTCGATTCGTGTGCGACGTCCCAGGACGCGTCGCCGACCCAACACCCAATACAGAGATATAAAGCACATGCGGAAGCAATTAAAACCACCCGTACATCAATGAATACATAACCAAGGGCAACCACAGAATTTAACACTTGCACTGATATTGAAAATTTAATACAATATCCAAATACAACCCGAACACCAATCAAAAATCAAAAGCGGGTCAAAGCCACTACTGACAAAAAGGGGTAAGTGGCTTGGGGTTCGGGTACTACATTTAACCGGGGGCTCTTCTAAAAAATGCATCGGGACGCCTGTCATCCTCAAGGCCGGGGATCTGAAAATGTCGGTTTTCAACAACCGTGAGAATAAATCTCAAATGAGTAATTCCCTAAACCTAAACTAGGCTAACATGCACCTCCTGACAAGTACTAAACAAACCGCACGCATACACATAAAACTGACTCAGGCCCTCGGGCCTAAATCTAATCCCACTAGACCCTGCAGGTTAGGCATATCCATATATAGTAATCACAGTACTTAAGTGGCACTCATAATCACACATATGCCAATCACACGCTTATGCACTGATTCTCACACTCTTGCATGCCAGTCAATGTATGTTCATGTATGCAAATGCCATGGACTTGACACGTGCAATTCCCGACCCACTGGCCCACACTGACACACTGGCACACCGCCCAAATTATTATTATCACGACTGAATATCAATTTTTCACGGCCGGTCGGCCTAGCCCGCTTTTGGTGTGCATGAGGCGCAATAACCGATCCGCCCGAAGGTCTCTAGCCTGCTTCAAAGTGCATGAGGCGCAACACTGATCTCCTTGCGAACCAGAGCCTGCTTCAAAGTGCATGAGGATGGTCGCCTTCCGGATGTACCGGGCATCGTCCTGCTCCAAAGTGCATGAGGACGGTATCGACCCGAAGGTCACGACCCGTGGGTCCTTAGGTGACCACACAACTCATTATTATCGGACCCCGCGTAACGATCGTGGGGCATTTTAAGTGATCACTACGACACATCATTCGGGCACGCCCGTATATGCAGATGTCGTGCCAATGCGTAAAATGCACATTCATGGTCATTCATTCACACTTGGGCATTCACATGCGCAAATCACAATGTAACAAGCTCAACTTGCACCACGATAATCAATTCCACAAATCAAAGCATGCCCACTCGCACAATCAATTTCAATTCAACCATGGCATCATCAAATAAACCACAACTACGGCTCAATTAGCCAATCACTTGCACGGCGATCATTCTCGATAATTGCCCAATTAAACCTCAATTGATCGCGCCTTGCCCAAATTAAACCCAATCCAAATCCAATCGTGACCAGTCACTAAACCACAAATTCGAGGCTAATAATTGTCATTAAATTACTCCATCATACTCCCCAAACATTACTCTAATTGACCACCACAAAATCAAATACGGCGCGCACTACACTCCACATAAATAAACCCGAACATTCCCGAACTCGGGTCAATTTAATCCAAATTGTCCAGTCCATTCATCGCGCCTCTCGGGCCACTAATCCTCCATTAACTTAGCATATTAATCCACCAAATTGGCCCCAATCCAAACCCTAATCAATTCCACAATTTAACCCCTAATTTAACCCCTAAATTACCCTAAACTTGTCCAAAAAATGCAAATAAACCTAATTAGGGTTTAGGGTCAAACTCACCGGGTGTCCTACGCGCAAAACGGGCCGGACGGACCGATTCGGGCTCGGGTGAACAAAGACCCGCCGGAGTGCTCACGGAATAAAGGACGGCGTGAATAGTACCGCCGGAACAGTACCGCCGGCGTGAACAGTGACGGGAATGGCGGGACCGGCGGTTCGGGGTGGCAGCGACGCGGCGACGAGGCCGGACGACTGGCTGGTCGGTCGGCCCGGGGCGGCGACGGGCGACGACGACGACTCCGGCGGCGGCTCCGGCGAGGGTCCTCCTCGGCCAAACCGGGGAAAGAGGGAGAGAGACAGACCGGGAGAGGGCGAGTGAGGGGAGGTGAGGGACCGAGGTGGGTCTGGCAGGGTTGCCGGGGCCGACCGTGGTGGACGGATCGGGCCGCGACGGGCCAAGCAAGGATACGGCGGAAGGGGCGGGCGCTACAAGGCGTAAGCCCTAACGGAGGGCTTCGGGAGAAAAAAGAGAGAGGGGAGAGGAAAAGGGGGGTTGCGCGGCAGCCGGGTAACGCCGGGGGCGGCGCGGGCGACGGGTGGAGGCGAGGGCGGAAAAAGGACACGAGCGGGGCGAGGCCGGTTCAGCTGGAAAGAAAGAAACCGGGGCGCGAAAGGGAGGAGAGAGAGAGAGGTTGCCACGGCGGCTGGAGGGCGGCGGCCACGGGCGGAGCGGGTCCGCGACGGGCGGAGCGGGACCATACCACGCGCCGGGCGTGGAGGAAGCGGCATGAGTCTGGTCAAGGGGCAGAGGAAGTGGGAAACCAAGCAGGGACGCTGGGGAAGAGGAAAGGAGAAGGGAAGAAGAGAGAGAAGAAGAGAAAGAAGAGAGAGAGGGAGAGAGAGAGAGAGAGTTGACGGGGTAAAGGGGGGGAAAGGACGGACGTGACCGGGTCCGGGAGGGGGGAGAGAGAGAGAGAGAGAGAGAGAGAGAGAGAGAGAGAGAAAAATTTTGAAAAAAATTTATACTAATTAAAATATTACACGCAAACCGGGGTCCAATTTCAAAACGGAAAATGGTCTACCGGTCCAAAGTAGACCTCGTGACTTAAAAAGGGACAAAGGCCAAATTAATTAGACCAAAATTTTTCCGAGGGGGTCTACCAAATCCAAATTCGCACCTGGTCGAAACTCCAAATTTTTCCACTATTCCCGATAATCTCGATACCGCAAACATTAATATTGACACCGGCCCAATTTATCGCGTCCCGAAACACCCGAAAATCGATCGCCAAGTTCAGGGTCCAAATAACGACAAAAATTCGATCGAAAAGGATTCTAGCGAAATCTCTGGTTTAAAATAATAACCGAGAGTGATCAGTTCTCGGGCGAGATTTTACTATAAACACACTGACAAATTATGCATTTTATAAACCCCGAAAATTGGATCAAAATTCGGAATGTTACATAAATCCCTAAACCCAAACCCTAAACCTTCTAGATCCCAAATCCTAAACCCAAAAGCCTCCCAAACCCAAAACCCGAAATACTAAACCCCGATACTCCAAACCTAAAATCCTAAAACCTAAACCCTAAAATCGTAATTCCATACCCTAAATCCTAAAACGTTAAACCGCAAAACCCAGAACCCTGAACCATAAACCTCAAATGCTAAACCCTAAACCCTAAACCCTAAATCCTAAACTCCAATACCCAAATCCCTAAAATCATAAATCCTAAACCACTAAATCCCAAACCCTAGAACCCAAAACGCTAAACCTAAAACCCGAAACTCTAAAACCTAAACCTCAAACGCTAAACCATAAAATCCAAAATCTAAAACCTAGAACCCCAAACCCTAAACCTCAAAACCAAATCCTAAAACCTTAACCTCTAACCCCAAATCCTAAAATTCTACACCCTAAATTGCAATTTCCTCAACGACCACCCAATAATTGATTTGTCTATAAGGAGTAATTTTCTTTATGACTGTATTAAGGTTATCCAATTCTATATCATAATATATTATTATTCTATTTCTAGTCCCATTTTATCCAAACATGAATTGTTAAATCCCCTAAATAGCAATTTCCTCGACCACCTTCCGGTATTTGCTTTGTCTATGAGGAGTAATTTTCTTTATGATGGTATTAAGGTAATCCAATTCTATATCATAATATATTCTTCTTCTATTTCTAGTCCAATTTTTTTCCAAACATGAATTGTTAAGTCTCCAACGACAATTTCATAATTAAATGGAAAAAATTGGGAGTAAAAATATTTATGGCCTACCAAATGCATTACTGTTCTTTTTCTATTCCGAGAATAGAAATTTTGTACAGTTACTAAAAGTGTTTTTTTGCTCAGAAACTCGTCTAGGGAATAGAAACAGAAAAAACTATTTCTAAATAGAAATTATTTTTAGGAACAGAAATGTTACTAAACAGACCCCTAATAGTCTATTTCTGAAATCATTTATAGTCATGAGGTGACAATACATTACTATAAATGATTTTATGGATAGCAATGAATAGTTGATGTGAAAAATATTTGGCCCTTTTAATATCTTGTGGAGATTAATAAAAAAACAAAGGCACCTTTCTACAGGGGTATATTAAAAAAATACTGTTAAAAAAGGTGGAGGTGGCTAATCCAATAAGAAGCCTCTTTTTCCTAGTGAGATTCTCAGCAACTTCAAGTGAGTAAAACTTGTTGACTTCATGTAGTATATGCCTTGATCAATCTTGTATATACTCTTAATCAGTTAACTTGAAGGAGAAATATTTCTCATACAATGCTCCTAAGTTTGATATGCTTGCTTCGTTTTTCCCCTTGTGCTTTCATGGGCAACGAGACATGCAGAGATGGAAGCTCTTGATGTTCTTCTTGTAAGGTGGCAGAGGACTGGATTTTCGGCTGCAGAAGTTGCAGAGAAGTTTTCAGCATGCTCCCTTTGCGTGACATGTGAACCATGCATAATGTGTGTAGCAGCATTATCGATCATTGGTACATCCGTTGTGACTCTCTCCCTTTTTAGGTTTAAAGGAAGTATATTATGGCTGTGCAAATGATAAATTTGGAGGCTGTGGCTCAATAATGTCGTTGCATTCAAGTAGCTCTGAGGCACACATTAGGTCAGTTTATGAACTCGCTTTTGCTGCTGGTTTTGTATTTACATAACTTTACTTTGAAATTGTGACATATGACAGTTGACAACTAAAGCTTACTGGAGGTTTATGATTCCTTATGTTGATGACTGATGGATGTGGGTTAATAGTGATTCTGTATGTTGTTGCCACGTCGGATATTGCAAGACATAACCACGAAAATAGATGGAGGTTTATGGAACTAATTTTCCATCTTTTCTGTCCTTTCCTCAGTCTAAATGGAAGAAAATGGTGTTTCTGGAAGCATTAAGAAGTCAAGTTTATATTTATTCTTTCTTTTCCTGCTTTGTTTCCTTTTTCTTAAATTCTCGGTGACTTGTTAGACATTTCTGTATTCTTTGTTTTCCCTAAAAAGTTTACAGTTCTGGGAAGTGCCACAAGTTAAGCTAACATTAGTTTCTTTTTTCCTTTTCCCTCTCCCCTGTTTCTTCATCTCTTCTTCCTGACCTTTTTCACTGCAGTGAGATTCTTTGATGTCTTTAATGTTGTCACATTTAAATCGAGATATATAGTATCTTCAAAGAAGTATGATACTTTAACTATGAGGAAAAATTTATGCTTTCTGATACGCCATGGGCAATGTACTTGATAAAGAAATCTCTTTTCTTGTTTAATAGTTGCTGTTGTCTCTTCTTGCATACATGAGAGCATGTGCCCGCTAAACTGTGGTGTATGGCTTGTGTTTCCAGTATGACATTTCAACTGTTTGACGTTGTTATGAGCTAACATTTCACGTTTCCTAAGCTTGTTCAGAACTAATCAATTTTTTGCTCCGACTTTGTTGAAATAAAAGTTAAAACATAGTGAAACAGGATCTGTTTCATTGTGATTTGAGCAGTACATGAAGTTGCTAATCTAGATTACGGACATTGTTTTTCTGTTCAAATTGTTAGTTTTGAGAGAACAAGCTCAAGTACTGGGGGAAGAAGCAAGAGATTTACGAAGGATGCATCTAAGCAAAAAGTTCAGGGAAAAAAAAACCATGAAAACTCAGATACTTTTAGAGCCTGAAATTTACAGTTATGTTTCGATTCATAATCTGATCATGAGTCAAAAGCATTATGGGATGCATCTGCCTGATTTATGAATGTTTCTAACTTTTTTCTTGTTATTCTTGCAGTATTGGGAATTCTGGATCAAAGGGTTTCAAATGCTGTGGAGGTATAATGGCATCAGAAGCCAATTCTCTTCTACAAGATTTTTATGAATGAGGAAGCCCTAATGGTATAAATGGCAATCAACCATTTTAATCAGTTGAATTTCTGTTCGAAAGAATGTTATTATAATGCAGTTTGCATCTATTTACATTAGATAACCTAAGGGAAATGGTAGTTTGTTTTCAATGGACCCATGGTTAAATACTTTCTAAGAGGCTTTTATGAGCATAATAGAGAAATTCTACCTTTGAACCAAAGTTTTCTTTATCAATCAATGAAGTTGAGATTGTGCCTGCTAGCAACATCTCTGAAAGACCCTTCCGGAAAAATTTATCTTTTAGAGCCTAATATGACGGTCTTCCTAGCACTGATCCCCTTCCATATTGATTAAGAAGAATTCAGGAAGCCTCTTTTTATTTCTACTTTTCAATCAATTCTCTCAACCAGCTAGAGAAAGAACATTTCATATGTTGCTTCCTTTAGACTCAGTATACCTAGCCGGATTGCCATTTGAAAAATGGGATGTCATGTCCTTGGTTAAGGAAAAAGACGAAGTGCAGTATCTTAGTAGTTGATAATCCATTGGTTAGGCTTGTTAGAGAGAAATATCTTCTTCCTCCCTATCGTGAATTACCAATTATATATGGTTCTTGGTTGAGCAATTGTCCAGTTTGTGCTCTTCAGTTGCAAATATTTCAAGAGACTGATTGGACCAGAACCTTTTCATGCCTCTGAGATAATTAGTTTGCTTTGGAAACTCATTACATATAGAAAAGATGGCCTTTGACCTTTGCAATGATAACATCAATTTGGTTCATGTTTCGTCTTTGTTTTGTTGAACCTTGCTACGTGAAGTATCATTTCTCTTCTCCTTTTTTTCCCTCCTTGTCAATTCATTCTCTGTTTATGACATTGTGGAATCTATGATTTGTTTATATATATGTATGCTGACTCCTAATCTTTGATTTTCAGCTCCAAAGCCTCGCAGGTCATGGGTTACTGAGGCTTCTCATTAGATCTACGTGCATTGATTCTTCCCGTTGAATCTTCTTATGCCTTTGCACAACTAGGTAAGACCTTTGAACTTATGATTCCTTGCTTTTCTGAACATAATGTACATCGTGTATAGTATTTTGAGGCACCTCTGCTGCATATTGAATGATGATCAGTTACTTGTGCATAGAACAAATGGGCTGCATGCTGTGACCTTTCTGTAGTATAGCTGTTAACTATAGAATGGCACAGATTAGGGCGCTGTGGCAGTGTCTCTTGCTGTGGCAGTATGATATGATGCTCATGCGACGATTGAGTATGCCTACAGTTATAAATTCTCTTGTATGGTAATATTTAATCACGAGGCAATATAAAGGTCTTCAAAATGAAGTTAGACAACATCCTTGCTCTTCATTCCTGATTCTTGGTTTATTCTAATCATAATGGTCATTATTCTTATTCTTGTCAGTTAATCTCTAAATTTGACTAAACCTAAAGTCAAACTTGCAGTTCATGGTAGTTCCCATTCTTGAGGTGAACTCATCGCAAAATAACTAACGAACTAATAGTTTTGTGATCCTTTGTATACTACATGTAGAGTCCAAATCTGGATGCGACATCGTTGGTGCAGACTCTAGCATAATAAGATTCTATGCTGTTTGTTTTGTGATGTCAGAAACAGTTAATGGTGATTATTGTCTCAAAATCATAAAAGTTGTATAATCATAGTGTTGTTCAAATAGCCCTTTAAGTATAGAGATTCGTGTGAACGTTATTGACGATAAGGTATCTGCAAATGGTTCAGTGCACTTTGACCGACAATGCATTTTCGTTTACTGCTTTTTCGATCACAGAATTTCATCAAGGGACCTAAGAAAGGAAGCGTGATGCATATCCGGATCAGTTTTTGCCTTGATGTTCATGTGTTTATAGAGGATTGCAGCTGTGATCACACGTACATTTCATGCTTTTAACTTGATTATCAGATTGTAAGATAATTTATGGCATAACCCTGTGTAGTCATCAGCTTTCTGATGCTAATTTTTTTTATCAAAATATTCTATAATCTAGCTTGATTTTTTATGAGCTTTCGAAGTTTGAGGTAATTCTAGGCGTGCTCTTGATGTGTTTGAGCTTCATAATTCTAGTCTATATCATGTGTGATCCCTAATGGTCCGTGAGCTAATGGGCCAGTGCCCAGACACAGGCCCAAGGGTGCCGGGCTGTGCCGTGCGCCGCTAATACCATATCCTCTTTATTGTATATGTCACATACGAAGAAACAAGGCTCCAGTCCTAGGCAAACAAACCTCTTCCAATCAACCTGGGCCCCATGAGTATTTTCTGACCTCCCTTTAAACAAATGCTGAGCATTTCATATCAACTTTCTTGGCATAACAATTTTGACAATTATAGTTTATCAAGCTGTAAATAACGACAAACTTGATCAATTGGGGTCCACCTGCATAAATGAAGTGTTTTACAGTCCATGCCGTCGTTCCATTTGGAATCTTCCTGACCAAGGACCTACATCGTTTGTCACTTAGTCTACCAGGGGTAAGAGAAAGATCCTAAACCTCGACAGACAAATTTCCACATTTAGAACCACTCAATTGAAGCAACTTAGCTTCGACCAAAAAAAAAAAATTAAAGCAACTTAGCACGGTATCGATCCTCATATCCAACCAAAAACAACTGTATTTTATTAGAATTCAATTTCAATAAGGAGAAGCTTTGGAATATATGGAGTACATTGAAGATTAATCAAGTCCCTAACCTAGGTTCTGAAGGTTTCTAATTGACCACAATAAGCTATTGGCGACTCTCTCGTATAGGATTTTTGTAGGTTTAATTAGTTGAAATGAATTTCCCGACATTGCGCAATGTAAAGGTTTGAGAGAACTCGTGATGATTGAGAGCCGTTGGTCCCTTAACTCGACGTTACCTCTAAATCCTTCTCCCGATCATTCGGGAAGTCGTGACAGCCCTCCAAGCCACCATTCAAACTAAGAGAGAAACAAGGAGTAGTAATACAAGGTTTAATCTACATTACAATTTAGTGAAATTTTAGTGAAATAATACAAGCGAGCAAGCAAAATTTCCCAATTTACTGAAACAAGTGCCTACGTTATATCAGCCTTGATCATCCAGTAATTGTAAAAGCTCACGAGATAATGTCTCAATTCTCAGATGCGAAACCTACACCCAACTCTCCAAGCGCTTCTTTAAACGTGCGAGTCATGCAACTAGTGACAGTCCCGCGGTCTTTGGACACCTTAAGAACGAAAAGCCAGATGAAACTCGGGAGGTTCTGGACATGTTTTAATACCTAGATGTTCGTTCGTTCACAAAGATGATCATGGGTTGCCAGCGAACTGGCTGCCTTGACGATGCCCTGAAACTGTTCTACGAAATGCCCGTGAGAGATGCAATTTGCTGGAACACAATGATAAAGGCTGCTTAGACTGCGCGGACTTGATGATGGCGGAAGAGCTTTTTGATGAAATGCCCGAACCAAGTGTTGTTTCGTGGACGACCATGATAGATGGGTTCTTTCGATTTGGACAAGTTGAGCAGGTAGAGAAATTTTTTTTTTCAGATGCCCATAAGGGATCTTGCTGCATGGAATGCGATGCTTCATGGCTATTGTGAGAATGCGAGGGTTGATGATGCTGTGAAATTGTTTGAGCAAATGCCTTCTCGAAATGTGATTCCATGGACTCCAAGGACTGGTGGGCTTGACGAAAATGGTAAGAGTGAAGAGGCTTTAATTCTTTTTGAGAGAATGTTCGAATCTGGTGTTGTTCCCAATTCGAGTAACTTGACATGTGCATTGAGTGCATGTGCAAATGCATCATCTTTTCCTCTTGGTGTGCAGATTCATGGTCATGTTTTCAAGTCAAGATTCTGCCTTAGTCGATTTGTATGTGCTTCTCTCATCACGTTCTATGCTAACTGCAAGCGCATTGAGAAAGCAACCCAAGTCTTCAATGAAGCAGTTTATAGGAACGTGGTCATATGCACGGCTCTTCTAACTGGTTGTGGCTCGAATGGTAGGCATGAAGATGGCCTGAAGGTGTTCAGTGACAAGATGAGAACAAGTGTTCTTCCTAATCAATCTTCTTCTCTAAGTTCTTTAAACTCTTGCTGTAGTTTTAGACTCTCTAGATCGAGGCAAGGAGGTCCATGCGTCAGCTGTAAAGCCAAAATTGGAAAGTGATGTTTTGTTGGAAATTCTCTTGTGGTCAGGTATAATAAGTGTGGAGGTGTTGCTGATGCTGTTGTAGTGTTCAAAAGACTCGGGGAGAAGAACATTGTCACCTGGAATGTCGTTGTTTGCGGGTTTGCACAACATGCCTGAGGCATGTGGGCTATTTTGTAAAATGTATACATGCATATTTTCTTTCAAAATGAATTCACAAGTCAAAATCGGTTGTTGCTATCAAGAAATCATATGTTGGTAGTAGAAATTTAAGGAGCAAGATCACGGGTTATTGTCAGCTTTTTCATTGTTATTACCCAAAATCTCGTAATAAGGGAGGAAAGTTCACGATGTCCGTCGCCTTTTCCTCTGTTTTTGTCCTTGCTATCTTACAATTTTTTTTTTATCCTTTTGAAGGAGAATGCAAGAGAGTAAGACTATATGGAATACAGCAACACAACATTAAGCTAAGAGCCACAAGAAGACAATCTCAAAAGTAATTAGTATCGAGCTAGACTAGCTCAAGTCCCTCCCAACATAATACTAGATTGTGGGCAAATAAACAAAGCTTTTCCAATCAAATTGTGCGTGCTTCTCTAGACATCAGTGCTATCTCTAAAAGGAAAATTAGCTGAAATTATTGGAGCGCTTGAAGAAGTTGAGAATGTTTCTAGTTCCATCTCGGTTATGTCATTGTTAACTGACACATCCGATGGGTAAGTAAGCGGTTTTGGAGGCATTTGAAGTTGACCAATATCTCCTTCAAGCATTTCTAGGACTTTGCTCATTGGAGGACGATGATCGGGGTTTAATTGTATACACCAAAGTGCAACTATTATCATCTTTTTTATCACCTTCCTATCCTCTTCTACAACTTCTTCCATTTCAACACTCGTACCTTCATTGACTTGGTCGTACACCCACAAAGGAAAATAAATTTGGCTTGAGTGTTCTGCATTTGCATTTATATTCTTCCTTCTACCTGCCAATTCCATGAGCATCATCCCAAAGCTGTATACATCCGCTTTATAAGATACACCGCCAATGCTTTTGTAGAGCAACTCAGGTGCCATATATCCCAAGGTTCCTCTTGTAGTAGTCAATGAAACTATATTATGATCCATGGGATAAAGTTTCGCTAGTCCAAAGTCAGAAACTTTTGGAGTGAAATTCTTATCTAAAAGAATATTATGAGGCTTGATATCAAAGTGCAGTATTTGCATGTCACAACCCCGATGTAAGTATTTGATCCCCCTTGCCACCCCAAGAGCGATCTCATATATTTTTTCGTAATCAAGAAACTTATCACCTTCCTCACTAAAAATGTGCTTATCCAAAGATCCATTTGGCATGAGATCATACACAAGAGCTTGTTTCGAGCCTTCAAAGCAAAAACCGATTAGGTGCACAACATTAACATGGTGAATTCTTCCAATAGTAGCCACTTCACTAATAAAATCTTGGCCATTGGCCTTGCACGTCTTTAAGATCTTGATGGCCACTTCATTGCCGCTTTTGAGCATTCCTTTGTACACAGAACCATATCCCCCCTCACCTAGTTTGTACTTAAAGTTTCTGGTGATCTTTTTTATATTCGAGTAAGAGTACCTTATGGGCAAGAAGTTGTTATGAGTTTGCAAAAACTCCTCGATGTTCTTGTCCATTGCTAAGTGCCTTCTTTTGTACTTGTAGATTAGAAATATTGAAACAAATGGCACCCCGATTACGAATTTCGCTGCACAGAAAAGCACTAAAGAAAATTTTGCTAGGTTAGAATAAGTTTCATGTGTATTAATGTTAAGAACAAATCATTGCGGCTTACCTAGTAATACTGGAAAATACCAAGCTGTGCAAATTGCGGTATCATCTGGGACACCTGTAGAAGGGATGAATGGTGTGAAAAGGAATTGAAGGAAAAGAAGTACGCAAACAAAACTCATGAGAAAAGAGAATAGTAGCAAGCTACTTTGCACAAGTTGAATTTTGTCCAAAAGAATATAAGAAGTGGGATGCGTGAATTTGCAAATAAATGGATATAAGAAGCTTCATTTGACATAGATGATAGACGATACAAAAACTCATTTCGCATTGTTAGTGGTCAACAAATATAGAGAAACAATGAATTTTATTTTTTATTAATAATTTTGTTCCTCCTACCGATACACAACTACAGTTCTTTAAGGAATGTTTATGAGTGTCTCTTGAATTATTAGTTATGTGACTAATTGAAGAACTAATTAAGAAAATAAGAAAATGTAAATTCTATGCGAACGAAAAACTAGTCATGTGGGTGCTCTCACAATAATTCTTTTTTTCTTTCTTAGAGTCGGAGTTGTAGTCATTTCGTGGAAAGGAGTTATAATCTAGGCACATATATATATGTGCAGCTGATGTGGGCCTGTTTGGGGGGTGGCTTCTACCATCACTTTTTCAATTGTTTTGCCAATCTTGCAACTCCTTCAATTTGATATTAATAAGTAATGCTAACCTCCCGAAACCTTTCAAATATACAACTTTAACGTACACTGTCATGTATATTTTATCATAATTTTCTTGGAAATTAGATATCGTTTCATTTTCTAGTTTTGAAGAGAAAGTAGCAAGTGAAAGTGTGCAGAGAATCATGGAAAATTACTGTTTTCATTGCCAACCAATTCTTACCACTAGAGTGGAGCTTGAATCCACAAATCGGACTTTCGCGGAAGTTATACCCGTCATTAGCTCTATAGGAATAAAAGTGGCAATCGAAATGAAAGTAGCCAAAGAAATCCAAGCAGACAAAATAAGTTTTCTTCTCCGAAAATTCATAAAAGGAGAGAGCAAATCCATTGGCCATGATTTTATGGATTAGCTTGTAGTTGTAGCGGCTAATATCAACCCCCTTAGAAGGCCCAAAATCATATGAAACATGCGTCCACCAGCTAATGGTGCAAAAATCCCTAACATCCAATCCATTGGGATTGAGCAGAGCATACAAGTTCCAATTCGATGATGTGTTGGAAGAGTATGATCCCTCAATGCATGGAGAAGTAGAGATGTAAAATGGAGAATTAACCGGCTTTGAGCAGTTCACAATGACCAACATAGCTTCTTCATCCAAGCTATAAACTTCGTTTGAATAGATCCAGAAGTCATAGAACCGCCATGAATAATGGGGGGAGAGATGAGCAATTATCCTTTTGCAATCCATCGTCGATTAATATGATTCGGTAGGTGGAATAATTAATAGACTGCACATAGAAGCGGCCATCAAGCAAATACATAACAGTGCGATTATTTTCACAAACCAGCTCATTCTTTGGGTTATTGCATTCTTTTGGATCACTCTTCAATCGAAACGGGTAGCTTATATTGCAAATATCGCCACATGATGAAGCGATGCATCACGGATTACTTGACCCGGCATCGCTGGCCATCGCTTGCATTAGAACAAGAACAAGTAGCAACACTGGATAGACATTCATGGAGCTGAGAGCAGTAATCATGTCTCTGTTCGTCTTTGGGCGAAAGAGAAATTGGTAAAGAATTGTTTGGTGCGTGTGGAGTAGAGGCACAATATAAAAGATGGAAAAAGGTGGGACGACCCTTGTTTGATTGGAGACTTTGGAGTCGCCTTGTACTATAGAGAAGCCCAAGTCAGTCAACGGAACAAACGCATGGAAGTCAAGAAATTAAAGGAGGTGGACCCAAACTTAATGACCTCCACATAAGCCGCCATCTACGAAATTTACACCCATTGAAATTTCAAAAGTTTCTTCCACTCTCTCTCTCTTTTCCCATCACTTCCTTCTGATACGCCATCTTCCTTCTTGTTTTCTTCTTTGTTTTTTTCCTCCTGCCATCTTCTCCATCTTCTTTCTCCACCCCACGAGTCTCGATCACAGGAAACTTGATATCTGGTTTTGAGGAATGATATCAAAAATAAAAACTAGCTTGCCTCGAAACTTCTTCTTCTCCGTCATCCTTGAAGATTTTTCTGTTCAATTGTCGGCACTTTATCATTCGATATGTAACATTCCGAATTTTGATCCAATTTTTGGGGTTTATAAAATGCATAATTTGTCAGTGTGTTTATAGTAAAATCTCGCTCGAGAACTGATTACTCTCGGTTATTATTTTAAACCAGAGATTTCGCTAGAATCGCACTCGATCGAATTTTTGTCGTTATTTAGACCGCGAACTTGGCAGTCAATTTCCGGGAGTTTCGGGACGAAATAAATTGGACCAGTGTCCGAAATTATTGTTTATTTTTTGAGTGTCGAGAATTATCGGGAATAGTGAAAAAGTGAATTTTTTTGACCGGGTACAAATTTGGACCGGTAGACCTCCCTCGTAGAGTGGTTTGGGTTGGGCTGGTCGGTTTGGACTAAATCGGGCCGAGTTCGGGATTGTTTGGATTTAATATGTGGATTATATTAGCGTCCGTATTTGATTTTTGTGGTGGTCAATTAGAGTAATGTTTGGGGAGTATGATGGAGTAATTTGATGACAATTATTGGCCTAGAATTTGTGGTTTAGTGACTGGTCACGATTGGATTTGGATTAGGTTTAATTTGGGCAAGGCACGATCAATTGAGGTTTAATTGGGCAATTATCGAGAATGATCGCTTTGTGGAAGTGATTGGCTAATTGAGCCGTGGTTGTGGTTTATTTGATGATGCCATGGTTGAATTGAAATTGATTATGCGAGGGGCATGCTAATTTGTGGAATTGATTGAGCCTGGTGCAAAATTTGAAGCTTGTTACATTGTGATTTGACCATGTGAATGCCCAATTGTGAATGAATGACCATGAATGTGCATCTCACGCATTTGCACGACATGTTTATACGGGGCGTGCCCGAATGATGTGTGCGTAGTGATCATTGTAATTGCCCAAGCGTGTTACGGAATTCCGGCCATGAGTTGTGTGATCACCCAAGGACCTTGGCACGGCATGACCTTTGGGTATGTGAATCCTCATGCACTTTGGATCGGGGCGATGCCCTTACATCGGGCGACCATCCTCATGCACTTTGAATGTGTGCTCACAATTCGCAAGGAGATCGATGTTGCGCCTCATGCACTTTGAAGCAAGTTAGAGACCTTTGGGCGGATCGGTTCTTTGCGCCTCATGCACTTTAAGCGGGCTAGGCAGGCCGGGCCGTGAAAAATTGGTGACTCGAGTCGTGATAATAATAATTTGGCTAGTGTGCGGTGTGCTGGTGTACCGGTGTGGGCGGGTGGGCGGGGGGGTGAGATGTCAAGTCCATGACATTTGCATACATGAACATACATTGACCGGCATGCAAGAATGTGAGAATCGATGCATAAAGCGTGTGATTGGCACATGTGTGAATATGAGTGCCACTTAAGTTTTGTGATTACTATATATGGATATGACCTAACTGCGAGGGTCTAATGGGATTAGATTTAGGCCCTCGGGCTGAGTCGATTTTGTGTGTATGTTGTCTTGTTTAGTACTTGTCAAGAGGTGCATGTTAGCCTAGTTTAGGTTTGAGGGAATTACTCATTGAGATTTATTCTCACGGTTGTTGTAAAACCGACTTTTTCGATCCCCGGCCTTGAGGATGACAGGTGCCCCGATGCATTTTTGGGAGGAGCCCCCGACTAGTTGTAGTACCTGAACCCCGAGCCACTTACCCCTTTTTGTCAGTAGTGGCCTTGACCCGCTTTTGATTTTTGACGTTCGGGTTGTACTTGGATATTGTATTTAATTTTCAATACCAATGCAAGTGTTAAATTCCGTGGTTGCCCTTGGTTATGTATTCATATATGTACGGGTGGTTTTAATTGCTTCCGCATGTGCTGTATATCTCTGTATTGGGTGTTGGGTCGGCGACGCGTCCCGGGGACGTCGCGACACCGTCGACCTCTGCAAGGGATGTGGCGACCGAGAAGTGCGGGCGTGACATCCCCGCCCCGACGGTATCGAGCAAGGTCAGCTCGATCCAATTTGGTCGGCACGGGTGATAAGGAGCGATGGCCTTGGGTAGCCAATAAGTGGACCTCGTGTGCTAAGTGTACCTCCTGACTGTCTGTGTCTTGATTGATTGGTTGCGTTACTGACCCGTAAAGTGCAGGGGCGGCAGGACCTGAGGTGAGTACATATACCACTTTGTTGAAGGTCTGGTGTTGTTTGTGCTAGGCCGCATGTTGGTTGCTTGACTGTGTTGTGATACCTGCCTAGGACCTTAGACCGGTTAGATTGGTTTAAGTCTTTGATCCCTTAGGGGAGTCATGACAGGTAGTTGAATAGTGAGGCAGTATGAATGACAGTATAAGGGGTAAGGAAACCCAAGAGCAATCAAGTGTAATAGGCCATGAGGTCCGAGACCTGAGATTAGAGGTTGTGACTCGGACCCTATAAGAATAAGGAATGTATGGGCTAAGCTCTGGAAAGGGCTCTTTGCCATTGCCTAGGGTCTTTGAGGTTGCAGTGATTTCTGTTATGAATGGGAATAATGTCAGTTAGGCCAAATTCAGATAGTGGCCAATAGACGAGTGCATTAATTAGTGGATTAATTTCTCGAGTTGAACTTTCTTAAGTTCAATAGTAATGGTGACCCCGAGGCTCCACCGAGATTGGCAGTGGAAGTTGAGAAAGCTTTTGACATATCGGGGTACACCGAGGCTGAGAAAGTAACATTGGCAGTGCGTTAACTGCAGAAAGGCGCAAAGAATGGGTGGAAGACTGCCAGAGATAGGATATTCCCGATGAGTACAGCCCGGACTGGGGCCATGTTTATTGAGAATTTTATGGAAGTGTTTTCCGGGAGAATGCCTAAGGAAGGAAATTAGCGGAATGTATACTACTTACCGAGGGGCAGATAACTGTGGAACGATTTGAAACGAAGTTCGTCAGGTTGGTTAAGAATCCACATGACAAGGTTCGAAAATTTCGAGACGGACTGAAGTCGGATCTCCGAAGACTAAGGATCTCATGAAACATCAGGAATGATAGGGAAGTGTATGAATGAACTCAAGTGATAGAGCGAGGTCAGTTAGAAAGTGCAACGACTTTTGGATAGTAATTTGCTCAAATTAAGCATAATCGCCACTTCCGGAAAGAGACAGATGGCGGGGACACAAGCAATTTGTCCTACCGGTTGGAAAAAAAATATCAGAAAGTCAAACCGTTTAACGAACCGTTTTGAGGCTTGCATCGAAAGTGGGAGTCGGAACAACTGGTTAAACTGAATGGGATTGAGTCTATTGCACTTGAGTCACGTTTGAGGTGACGATTCCTCGAATGATAAAGTGATGGTGTCGTTGAGGTGTCCTAACTGCGAGACAGTATTTGATAGTAGAGAAAGGAGTGTCGACTTGGCAGTATTGGTCTTGTACAATTTTGTCGTGAAAAATTTATACGGAGTGATTCGTAAGGCAGAAGGCTGTAATGAACTCTGACAATAGAGTAATCCAATTTAGTCCGAATGGACATTTGAGGTTTGGATTTCAGGGAAGTCAAGGGAGAATCTCGATTCCTTGGATGCCCGTGCTTGAGATGATTAGATGGCAAATAAAGTTTGTGAAGGACGCTTAGTGGGCGTGGTTGACACGATCGTGACGGAACTAAAACCGGATAACTTTCCGAGGTCTTTCCTTAGAAATTTCGGGGCTGCCACTAGGACTAGAAGTGGAATCGTGACAGATTTGGCCCGGAAGTTGAGCAAATTTTCAAGGGCATTGTATTGAGTATCCTTGCCAAAAAAAAAAAAAAAAAAGGGATTGAAGGTTCAGATGTTAAAACTCGGGGACAAAATTTTATTTTCCCCAAGGTATGTTTCTATGGGGAAACTCCTGTGTTTGGTATGAGGAAAAAGGACAGGAATTTTAAGTGGTACATAAATTATTGACAGCAGAACCAGGTCACAAAAAGGAATGAGTACCCATGACCGAGGATCGATAGTTTGTACGATAAATTGCAAGGAACTTTAGTGTCCTCTAAGGTTGAATTATGGACGGATGTTACCAGCAAAGAATTCAGAAAGAGGATGTCCCTAAGATTGTGTTACGGACTGGAAACTTTCCGTTAAGGATATGAAAAAGAGGATGTGATTACAACTGCTTAACAGACGAGGTATGGGCACTATGCGTTCATGATAAGGCCCATTGGTCTAAGGGATGCCTCGCTGCTTCTATGGACCTTATGAACCGAGTGTTTCAAGAGTTAGGTGATTAGCTCGTAACGGATTTTCGTGGACGATGTATTGGGAGACTCAAGGAGTCTAGAAGCAAGAAGCAAGTCTGACTGATGAGTTGCGAATCTTGGGAGAATATGCACTCCACGCCAAGTATGGCAAGTGCGAATTTTGGTTCAGTAGAATAACGTTCCTTGGACTTATAATCTAGGGGAATGGAATTACAGTGAACTCAACTAAGGTTGAGGTGATGACTAAGTGGTCAAGATTGATGCCAATAACGGAGGTTAGCAGTGTCTTAGATTTGGCTGGTGAATATCGACGTTTTGAAGAAGATTCTCGTTGATAGCCATGCTACGGGCACAACTGACTGGGAAGGAAATTCGTTTGAATGGAATGATCACTGTGATTAAAGTTTCCAAGAGCTGAAGCGTAGGCTGATAATGACCACGGTATTGAATGTTTAACCTGAACCGGGACGATTCGAGGTCTATAGTGACGCTTCATTAAGAAGACTTGAGTGTGGGTTGATGCAACATGGTAGAGTTGTAGCGTATGCGTTACGCCATTTGAGGTCGTATGAGAGGACTTATCCGATGCACAACGAAGAATTGATTGCGATGACTGGTGTCGCCATGATAGGGCTAGACGAGTAATAGATGTGTTAAGCCGTGAGCCAGTGATGGCGCATATGATGGTTAGAGAGTGAGCCTTGTCGGATAGGCTCAAGAACTCGGAAGTTGAATTTAAAGTGAACTGGATGTTGAATCAGTTGACCGCCTTGAGGATTAGTTTGGAAATCTAGGCCCAGAATAAGGAATGGCAATCTATGGATCACGAGACTCACTGAGATGGATACCGATCAGTGGAAGTCGGATTTCCCGGTATTTGGGGATAGAAATCTTGAGGTCCTAGGAACGATTGTGTTTACCCGAAGAGGCGAAACTCGAGGAGGAAAAATTTGAATAGAGAATTCCGCAGTAAGTATATTATCCACCCGAATAGCACTAAGGTGTGTCAGGACTTGCGGCAACATTGCTGGTAGAATAGAAGGAGGATAAATGTGATCAAGTGTGTGGCCAGGTGTTTGACGTGTCTATAAGTGAGGACACAGCCCGGTAAGCCTAAAGGGCTATTATGACCGTTGAAAATTTCAAAATGGAAATGTGACATGATCCCAAGGATGTTGTAACGGGATTATCGCAAAGCTAGAGACGACCGATTCCATCGAATAGTAGTAGATAGATTGGCCGAATCAGCGCACTTCCTGGCAGTGCGAAAGGGCTCCGAGCTAGAAAGGTTGGCAGAGTTATATGTACGTCAGATAGTTCGTCTTCATGGAGTGTCAATATCAATCACATCAGACCGTGATTCCCGGTTTACTGCACATTTTTGGAAAAGTCTGCAATTGGCCATGGGAACTAAGTTGCAATTCAGTACGGCCTACCATCCTTAGACAGGTGGCCAATTCGAGAGGACTATTTAGACTTTAGAGGATATTCTGAGAACATTTGTGTTAGATTTTCAAGGCAAGTGGGAAGAGCAGTTGCATTTGGTTGAGTTTGCTTACAATAACAGCTTCCAGCAGAGTATTGGAATGGCCCCGTTTAAGGCACTTTATGGCAAAGCGTGTAGAAAGCCCTTGTGTTGAGTTGAAGTAAGAAAAGGAAGTATAACGGGTCCAGAGTTGGTTCAACAGTCGGTAGAAACGGTGAAAATTATCCGGGAAAGATTGAGGACAGCCAGAGTCGTCAGAAAAGTTACGCGGACCGAAGGCGTAGACCATTGGAATTTCAAGTTGGCGACCATGTGTTTCTCAAGATCTCGCTAATGAGAGGATTGTCTCAGTTTGGCAAGAAAGGAAAGCTGAGTCCAAGATACATAGGCCCGTTTGAGATTTTGGAAAGGATTGGGACGTTGGCATATCGCCTAGCCTTGCCGCCAAAATTTGTTACAAGTTCATAACGTCTTCCACGTGTCGATGCTGAGGAGGTATGAACCGGACCCGACCCACGTGTTGAATCATGAGGTAATAGACGTGGACGACAGAGTGTCGTACGTGGAAAAGCCAGTGCGAATCGAGGACAGGAAAGAACAAGTGCTGAGAAACAAGACGATACCGTTAGTTGAGGTTATTTGGGAACATCACGGGACGGAAGGTGCCACCTGGGAAAGTGAGGAAGTGATGCGACACCAGTACCCCCATTTGTTTGAGTAGTCGGGTTGGGATTGTAAATTTCGAGGACGAAATTTTTGTAAGGGGGGAAGAATTGTAACATTCCGAATTTTGATCCAATTTTTGGGGTTTATAAAATGCATAATTTGTCAGTGTGTTTATAGTAAAATCTCTCCCGAGAATTGATCACTCTCGGTTATTATTTTAAACCAGAGATTTCGCTAGAATCGCACTCGATCGAATTTTTGTCGTTATTTAGACCCTGAACTTGGCAGTCAATTTCCGGGAGTTTCGGGACGAAATAAATTGGACGGTGTCGAAATTATTGTGGCCAGTATCGAGATTGTCAGGAATAGTGAAAAAGTGAATTTTTGACCGGGTACAAATTTGGACTGGTAGACCTCCCTCGTAGAGTGGTTTGGGTTAATTTATTTTGACCGTGTGCCCTAGAATATGGTTGGGATTTATCGTGGATTATTAGGCCTCTTTCCGAAATTAAATCGGGACCGATAGGTCGATTTTTAGTTTGGACCGTGTCCTTTGATTTGCGCTTAATTTTTAAAATTTTAAACTTCTCTCTTTTCTCTCTCCTCTCCCTCTCTCTACCCCCCCCATACGCCCCCCCCCCTCTCTCTCTCTCTCTCTCTCTCTCTCTCTCTCTCTCCCCTCCCCCTTTTTCCCCGTGCACGTTACCCCTAGGTGCACGTCCCCTCCTCTGCATGCCTACCTGCCCCTTCCCCATGCTGACCAGACCTGTCCCTCTCTTCTCTCTCCTCTCTCCTCCCTTCTCTCTCTTCTTCTTCGTTCATTTCTTCTTCTTCTTCGGTTGGCTTCTGCTTCCTCGTCCGCGCCAACCGGCCCGTCGCTCAGCTCGCCCGGCCGTCGCGTCGTCGCCCGTCGCCCGACCCGACGCCCGTCGCGACAACCGCCCGACCACCGCCCGGCAGCCCCTCTCTCTCCCCCGTGGCGTGTGGCGGTGGGGCGTCGCCCGCGCCAGCCGGCGTGGCGTTGCCGTTCTTGGGTCGTCACCGCCGCCGTCCTCGCCTCGCCCGTAGCCAACTTCGCCGCCCGCGCCATGGTGCGGTCGACCAGCCACCGCCCTCGTCTCAGCCCCGTTGCTCTCTCTTTCTCTGTCTTCCAGGGGGCGAAAGCCTATTCTTTGCCTTCCAGATCCGCCCGGTACCTTTGTTCATTTCGCCCGGCCGGACTTGTTCCATTTCCTTTGTTCACTCCGATCTTCATCAAAGAGCCGATTCGATTAAATCCGGCCCGTTTAAGCGTAGGACACCGGTGAGTACAACCCTAAACCCTAATTAGGATAATTTACATTTCTAGACCGGTTTAGGGGTTAATTAGGGTTATTTAGTGGTTAAATTGTGGAATTGATTAGGGACTTTGATTGTGGTCGACTTGGTGGATTATTCTGACTAATTAGTGGAGGATTAGTGGCCCGAGAGGCGTGAAATGGGCTGGTCGGTTTGGACTAAATCGGGCCGAGTTAAGGATTGTTTGGATTTAATATGTGGATTATAGCGCGTCCCGTATTTGATTTTGTGGTGGTCAATTAGAGTAATGTTTGGGGAGTATGATGGAGTAATTTGATGACAATTATTGGCCTAGAATTTGTGGTTTAGTGACTGGTCACGATTGGACTGGATTGGGTTTAATTTGGGCAAGGCGCGATCAATTGAGGTTTAATTGGGCAATTATCGAGAATGATCGCTTTGTACAAGTGATTGGCTAATTGAGCCGTAGTTGTGGTTTATTTGATGATGCCATGGTTGAATTGAAATTGATTGTCTGAGTGGGCATGCTGATTTGTGGAATTGATTATGCGTGGTGCAAGCTGAGCTTGTTACATTGTGATTTGCGCATGTGAATGCCCAAGTGTGAATGAATGACCATGAATGTGCATCTCACGCATTGGCACGACATCTGCATATACGGGCGTGCCCGAATGATGTGTGCGTAGTGATCACTTAAAATGCCCTGATGCGTGTTACGCGGGGTCCAGATAATAATGAGTTGTGTGATCACCTAAGGACCTACGGGTCGTGACCTTTCTGGTCGATACCGCCCTCATGCACTTTGGGCGGGACGATGCCCGTACATCCGGGGGCGACCATCCTCATGCACTTTGAAGCGTGCTCGTCTGCAAGGAGATCGATGTTGCGCCTCATGCACTTTGAAGCAGGCTAGAGACACTGGGCCAGATCGGTTGCCGCGCCTCATGCACTTTGAAGCAGGCTAGACGCACCGGGCCGTGAAAAATTGGTGACTCGAGTCGTGATAATAATAATTTGGCTAGTGTGCCAGTGTGCTAGTGTGCGAGTGTGGGCCAGTGGGCCGGGAATTGCACGTGTCAAGTCCATGACATTTGCATACATGAACATACATTGACCGGCATGCAAGAATGTGAGAATCAGTGCATAAGCGTGTGATTGGCACATGTGTGAATATGAGTGCCACTTAAGTACTGTGATTACTATATATGGATATGCCTAACTTGCAGGGTCTAATGGGATTAGATTTAGGCCCTCGGGCCTGAGTCAGTTTTATGTGTATGTTGTCTTTGTTTAGTACTTGTCGAGGTGCATGTTAGCCTAGTTTAGGTTTAGGGAATTACTCAAGAGATTTATTCTCACGGTTGTTGTAAAACCGACTTTTTTAGGATCCCCGGCCTTGAGGATGACAGTGCCCCGATGCATTTTTGGGAGGAGCCCCGACTAGTTGTAGTACATTCGAACCCCGAGCCACTTACCCTTTTTGTCGATATTACGGCCTTGACCCGCTTTTGATTTTTGACGTTCGGGTTGTACTTGGATATTGTATTTAATTTTCAATACCAATGCAAGTGTTAAATTCATGGTTGCCCTTGGTTATGTATTCATATATGTACGGGTGGTTTTAATTGCTTCCGTGCGTGTCTTTGTATATCTAAAGAGATTGGGTGTTGGGTGGGACGACCCTTGTTTGATTGACGTTGGATCGCCTTCGACCTATAGCGAGGATGTGGCGCAACGGAACAAACGCATGGGCGTGACATTAAAGGAGGTGGACCCAAACTTAATGACCTCCACATAAGCCGCCATCTACGAAATTTACACCCATTGAAATTTCAAAAGTTTCTTCCACTCTCTCCCTCTTTTCCCATCACTTCCTTCTGATACGCCATCTTCCTTCTTGTTTTCTTCTTTGTTTTTTTCCTCCTGCCATCTTCTCCATCTTCTTTCTCCACCCCACGAGTCTCGATCACAGGAAACTTGATATCTGGTTTTGAGGAACGATATCAAAAATAAAAACTAGCTTGCCTCGAAACTTCTTCTTCTCCGTCATCCTTGAAGATTTTTCTGTTCAATCGTCGGCACTTTATCATTCGATATGTACCTCATGTTTATTAAATTAAGTTACAAACTTCATACATAATCCATTACATACATGCTTGAGTCATTTTATGGAATAAATCGTTACAAGAAAAGTATCGTATATGACTAACATAAGTTTCACAACGTCATCATTGATTTAGCTGCAAATGACTACATATTTTCTTGCACAAATATGAAAAAATAAATCCATATCTGACGTAAAAATGTAAAAATTTGCAACAGTTTATGTGCATAGTAATTACATAATTAGAGTTTATATTAGTCACTAATAAGTTTGAGAAAATACGAGTTCAATTCTACATTTTGTTCTTGATTTTTTTATAAGAAGCTAAATAAGTACCAGGACAAGAGAACTTTTTTGTCAATGACTCTTAGTTATTAATTATTTCGCATCTTAAATTTTATTTTTTAGCTATAAATTTTTCATTAGAATATTAAATAAAGTTAATTACAATTCACAATTTCTTAAAAGATATACGTATGTTTTAGATGAAAATTACATCTTTTCCCATCAAAAAAAAGGTTGGCTTCATCGATATTTGTTTTTAAAAGATGTACCTATAGAACGTATATTTTGCATGCAAGGCATATATATAGAGTTAATTAAAAATCACAATTTCTTAGATGAAAATTACATCTTGGCCCACGGAATACAACATTTTGTAATTTACCTTAACCAAATTGACACGGATTTTGTTTTTTTTTTTTTAAAGTGTGACCATGAAACTAAAGATCAGATTGATTTCTAAAAATAGAGTTCTATAACTTTTTTGGTGAAGGGTGTCTCTCTCCCTCCATCACTTTCTTCTGATACACAATTTTCTTCTTCGTTTTTTCCTCCTCGCTTCTTCGTCTCCACCTTCTTTGAATTTTTTACTCCATATTTGCTAAATTAAGTCACAAACTTTAGACGTAATTCAATTTGCTACACAGTCGAATCATCTCATGAAATAAATAATCGATATAAGAAAAATATCTCATATTACAATGATATATTGCACGACACCATCTTCGGCCTAGTCAGGAACAACCGCGTGTCTTGTTGAGTAAATATGAAACAATCCTTAGCGGAAGTTAAAATGTATAGATTTGTAATAGTTTATGTGCATAATAGTTGCATAAAATACCCTCTTTTGTACTCCGCTTAAAAGAAAAATCATATCCATAGTTGCATATGCACGTGGCAAGAAGAACTATACTTGCTTATGGAGTTGTTCGTATGCTGAAGCGTACGATCAAAACATGCCCCTGTCATCATGGGTGACAATGCAAGATTTCTTAACAACGAATGCGTTTTCATCTATCACAACCCATGAATACCCACTCATTTTAGATTATCTTAGACAATATGTCCGAGGAATATGCTCTGAAATATATAAAGGAGAAAGCAACAGATAAATAGCACATCACAAAAATCACTGATTTACCAAAAACACGATAACTCTAATAACTGAAGTTAGAGTTCGTCGATGAATAAATAGGGGGAAACGAGCAATTACCCTTTTGCAATCTTACATTAAACACAAGGATATCGCCATAATTGATAGTGTCATTTTTTTTGTAGATGGATTTGATGATCTATTTAGGATTTTTCTCACACGCTAGCTCATTGAATCACCATATTCTTTCGGGTCACTCTTCAATCGAAAGGGATAGCTTATCTTGTGAACTTCGCCACAAGAGAAGCAGAATAGGGTCGTTCTTTCTAGGCATTACATGTCCCTAGTAGCACAACAAGAAAGACCAATGACACAAGGTACACTAGTGTGGAATTGAGAGGAAAAATCATGTCCCTCTCAGCCTAGTGTGGTGGAGGATCAACAAGGATAAGATGTATATGTAATAATGGCAAATGAGAGAGATTTTGAATATGAAGACTTGAGGTTGTCTATTGAAAAGTCCATGTCAACCAATAAAACAAAGTCAATTAAGTCGAGAATGTTACAAAGGCACTGAGTAGAACCCAAAATCATCACCATCTCTTTCTAGCAATAAAACATCACAATTGAAAACTCATATATTTATCCGTCCAACGATATCATTTCATATTTTTGGAGATTTTTCTTAGATAAGCAAGTTTTTTCAAATTCAAGATATTTATGCTGTTATTGAGTTTTCTATTTTTAATATCACAAGAAAGCTATCTTAAAATTGGATTGCAAACTTTGAATCAAAGTGAATCCATGTGAGTTAAGAATCGAATGCATCCTATAATTAAGGATTGCATAAATTCAGTTCAAAGGAAAAAAAATGTCAAGAAACCGAAAGAATTATCCACTGTATTCTATTTTTATTGAAGAAAATTCTCCACAAGTCGTTAGAGTAAAATATTGGAACTTTATAGTTCCCCCACTATCTTTGAAGAGAATCATATAGCGCGTTCAATAGTTTGGCTTTTTAGAAGACTTCAAAGTCACTGATAACAACAGATGCGAGGGCTCATCTGGAAAATACAAGTTCAATTTTTTTACTCGAGAATTGTGCGTAAAAGGAACCTATATGGAGTGTATATTAGTCATTAATAAGTTCAAGAAAATACAAGTTCAATTCAAAATTTTGTAGATTTTGTTCTTGATTCTTTATGGTAACCTAAATAAGTATTGGGACAAGAGCATACTTGATGAAGGTTAAAATTATTATAAATCTTAGATTTATTTTTTAAGGTCAGCTTCGTCTATATTAAATTTTTCTAAAAGATATAACTAAACAATATATATTTTGCATACAAAGGTGTACATATAGTGTTAATTAGAAATCACAATTTCTTTCATGAAAAATAATTCGAATAAAGATATAAGACAATGTCAGTACATATAAGGTGTACAACAGTTGTGATCTGCCTCAAGTAAACTTACAAGGATTTTTATAAAACTTTTTGAAAAAATAGTTTGAGCATCAAACTGAAGATGACATTAATCTCTATATAGTAGTGATTTATAATTTTATCTTTTCTATATATATATATATACATATATATACAGGATACACAAATTAGGGGAGGAGGCACCTCCTCCCTTCCATCATGATTTTGGGCATATAGGCCAAGTTGATGAAGTTTAATTAAAGTGCTCCAAAATTCTACAAACCTGTCAATTATAATCATGTGATAATCATTAAGAGGAAATTTTTGGATCTTGTTACTTGTCAATAGCTTCATGTAAATTTTGAAAATGGAATATGAGTTCTTTTAAATATAAACTTCATAGAATTGTTCCATCTAGGACCTTCATTTTTTCCATTTTGATAAAAGTTGTTTCTCGCATAAACACATGGTGTCTAGTTTGTAAAACGATACATATATGTTTTCTCTGAAAATAAATTCATAAATTGAAATCAGTAGTCCTTGTTATCAACAAATCATATGTCATTAGTAGCCCATTACGTAGCTAGATCACATGTTATTATTAGCTTCTTAATTGAAATTCCCCTAAATCACATAATGAGGGAGGAAAATTCTCGATGTCTGCCACCTGCCCTCACCGTTTTTGTCCTTGCTCTCTTACCAATTAGTTTATCCTGTTGAAGGAGGATGCAAGAGGGTAAAACCATATGAAATACAAGGACACGACATTAATCTAAGAGCTAGAAGAAGACAATCTTGAAAGCAATCACCGTTGAGTTAAACTAGCTCAAGTCAACGGAACAAATGCACTCAAAGTCAAGAAATTAAAGAGGCGAGCTGAAGTTCCATTATTAGTGGAATCCCGGGCACGGCCCGGCAGCCAACCCTGATTGAGACCCCCTGTAATCACCTCCACAAAAGATTTGAAGCATCGTTTTATGCATTTGATCTTTCTTTCTCCGCGTAATTGTTGGGTCCACATCTATTAACAAACAAATCCATCTCTCTCCCCCATCATATCACTCCATCTTTCTTTCTAGGCTCCGTTTATTTTATGAAAAATGTATAATTTGGTTAACACTATCCTAAAATTGATTACCTGTATCGCTTAAAAAATGAGTAAAAGAAAAATATTTTCATCTTCCAAAAACTAGTTAGACATAAATTATTGATGATAATGTATATATTTTTTATTGACTAATTATTTCAATCAATGCAAGTGATTATTTTTAGAATTTTTTTTTTCAAATTATTCATTTTTCACGAACAAACTAAGCTTTAATTTTTTTTCTTCGTTTGTCCTCCTGCCTTTTCTCCTCCTCCAACTCTCTTCTTCACCACACGAGTCACGATCATAGGAAAATTGACATATAGTTTTGAGGAACAAGATCAAAACAAATACTAGCTTGCCTCAAAACAACTCCTTATCCATGTGACGACATAGTACATAAGTTTTGACGCAGTACCATGAAACTGTGTTGTATAAGTTCATTCATCTATTCTTCTGAATGCAACAATAACTCCGTCGCTTGTTAGATAAGTCCAATGAATTGTTATTTTCTACAATGATTTCTTATGTTTTTTCGACACTCAAATAGATTAAAATCACAATGCGATGATATGCAGAAATATAACTATCATAGACTAAAATACAATGAGAATTCATGTACAATTAGTGTACAAAAAAAAAAAGCTAGCTTTAAGGACTCACACGTCATCTGTTATTTGAGAATATCAAGGAAGATATACGGTTTATTTTGAAAATTTTAGACATGAGTGAGGCATGATCTTTGATACTATTTTAATGCTTTGTTTGGGAGAGGAAGGAAAGAAGAAAAAAAGGAGGTGGGTGAAGAAAATTTTTTATTTTTCCTCCAATTCACTCTCACAATATTCAAAATTTTGAAAATTAGTTTTTCTTCATGTCATGGCAAAGTATATCAGTTTGCACGCAGTACCATGAAATCATGTTAGCATGTATTGAAACACTATTTTCTTATTTCTTCTCAAAGGACATTTATTTATAGAATGTAGAAATGCGATGGAGGATTACCAAACATAGGATAATACTTAACTTCCGCAGTAGAATGAGGTCATGCACTAAGAATATCAACGTGCAGACCCGAATATCATGAGTTCACATAACTCATCAATCGTTGCAGTCTCGCTAATACAGGATTTCTTACCTTGCATGGTTATATTCCACCACCAAGCAGTATGGCTACTACATCTTAAGGTCTCTTTCAATTCGTTAATCCAAAGCCTAACCCTGTGTTAAGACGCACAGGAGAAAGAATGAAGTTGCCAATGACACCTATTATGCATAAATGCCACACCTTTGCAGATCTCTCGAGGATAATTGATCCTCTGTTTTGTTGACGATGAAAGTGTCCTGTGAGGTACTCCTGTACTCACAGTTGCAATTAATCACAGAACAAACTCAAGAGAACAGAATTAACACTCAATTATATGTTGTAGTTTCTATTGGTGAAATGACTTTCCTGATCATAGATGCCTTGCAATCATGTCAACTTATTGATTCTGACCATCCCAGTCAGGAAATCTATCTGAATTGCATAACAAGGGCAACCCTGTCTTGATGCCTCATGCCCATTAACAAGATTATTTTCAATGTCAGATCACGCTTTTCAAGTTTCAGGACTAAGAACAGAAAAAATGTGAGAGCAACCAAAGAAACAATGTTATCAATTCAAGGTGAATTCCTTTGTAATTGACAGTTATAAAGATCAGCCTCTTTACTTGTTAACATTAAAATGGAGAATACTCGGTCATTTCATTCAACTGGGTATCGACCATTTTCTTCAAACTTCATGATGGCTTTGCAAGTTTAGGGATGAAACAAATGACTTCCTATCTTCACCTAAGGAAGTCCACCTGGAAAAAAAAAAAAAAAACCTTGAACTTATAAAGCTTTGAGAAAACAAAGTACAATTTCCATCAATTTGGCTATGAAGTTCTGCGGATGAAACTTAGCAACCCTTTTTACTTTTTAGGCATTGTGCGCCAGCTCTTCTAGCTTCTTCTTTGCAAATCTCTCAGACGAAAACACTTAGCAGATTGTTGAGCGACATTCCTTCACCTATAATCTTCTTCTTCACCTCATTCCTCTGCATAATTCTACTATCGAGTTTATAACCAAGGAATGCAGGGAAATCTAATAACTCGTCTAGGTCGCTTCCCATCTTCCCTACCACATATTCCACTTTCTCCTCCAGAGAATCAGGATTGTGTTGAAGTATGTGAGGATGCTTCTTACTCATGAGAAGCACGTCTTCACAGGAAAACCCGTAACTCAAGAAGAGCTCAATCACCTTCTGCATATTTTCACAACTTGTCCTAGTCACAGTGCCTATTGCAACTGCGAATGCCTTCGTTTTGGACTTGTAACCAATTTTCAAGGGATAGACCCAAAAACAAAGGAGCTTTTGTCAAGAACTTGAAAATCTCACTGGAGTTCATTCCACATTCTTTGAGAAAACTAATTCCGGGATGCAGCTTCCTCTCCTTGCTCGCACTAACAATGTTAGGAAAATACCAGAATGATCGTAAACATTTCTCAATCAATCCTGCAAATGACCTCAAGAACTCTACATGGCTTTCCAAGTGTTTCACAAGATATTTCAAAATGGCAGGCAGTTTGCGCATCACTGCCCTGGTGGCATCATCATCTCCTCCACTAAGTACCGGGAGAAACTCCGCTCTTGGAATCAATTGGCCGTCCATATCAAAGTTAAGAATGGGGGATGCCTCTCAATCAAATCAACCACACCATAGCGGTTTGACATGAACAATCTTCAAACGGCTTAAGAGACATAGTCATCGTCAAATTCACATTGTTGAGAACATGAACAATCTTTTCTCTAGGAATCCCCTGTCAATCAGAAAATTAACCTTTTCCTCGAATCCGACTGAGAAATGCGGCTCTGTCGACATAAAGAGACGCATGAGCTGCGTCAGGTCAACCTTTCCGCCTAAATTGCCACGCATGAAGGGTATCAAGGGATCAATTTCATCTGCTGCCAACCCATAAAAGCATTTCGCAACCAACCGACAGAGCTCAAGGCCACTAATTCCTACAGATTTCAAAGAGGTGACACAAGCTTGCCACGAAACAGATAGATTTCAGCCTCAAATCCGGGTCCCTTGTCACTAGAGATTCGGTCTCTTTCTCGGTGAGCCCGAGTTCTTGAAATAACACATAGAACGCCCCTGAAAAGGCAAGACTTTGACAAGGAGTTCGATCAAATATTCAAATTGCGTTCAAGAACATGACCTGTTTCATAATTTGTCTCTGAGAGTCACTCGCCCCGTTGGAACTCGATATTAGGTGATGCGTTGACGCAACGGCATTGTACGTGAAGTAATGGAGCTTTCAATTACAGCCCTCTGCACCGTGCGTTTCCCGGTGACAGAATGAAGGATGGATGGAGATGATAAGAGGCTTAGAGCTAATGGCGGGTGTTTTTAGAACTTTGGGCAGGACCTTTTTCGAAACAAGTTGCCCAGTTCCGACCGTGAACGGGTCTTATCGTATTGCACGTAAATATAAGGATGTTTTGGCTTCCTTTATTTCATTTAAAACAATAATTTAAAAAATATTTTTTAAATTAATTATTTGTATCGCTTATAAAATTAACGAATAAATATATTTCGATCGTTCATGAAGATATTTAGACAAAAATTGTCAATAATAAAAAATTCAAATAATTTATACATGTGAAGAGTTTAAAGTGGATTAAATAGGTGGGTATAAGTTTTCCTTGAATATTTAATATGTTCCGTAATATGGGTTGGGTTGGCTACATGTTGGGTCGAGTATGGATCACTATTTTTTGCATTGCATGAAAATGGGTCAAAACGGTTAAATGAGTTATATATGGGTCAGCCCATGTTCGACCAAACCCAAACTCGACCGACCCACCCATTTGACGGGTCTAAGTATGAGTTAATAAAATCTTAAATTCCATAAATAAAAGAATATTTATGTCAAGAAAACAACTAAATCAAGAAAATATGACATACTATTTCTCTCATTCCCTTTTTAACCTATAATAACGATTAAAGAATGTTAGATTACATCGAAGTCCCTGGAGCTATATATGTTCCTAAGCACCAGCTCCAAATGAATTAAGATGAAATAGTACTACAGTCTCTGGAGAACAATATTTGAAGTAATTAGATTCGTTTCTTTCATTTTTACCTTTCTCCCATCGGAAAATGTGTTTTTTTTTTTGGTTCTTTCGATTGTCTACCTAAGCGAGCCACACCAGAAATTTGTCCGTGCAATGACAACTTCCGCAGGATATGGAAACTTAGGGCGCGTTTGGTAACGATTCTATTTCTATTTTTCTGCTTTTTCTGCTCCCCGAAACAAATAAAACAATCCGCTTTAATAACGCATTTTATTTTTCTATTTCCGGAATAGAAAAGTGGCCAAAAATAGATTTGAAGCGAGGAAATAAAAGTAGAAAAATCTACTTTTTGTTCCTAGAAATAGAATTAGAAATAGAAAGGTCCGGTCCTCAAGCCGCAACCTTAGCTCCTCCTCCATCCTCCGTTGTTTGCAAACAGTCACAAAGCACCGGTCCCATCCATTCTCGGCAGAAATAATAAAAAATTTTTAAAAAATTAATTAAATTATAAAAAAATTCCAAAATTTCCAAAATTTCATAAAAATCAGAAAAATTCTCAAAAAATCCATAAAAATCAGAAAAACTCAGAAAACCCATAAAATTTATAAAATTCCGAAATTGAAAAACTTAGAAAAAATTCATAAAAAGCTTTCTCAAAAATAAAAGGAGACAAATTTCGGAAAGTAAAAAGTTTTAATAAAATTTTTTCCCAAAAAAATAAAAAAAAAAAAAAAATCACATAATGGCTTAGAATAAATTAAAAAATTCCGAAAATTCATAAAAATTAGAAAAATTTCAGAAAAGTCCCATAAAAAATTAGAAAATTAAAAATTCCCAAAATTCATATAAATCAAAAGATTCTCGGAAGATCCATAGAAATCGAAAAGCTCGGAAAACCCATAAAAATTTGTAAAATTTCGAAATTGAAAAAATTAAAAAAAAAATTCATAAAAAGCTTTCTGAATAAATTAAAAAATTCCGAAAATTCATAAAAATTAGAAAAATTTCAGAAAAATCCCATAAAAATTATAAAATTAAAAAATTCCCAAAATTCATATAAATCAAAAAAATTCTCAAGATCCATAAAAATCAGAAAACTTAGAAAACCCTTAAATATTTGCAAAATTCCGAAATTGAAAAAAATTAAAAAATTTCATAAAAAGTTTTCAAAAAATAAAAAGAATCAGCTTTTAGGGAAAGTAAAAATTTTAATAAATTTTACCACAAAAAATATAAAAAAATTTACATAATGGCTTAGAATACCTGTGGCCACCCACTTTGAATGAAATTTAAATTTTTGAGGTGCCCAAGTAGTATTTTTGGAAGATTCCTAAGTTAAGGATTAAAAGGGGTTTTAAACCCCTAAAAAGGATTAGACAAACCAATAAATCATGCTTATTGATTTTTTTTTCACTTATAACTTGCACTTATAATTAAATAAAAGATATAGATTTGAATGCAAAAAATTGGGAATAGAAATTTTATGCAGTTACCAAACGCATTTCTGTTCTAGAAATAGAAATTTTGTGCAGTTACCAAACGCATTATTTTGCTCAGAAACTCTTCCGGGAAATAGAAATAGAAAAAACTATTTCTGAAAAGAAATTGTTCCCAAAAATAGAAACGTTACCAAACGCGCCCTTTAGAGAACAAAAAATAAGATCGGGGACCGATATAAAGGAATCAGAACAATGCAGGCTTTGTTCAGATCTAGATTCGTATATACCTCCTGGAGTATCCATCAGAGCATGAGGCCAATAGTTTGATGTCCCAAAGGACCAACCTAATGTGATTATCATCGGCAAAGTCTCATTGATAGGCCAAAAGTTTCCCCTTCGCTCAAACATTCGTTTTCCTCGGTCTCCATGTTCACCTTCGTCTCCGCTAATCATTTCGTCTCCTCTGCAAATGAAGCCGAAGCTCGGCCGAATGTGAGGCTGATAGGTACGGAGAAAAGGATGCTCGTGCTTCTACGATCCAGAGCGACGGCTCATGCTGGCCAAAAGTAATGACGAAGATACCACTGCCATGAGACAGATGAGACTTTGCCATTACTTGCGACAGAAGGACAACCAAGTAATGTTTAGAGATCAACTGACTTCGAAGATTCCCGGTTCTTAGCTCTGTGCATCTCAGCCTTGATCGCCATCTTCTCCAAAGCACGTGAATTACGAAGAAGAAATTTAATTAAAAAAAGCCACTGCTTCAGCTCCAAACACATGTAGCACTGAAACCAACAATCTCTACGCTCCCAAGATGCTTCGCGGAATACTCAAATTCTTGGTTTTGTGAAACAATACAATTCCTCCTTGTCATAGTATTGGTCATCCAGATCAAACACAAGCTGCATATAGGGGAGTACTAAGACCGAGTAACTTAAAAGTTAGATGGGCATAACGTCACTACATTGTGGCAAAAAAAATACTTGGAATTTGTCAATTAAGTAATCTCTTCACGATAACTAGCATTTTACAAATAAAGAATTGGTCAATTGGAATAGAAACTCTATTCTGGCAAAAAAAAAAATGAAATAGATTAACTTCTAAGTACCTGAACTCAATTAATTTGTTGTAACGCGAGGTTTTTCTTCACAGTTGTAAAGTATCAAAGGCAATTACTTGAAAATTCTTCTTCTTTGATTTCATTCGTGTTACAAACTTAGTCGCTTGTAGCAATGTAAATTATTCTTCTTTCACTACAAAAAAAACACGCTTTTGCCACGAAAATTTTCCAACGAAAATTTTTCGTTGGAAATTTGCGACAAATTTTCCAACGAAAATAAAAATTCGTTGGAAATTACCGACGAAAAAAAATTAGATGGAAAATTCGTTGGAAATTAGCGACGAAACATTTTTCGTCGCAAAGTTCGTTGGAAATTTGCGACGAAAACATTTGCGTCACAAAATTCGTTGGTAATTTCCAACTCAAATATTTTTGTGGCAAAATTCGTTGGTAATTTCCAACGAAAATATTTTTGTGGCAAAGTTCGTTGGAAATTTCCCACGAAATAATATTCGTCGCAAATTTCGTTTGAAATTAGCGACAAAAATATTTCGTTGGAAATTACCAACGAACTTTGCCACAAAAATATTTTCGTTGGAAATTATCAACGAATTTTGCGACGAATTCAAAACAAACACGGGTATTGTTGGTTTTTTGTAAATTCGTTGAAAAATTCGTGGGAAATTGCCCACGATTTTTCCAACGAATATATTTTTAGTTACTTTTATTTTTGAAATTCGTTGGAAAATTCGTGGGAAATTTCCCATGAATTTTCCAACGAAAATAACGTGGTGCAATTATTAGCCGAAGCGCTCAAATTCGTTGGAAACTTTTTCATTGTTGCAAAGTTCGTTGCAAAACATGTTTATATATTCGGCAACAACCGTTGTGTGCGTACCGAGAATTTTTTTCTCAACAAATTCTCTTTCTAGTCTTTCTCTTCGCCGTCCACCTCGCGGTCCTCCTCGCCGCCGCCGCCCTTGCTGTCCGCCTTACCAGCCACGGTAAGTATCTCAAGATCCGAGTAATCTCATCGAACTACGGAAATACTTGGTAATACTTTGGAAAGTTTTTTTGGCATAGTATTTGTCGACAATTTTTTAAAGTTTAGTTTAGTTGTGTTCAATTTTCGGCGCATTAATTTAGTTCTGTTCTCATTTCATTGCAAAAGTCGTAAGTTTAGTTCTGTTCGTATTAATTTCGGTTTACATCAAAAAATATTGTGTTGGAAAATTCGTTGGTATTTTCCAACGAATTTTCCAACAAATATAACATTATGCCCGAAAAGAAGAAATTTAAGAATTCGTTGGAAAATTCGTGGGAAAATTCCCACGAATTTTCCAACGAAAAAACCAAAAGTTTTTCTTTTGTCCGCAAAAATTATTTCGTTGGAAAATTCGTTGGTATTTTACAACGAATTTTTCAACAAATTAAATATTCTGGTTGAAAAGAATATGTTTAAAAATTCGTTGGAAAATTTGTGGGAAATTTCTCACGAATTTTCCAACGAATTTTCAAAATCATTTCGGTTTACATCAAAAAATATTGTGTTGGAAAATTCGTTGGTATTTTCCAATGAATTTTCCAACAAATTTAACATTATACCTGAAAGCAGAAATTTAAAAATTCGTTGGAAAATTCGTGGGAAATTTCCCACGAATTTTCCAACAAATTTTTAAAATCCTTTCGGTGTACCGCAAAAAATACTTTGTTGGAAAATTCGTTGGTATTTTCCAACAAATTTTCCAACAAATTTAACATTCTTTTTGAAAAAAAGAGGTTTAAAAATTCGTTGGAAATTTCGTGGGAAATTTCCCACGAATTTTCCAACGAATTTGGAAATGTTTTTGCTTTTTCCGCTTAAAATATTTCGTTGGAAAATTTGTGGGAAATTTCCCACGAATTTTCCAACGAAATTAATTTTCCATTTAAAATGTGAAGATGAGATAATTTTGTTGGAAAATTAGTTGGAAAATTCCAACGAATTTTCCAAATCATTTGGAATTTTCCAAATCATTTCAGTATACGACATAAAAATAATTGGTTGGAAAATTCGTTGGAATTTTCCAACGAATTTTCCAACAAATTTAATATTCTTTTTTAAAAGAAGATGTTTAAAATTTCGTTGGAAATTTCCCACGAATTTTCCAACGAATTTAATTTTCCTGTAAAAATGTGAAGGTGAGATAAATTTGTTGGAAAATTCGTAGGAAAATATCAATGAATTTTCCAACGAATTTTCAAAATACTTTCGGATTACCGCAAAAAAATAATTCATTGAAAAATTCGTTGGTATTTTACAAATTTTTTCAACAAATTTAACATTCTTTTTGAAAAGAAGAGATTTAAAAATTGTTGAAATTTAGTGGGAAATTTCCCCAATAATTTTCCAACAATTTGGAAATGTTTTTGCATTTTCCGCTTAAAAATATTTTTGTGGGAAATTTCCCACGAATTTTCCAACAAATTGATTTTCCATTTAAAATGTGAAGGTGAGATAATTTTGTTGGAAAATTCGTTGGAAAATTCCAAATCAAATTTTCTGCATAAAACTAATTGGTTGGAAAATTCGTTGGAATTTTCCAACGAATTTTCCAACAAATTTAATATTTTGTTTTAAAAGAAGATGTTTAAAATTTCGTTGGAAATTTCCCAAAACGAAATTTAATTTTCCTGTAAAAATGTGAAGGTGAGATAAATTTGTTGGAAAATTCGTAGGAAAATATCAATGAATTTTCCAACGAATTTTCAAAATACTTTCGGATTACCACAAAAAAATAATTCATTGAAAAATTCGTTGGTATTTTACAACGAATTTTTCAACAAATTTAACATTCTTTTTGAAAAGAAGAGATTTAAAAATTCGTTGGAAATTTAGTGGGAAATTTCCCACGAATTTTCCAACGAATTTGGAAATGTTTTTGCATTTTCCGCTTAAAAATATTTCGTTGGAAAATTTGTGGGAAATTTCCCACGAATTTTCCAACGAAATTGATTTTCCATTTAAAATGTGAAGGTGAGATAATTTTGTTGGAAAATTCGTTGGAAAATTCCAACGAATTTTCCAAATCCTTTCGGTATACGGCATAAAACTAATTGGTTGGAAAATTCGTTGGAATTTTCCAACGAATTTTCCAACAAATTTAATATTTTGTTTTAAAAGAAGATGTTTAAAATTTCATTGGAAAATTCGTGGGAAATTTCCCACGAATTTTCCAACGAATTTAATTTTCCTGTAAAAATGTGAAGGTGAGATAAATTCGTTGGAAATTTCCAACGAATTTTCCAACGAATTTTCAAAATCCTTCATTTTACAGCAAAAAATAATTCGTTGGAAAATTCGTTGGAAAAGACCAACGAATTTTCCAACGAATTTGGAGAACACATTATTTTTGTTCATATTCAAAAATTCATTACAAAATTCGTTAGAAATTTCTAACGACTTTTGCAATGCATTTTGATATTTTGTACATTAATTTTGTTGTGTACTACTTTCGTTGCAAAGTTCGTGAGAAATTTGCCTTAATTTTTTCAAATAAGTCAAAAAACACCTTCTTGTTCTAGTTTATATAAATTCGTTCCAAAATTCGTTCCAAAATTTACAACAAATTTTGCATCGAATGTAAAAAACCAATTCATTAATAGAAAATCGTTCCAAAATGGTTTATACACATTTCGTAGGAAAATTTCCCACCAATTTTAGAACAAATTGAATACCACATTATTGTTCGGCATAATAGAAAATCGTTGCAAAATTCGTTGGAAATTCCATTGGACATATCTATGAGATGCCCATAACCTCGTCGGTCGCCAGCCCGGCTAAGAAGAAAGGGAAAAAAAGGGAAAGAAAATGAAAGGAAAAAATAAAATGTATTTTTATAGACGAATCTTATGTAATTATTTTTTTTTAGGTGTCCATTGGAAGGTGTCGCAAATCAATTAATTTTTCAATTCTCATCAAATTGTCCACTGTCTACTACAAAGATTTCAGCCAAATACTTGGTAAGTTTTCTTGACATGGTAAATTTTCCAAATTTTTCAAGTTTAAAATAATTGTTTCGTAAACAACATAATTGTAATTTTTCACATTTTATGGTTTTTATTAACAATATTAAAGAATATATATGATATGTTGAATAATTTAGGACAATATTTTTTTTTACAGAGAAAATGCAAAGAGACAGGGGTTGGATGTATAATAAGAACTTACCCGAACGGCGAGGATTGACTGATGAGTTTCGTATCGGGTTAGAACTATTTTTGAACTTTGCTAGTACAAAATATGAGTTTATGGATGGAAATAAATTAAGTTGTCCATGTAAAAAGTGCAGTAATGGAAAATTTCAAGACATTGATAAAGTTAAAGAACATCTTTGTAGATTTGGGTTTACTCCGAATTATTATAATTGGACCAGCCATGGTGAACCATTTATATATGACGAGGCATATCGAGGAAGCGATCAATTTTCAGTTAGGGAAGAATGTAGCTATTTCGAACAATTGAACTCATATCAAGGGATGGTGTTTGATGAAGCCGGTCATAATTTGTATTCAGAATTGAATCATGCAAGTACTAGTTTTACTCATGCACCCGAACAAGTGGGAACTAGTCATGGAGCAGAATTGGAAGAGACAGGAGTTATAGGTTGTGATGAGAATGTGTGTGACGGAACTTCTCAATCTAATCATTTCCAGGAAATGTTGAAAACGGCAGATGAACCTTTATGGGTAGGTTGTGATAACCACACACAAGTATCAGTAACAGCAAGACTTTTATTTTTAATATCAAGGCGAGCATAATGTGTTTGTGGATTGCTTCAACTCTTTTGTTGAAGTGATGCGAGAAGCAATGCCTCGTGATAACATTATGCCAAATGATTTTTACGATATGAAAAAGTTGGTGGAAAACTTAGGTCTTCCAATTATACGAATTGATGTATATGCTATAGGTTGTATGTTATATTAGAGAGAGATGATGAATATGCAGAATCTTGCAAATTCTGTGACCAACCCAGGTACAAGATTAACAGGAGGCAGGGTCGTAATCAGAAGCGTAGACCATACAAGCAAATGTTTTATTTGTTGTTAATCCATAGGTTGCAAAGGTTTTATGCGTCGCAAGCCACTGCTGAACACATGACTTGGCATACAAATCATGAAACAGAAGAGGATCTAATGTGTCATCCTTCAGATACAGAGGCATGGCAACATTTTGATAGAACATACCCCGAGTTTGCGCTAGAGTCTCGAAACATCAGGTTAGGTTTGTGTGCTGATGGATTTGCCCCATTTGGGAAATCAGGAAAAAGTTATTCATATTGGCCAGTTATCTTAACTCCGTACAATCTTCCACCCGGTATGTGCATGAAGACACCTTATATGTTTTTGACATTGATTGTGCCCGGGCCCGCAAAATCCAAAAAAGGCCATAGATATTTATATGCAACCTTTGATTGAAGAGTTACAACGGTTATGGATTGAAGGTGTCCCTACGTATGACGTTTCTATTGACCAAACATTTGTAATGAAGGTTGCGCTTCTTTGGACGATAAATGATTTTCCCGCTTATGGAATGTTATCTGGATGGAGTACAGCTGGGATCTTAGGATGTCCGATTTGTATGGAAAGATCAAAGGCTTTCAGATTAAAACATGGTAAGAAGGCCTGCTATTTTGATTGTCACAGGCAATTTTTGCCGCTTAATCATACATTCAGAAGGAATAAAAAAGAGTTCACCAAGAATAGGATCGAAAGAACACATCCACCATTGAGGTTGACTGGGGCAGCAAATATGGGAACGCGTGCAAGAGTTTTCAACTATTATTGAAAACCCGCACGGCGTAACTTTTGCGTATGGAAGTACACATAAGTGGACAAAACGCAGTTTATTTTGGGATCTATCATATTGGAATGCCCATATTATTCATCATAATCTTGACGTCATGCACATAGAGAAGAACGTTTTCGACAATGTCATAAATACTGTGATAGATGTTACTGGAAAAACAAAAGACAATTTGAACGCAAGAAAAGATATGAGGGATATTTGCGATCGACCAACACTAGATGTGAATGCAAGCAGCAGGGGACCGAAACCCAAAGCAGTTTATACATTAGACAAGGAGCAGAGACGGGTCATTTGTCAATGGTTGAAATCGGTGCGATTTCTTGATGGATATGCTTCCAATCTCGACAGATGTGTTGATATGAATGAATGCAAATTGACAGGTATGAAGAGTCATGATTGTCACATATTTATGGAAAGATTAATTCCGATAGCCTTCAAAGAAGTTCTACCAAACTTTGTATGGGGCGCCATTACAGAGTTAAGTAATTTCCTGCATGATATTTGCTCAACAACGTTGAAATCATCATACATGGAGAAACTAGAGAGAGATATTCCAATTATTCTTTGCAACTTAGAAAGGATATTTCCTTCATCATTCTTTGATTCAATAAAGCATCTCTTAGTTCACTTGCCTTATGAGGCCAAAGTTGCAAGTCCCGTCCAATTTCGATGGATGTATCCATTTGAGAGGTAAATTTTATTTTAATTAAATGTGAAATTACTTTATGATCATATTTTGTTATGATAAACTGTATGCTATTGCAACTAGGTTCTTATATCATTTGAAGAAAAAAGTGAAGAATAAGGCATGTGTCGAAACTTCAATTTGTAATGCATATATTGTGGAAGAAGTGACAACATTTGCATCATACTATTTTGAGCCGCACGTGCAGTGCAAGAGGCGGAGAGCTGGAAGAAATGATGAGGGTCCCATTGATCCCAATTGCAAATCATTCTCTATTTTCAATTATTTGGGTCGACCTAGCGGCACATGTAAATTTCATCACTTAACAGGTGAAGAAAAGCTCGCAGCCCATACATATATTTTATTGAACTGTCCAGAAGTTCATCCATACTTCGAGTAAGTGTACATTTGCCTTGTTTACGCCAAATAATTGTGTCAACCTGTGGCTAATACATAAATGGTATTTGTTACTAGGAATTTCCGAAATTCAATGTATGGACTACCACCAAATGAGTTTGACCGTTTGTGCCAGGAACAATTTGCAACATGGTTCAAAACATATGTAAGTTGAATATGGACAAAATCCTGTTTATTCGAAATTTTTATACATCATATTTTGAAATATATATTATTGACATTGCGTGTGTGGCACCTTAGGTTCACAATTTTGATGCTCAAGTTGGACAGCAAGGAATGCTATTTCATCTGGCGTGGGGTCCAAAGTCAAGAGTACGAACTTGACCGGCATATTTCATTAACGGGTATAATTTTCACACTTGCGAATATGGAATGGGAAAGGCCACAATGAATAGTGGAGTGTGTGTTCAGTCATCTAATGGTGGCAATTCGCAAGGTGATTTTTATGGCTTGTTGGATGAAATCGTAGAGATTGAGTACCATGGACCGTTAATGCGAGTTGTCTTATTTAAGTGCATGTGATTCGACCCCGAGAAAGGAATGAATGTGCATACCAAATTTAATTTGGTTGAAATAAATCACAAGAAAAGATATATAAAATATGAACCATTTGTCTTGGCACAACAAGCAATTCAAGTCTATTATGCATCATATCCTAGTTTGAAGCGTGACAAAGCCGATTGGTGGGCTGTATGTAAAACCATAGCAAGAAAAAAAATCGAGGAACACTGGAAGAACATGGCATAACAACAAGAGGAAGTTCGTAACATGATCGAAACTGCTGAATATAACATTCCTACTTTACGAGATCCATGTGGTGCGATGATCGATATAGATCCAACTGAAATTCGGGAATCAAATTTTCGAGTTGGCACACAATGTGATTTGGAGACAGAATATGAAGATGAGGATCAGGAAGAAGACGAAGACGAAGACGAAGACGAAGGCGTTGACGAAGACATAGACGAAGACGAAGAAGAAGAAGAAGGTGAAGATGAAGATCAAGATGAAGATGAAGATTATGATTTTTGACACTTTTTACTAATTATGTCTAATTATTACTAGTAATGGGACATGTGTGTTTTGTTGTTGTAGTAATTTCTAATATTTCCGTTGTCGTAATTATTATTGTTATTGTTCTCGTTGTTGTTAGCCCCACAATATGTCGCTAATTTGCCTGATATTACAATAATTTCACAATTTGGTAGATTAATTTTGTTTTGTAATAATTTTCTGTTGGAAAACCTTATTTTCGGTTAATTTAAAAAACGTTGCAAAATTCATTCGAAATTTTCAACAAACTTTCCAACAAAATTCAATTTCCGTTTACCAAATTAAAGTCGTTGGAAAATTCGTTGTAATTTTCCCATGAATTTTCCAATAAATTTTGCATAAGTTCTTGTATTTTCGCTAAAATTAAATTCGTGGGAAATTTTTCATGAATTTTCCAACCAATTTGCATTATGTTTAACGATATATAATATGCTTTCTAATTCGTTCAAAAATTCGTCAGAAATTTTAAATAAATTTTCCGACGAATTTAAATGTTCGGTTAATTAAGTGGATGGTGAACTAATTTCTCACGAATTTTCTAACGAATTTCAATTTTGGTAAAATAAGTCGATGGTGAATTGATTTCGTTGAAAAATTCGTCGGAAATCACCAACACATTTTCCAACCAATTTAGATCCTATGTACATTTTAAAATTGTTGCTTTTCCGAAAAAAATTATTCGTTGGAAAATTTGTGGGAAATTTCCCATGAATTTTCCAACAATTTAGCACTAAAGCAAATTTTAAAAGGTATTTTTTAATTCGTTGGAAAATTCGTGGAAAATTTCCACTAATTTTCCAACGATTTTGTTGAAAAAAATAAAAGTTTTGAAAAATTCATTGGGAAATTCGTGAGAAATTTCCCACGAATTTTCCAACGAATTTGGAACCAAAGCACAATTCAACCGGGTTTCAAAATTGCTGAAAATTTGTGGGAAATTTCCCACGAATTTTCCAACTAATTTTTTTGAAAAATAAAAGTTTTGCAAAATTGTTGGAAAATTAGTGGGAAAATTCCCACAAATTTTCCAACGAATTTGGAACCGGGTTGAATTTTAAACGGTATTTTACATTCGTTGGAAAATTGCCCACGAAATTTCCAAACTAATTTGCAACGATATTACAATAATTTCAAAATTTGGTAGATTAATTTTGTTTTGTAATAATTTTCTCTTTGGAAAACCTTATTTTTCGGTTAATTTAAAAAACGTTGCAAAATTCATTTCCCGTTTTTCAACAAACTTTCCAACAAAATTCAATTTCCGTTTACCAAATTAAAGTCGTTGGAAAATTCGTTGTAATTTTCCCATGAATTTTCCAATAAATTTTGCATAAGTTCTTGTATTTTCGCTAAAATTAAATTCGTGGGAAATTTTTTTTCATGAATTTTCAACCAATTTGCATTATGTTTAACGATATATAATATGCTTTCTAATTCGTTCAAAAATTAAATCAGAAATTTTAAATAAATTTTCCGACAAATTTAAATGTTCGATTAATTAAGTGGATGGTGAACTAATTTCTCACGAATTTTCTAACAATTTCAATTTTGGTAAAATAAGTCGATGGTGAATTGATTTCGTTGAAAAATTCGGCGGAAATCACCAACACATTTTCCAACCAATTTAGATCCTATGTACATTTTAAAATTGTTGCTTTTCCGGAAAAAAATTATTCGTTGGAAAATTTGTGGGAAATTTCCCATGAATTTTCCAACGAATTTAGCACTAAAGCAGAATTTTAAATGGTATTTTAAATTCGTTGGAAAATTCGTGGAAAATTTCCACGAATTTTCCAACGAATTTTGTTGAAAAAAATAAAAGTTTTGAAAAATTCATTGGGAAATTTTGTGAGAAATTTCCCACGAAATTTTCCAACAATTTGGAACCAAAGCACAATTCAACCGGTGTTCAAAATTGTTGGAAAATTTTTTTAAATTTCCCACGAATTTTTCAACTAATTTTTTGAAAAAAAAAAGTTTTGCAAAATTAGTTGGAAAATTCGTGGGAAATTTCCCAAATTTTCCAACAATTTTTGGAACCGGTTGAATTTTAAACGGTATTTTTACATTCGTTGGAAAATTCGTGGGAAATTCCACGAAATTTCCAACGAATTTGGAACCAAAGCACAATTCAACGGTTGTTAAAAATTTGTTGGAAAATTCGTGGGAAATTTCCCACGAATTTTCCAACAAATTTTTTGAAAAAATCAAAGTTTTGAAAAATTCGTTTTGAAAATTCGTTGGAAATTTCCCACGAATTTTCCAACGATTTTGGAACCAAAGCACAATGCAACGGTTTTAAAATTCGTTGAAAAATTCGTGGAAATTTCCACGAATTTTTCAACAAATTTTTTTAAAAATAAAGTTTTGCAAAATTCGTTGGAAAATTTGTGGGAAATTTCCCACGAATTTTCCAACGAATTTTTAACACCGGTTGCATTGTGCTTTGGTTCCAAAATCGTTGAAAAATTCGTGGGAAATTTCCCACGAATTTTCCAACAATTTTCAAAATTTTTGTTTTTCGCCAAAAAAGTAATTGTTGGAAAATTCGTGAAATTTCCACCTAATTTTCCAACGAAATATTGTTGGCGGAAAAAAAAAAATTTTCAAAAATTCGTTGGAAAATTGGCGGGTAATTACCCACCAATTTTCCAACAAATTTGGATTTTCGAGGAAAAGATTTGTACCGTTAACCGTTTTCGTTGGAAAATTCGTGGAAAATTTCTCACGAATTTTCCAACGAATATGTCTTTTCGACTTTTTGCTTTGATTGTTGGAAAATTCATTGGAAAATCCAACGAATTTTCCAACGAAATTGAAAGATAGTTGCAATAATTGTGTTAGTCCCAATTTTGTTGGAAATTTTGTTGCAAATTTCCAACAAAATTATTAATAATTGTGAAATCGTTGGAAATTTTGTTGGTATTTCAAAAAAAAGTGTTGGAAATTTTTTTACTTTTTTATTTTTGTTGGAAATTTAGTTGGAAGTTTCCAACGAAATTTGTTTTAAAATTTGTTGAGAAATTCGTTGCAAAATTTTACTTTTGTTGCAAAATTGGTTGATAATTTGTATTCGTTAGAAAATTCGTTGGAAATTCCAACGAATTTTCAACTGTTTAAAGAAACTTTTCATTTTTTTTCATATTTGTCTAACATACACTGGTGATAATTGTCGATTATAATCGAAGGTGACATGCGAGGTGGGGCTTCACGAGAAAGATCCGGGCCTCTCCACGTCCTCATGCTCGTCTCCCGCCCTATCCTCTTCCCCCCATACCAGCCGAACCTTGTTCTACCATATGAGGCAACAACAATCTGACGGACACATGTTATCTTCCGACCCGCAACAACATATTCAGAAGAATCATGGGACATGCGAACTGATTTTACTTAGGTTCCATCTCCTTGCCACCTTCTTCATCGGAGCAACACTCAAATGAGGAAAGCGATACCCGATGCATTATATATCCATCGGAGATTCGTAAGTAATTTATTTTTTGTAATTTATTTTTGTCGTATATTTAAATTATAGATGTAAATACAATTGTCCATGAAAATTTTTCCATATGTTAATTGTCTTATTCTCTATCGGGGGTGCCGCGGTGGGTTGCGGAGGTCCCCACCGGTGGGGGGGGTCCCGGGTTCCGGAGGCGGGTGGGGGGGTGGGTTCCGGCTTTGATTCCGGTAGGCGGGGTGGCGGTCGGTCCCTACCATCGGTCTCGGCGGAGGAGGATCATGGACGCAATTTTAATTTGGTCTGAGACTTATAATTTGATTTGCAAATTAAATATATTTCATTAAACGGTTTACTGACATTTGTTGTAATCAAAATTGTAGTAGGTTCTTCCGACTAGACCAGTGACTTGGCTATTTATCAGAAGCGGTACTCTGTTAATTTCTATTTCTTAAATTTGTTTCTTGATATCTGATAGAAAATTGTAAGGAAAATGATTTCATTTTCTGTCTCTAATACTTGTTCATTTTTTTTTCATATTTGTCTAACATCTGTGATAATTGTCAGTATAATCGAGAAGGTGACATGCGAGGTGGGGCTTCACAGAGAAGATCGGGCCTCTCCACGTCCTCATGCTCGTCCCCGGCCCTATCCTCTTCCCCGGCCATGCCAGCGAACCTTGTTCTACCATATGAGCAGCAACAATACGGACACATCGGCCCATCTTCCGACCCGCAACAACATATTCAGGAAGAACTGCGGGACATGCGAACTAATTTTACTTCAGTTCCATCTCCTTCGGTGCCACCTTCTTCATCAGTGCAACACTCAAATGAGGAAGACGATACCCGATGCATTATATATCCATGCGGAGATTCGTAAGTAATTTATTTTTGTAATTTATTTTTGTACGTATATTTAAATTATAGATGTAAATACAATTGTCCATGTAGGCAATTTTCCATATGCTTAATTGTCTTATTCTCTATATTGTTATAACGTGTTTTCAGATTTACGGATTCTACGCATGTCGTGAGGAAACTTAATAGAATAGTTAATAACTATTGGATAGGGCAGTTTTCAACATTTAACAACGCTCCTAAAGAAATAAAGACTTTGTGGTGGAATGAGTTCAAGGTTAGTGTTATTTTTATTCATTTTCTCACAACGTAAGTTCGGTATAATATACTGATGGTCAATCATGAAATTTGTCACGAATTGTCTGGTGCATTGTCAGGGATATCTCACTTGTGACCATTATAATTAATTTTCGTTGATTTTGCTATTGATTGTAGCGTAAGTTCAAGTGGGATGAAATGGAAGAGGCTGAGGTTAGAAGAATCTTTAAGAAGAAAGTCGGTGATCACATGCGTTATGTGATAAATAAAGCGAAGAGAACAAAAAAAAAGCCAGATTTCATTACAGCGAACGATTGGGTAGAAATTACGAGAACTTGGGAAACTGAGAAGCATAAGAAAAGATGTGAACAGAACAAGAAGAATCGAACTTCTAGTTCTAGTGATGGGTCTGCGTCAGCCACATATGCTGGGGGCTCTATCAGCATCGGCGAGCATAGAAGAAGAATGGTGAGTCTATTTAAACTTGTAAGTTCATTTAATGCAATGGTGACTAATTTTTATTAAATTTTTGTAGGCGGATGAATTGGGGACGGAACCCTCATTTACAGCTACATTTGAACGCACCTTTCAGAAAAAGGATAAGACATGGATTGGCGATCGGGCACAAGCTACTAAGGTATGTCAGATTATAGTTTGGACTTTATGGAAACTAGAATGAAAATCATGCATGTTTTTAATATTTATGGTAATATATACGAATTTATTTTATTTTTATCTATACTGTTAATATAGGAGAAATATGATCAACTTTTGCTGAGCACTGCTAGTGGTTCTGGTGGTGGTGGTGGTGGTGGTGATGGTGCTGGTGATGGTGCTGGTGGTGATGGTGTTGCTGTGTCTGAGCCATTGGTTGACAGTATGGCATTATGGGTGGAGGCAGCGGGTGGGATGAAAGGAGGAAAAATATTTGGGATGGGATCATTGTCAAGGATGTTCAAAACGAAGGTGCTGCAACTTCATCCTCAAATGCAGCTTTTGCAAGGAGGACACGTCATGAGGAGCACATGACCCAAGAATTGAGCCAATTGAAACAGTTACTAGTACAGGAGGACGAAGAACTGAAGTTTTTAATTGGACAAAAAGACAAACAAATAAAGTTTTTAATTGGACAGAAAGACGAACAAATAAGAGTGATGAATGCATAACTACAATATGTCATGCGACGCCTCGACATCGATCGAAATGAGGTTCCTCCTGTACCTCCTGTTAATGTAGTCGGTCATGGACATATTGATGAGCCACACGATGATGCGGCGATTGGTGATGATGCTAATGATGATGATGCTGGTGATTTTATTGTCAGTCCCCCTTAGGTAAGAACATTTTTTTATAGCTAGTTTTACGTCAATGCATAAGTCCTTTTTTTATATATTTTAGACAAATTCCATATCTTTATTTATATTTTCTTATTTCATCAGGTGTCGATACAACCGGGTCGCTCCTCAAGTCATGGCCAGTACCGAAGCTACTTAGCTATCTCAGGTGTCTTATGGTTGTTTTTTGTCCTTTCAAGTTTTTGAATGTATTACTGGATGTTCAATCTTGCTTAGCTATCTTTATGAATTATGAGATTGAATATTTAATATCGTCATCTGAGATTTTGCAATTTATGCATTGTAGAAATTAATATTGCATATCTAATTAGATTTCGAATCCAAATTGTTCTCAAATAAAATTCGTAGCGACGAATTTTGTCATGAATATATTTCGTCGCAAATTAGCGAAAAAAAAAATACATTGCAGTTTATCGAAAAAAAATTGCCGCAAATTAGTAACGATTTTTTGCACGAATAATTATGGACGTATTTTTTAACGAACAATTATCGGCGTAATTTGTAACGAAATATTTACGGTTTCTCACCAAATTGTCAAAGACATATTTGAAACAAATTTCCAACGAAATTTTTCTAACAAATTTTCCAATGAACATTTTGCAATAAATTTCCCAACGAATATTTTCCAAAGAAATTTTCCAACAAATCATTTGCAACGAAATTTTCCAATGAAAATTTTCCAACGAAATTTTCCAACGATTTTTTTGCAACAACTTTTCCAACGACACAGTTGCAAAGAAATTTTCCAACGAACTTTTTGCAACAAATTTTCCAACGAACATTTTCCAACAAAATTTTCCAACGACACAGTTGCAACGAAATTTTCCATCGAACTATTTGCAACAAATTTTCCAACGAACTTACCGACGAATTTTTTTTGTCGCAAAGTACGGACGAAAATATTTTTGCTAAGAAATTTGTTTTTGGTATAAAATTTCCAACGAATTTGATTTTTTGTTGGAAAATTTTCCGACGACCAATTTCCAATGTACTTTTTTTCGTTGGTAAATTAGTTGGAAACTTGTTTTCCAACAAATTGTTTTGACTTTTTCGTTGGAAATTTCGTCAGAATTGTCCGAAAATTTTCCCGCGATAAATCACGAAAAAAAAATTTTGTTGGAAATTTCGTTTCTAACGACTTTTCCAATGAATACTTAGCAACGAATTTTCCAACGAAATATTATCAATGAATTTTCCCACGAAATTTTTGCAACAAACTTTCCAATGAGATTTTTGCAACAAATTTTCCAACGATATTTTTCCAACAAAATTTCCAACGAATATTTTCCAATAAATTTTCCAACAAAATTTTTCCAACATTATTTGCAACTAATAATTACCGATGAATTTTGCCACGAATTTTCCAACGAATTATTACCAACGAATTTTTCAACAAAAATTTTTTCCAACGAAAATTTTCCAACAAAAATTTTAAATTTCGTTGGAAATTTCCAACGAAAAAATTTTTGTTGGAAAATTTTCCGACAACAAATTACCAACGAATTTTTTTTCGTTGGAAAATTCGTTGGAAATTTCCTTTCCAACGAATTTTCTAGAATTTTTCGTTAGAAATTTTGTCGGAAAAAATTGGTTTTTTTGTAGTGTTTCGTGTGATCATTGATATATTTTGCAGTTCTTATAGATTTGATATGATTATTCTTTCGACCGAATTTCTTTCTGAGGAGGCGAAATTGGATTGAATAAGAAATATTTTAATATTATTAAAAATTATCCATGTCAGTACCGGTCGTGCCACGTAGGCCAGGCAGTGTCCACGTCAGTAATATCCGGGCAAAATTAGTGGGAAGAACTAAATTGGTACTAGGTCAAAAGTTTATGACTAAATTGACATCAATACAATAGGTTTAAGACTTCTCCGGCAATTTTCCTGATGCAATATAGCTTCAAATCTTGATAGTTAATTTTTCTTTTTCCACCAGTTATTAGATGATTAGAATGACGTGCAACCTCAATCTCTCAAAGTGTTGAATATCTGTCTTCTTGTTATTATTTTATGTGGAAGGTAACTCGATGACGATTATGTGCATGAGTGAAATATAGACGAGTTAAACATGTATTTGGTAATCGTTGGTGTCCTTTTTTTTTCCAAGTGCGGACTTTTTTTACATCTGTATCATGATGTAATTTCTTATCTCGTTTCTATTTATTGAGAATTTCATCCTTTAATTGTGGTCTGTTCGACTCGTGGATTGGCGCTTAGTTACTAGTAATATAGAAAGGAAAACAGAGTAAGTACGGCAATTAGGAGAGAAAGAGGAATAGACGTATGCCTCGTTCAAAAAATGGTAAGTGGCGATTTTTTTTTTTTTTTGGGTAACCATCTTACTGCTTCTGTCTCGTTTGGTAAGTGGCGATTATTTATTTTTGATAACCCAGGGAACCCCCGCACGGCCGACAGTCGGGAAGTAAACCCTGGGGGCAACACGTGCTAGCCACCACACACGTGCCACCGGTTAAGTCACCCTGCGGTGCCCGGGATTCGAACACTCAACCTTTTGCGAGAGGAAGAGTGCGCGCTCCAGGTGGGTGGTGTAAGTGGCGATTATTCATATCACGAAGGTCCAAAATTTTCATGAAAATTGTGGACAAGAATAGGGAAACTAATGCAGGATTGAAAAATGTACGGTAATTCAAGAAAGTTACACATATTTACAAAATTGGCACATATGTAGTTATAAGAATTTCAGGCAGAAAGGTTATATTATAAACAAAAGTTGTAATGACACCATAATAACTAGAATTTTTACTAGCATAGTAACAACTCTTGATGTTCCATTGACCGAAATGTTCTCCGTGTCCCGACTGTGCACTACACATATTTTAGTTTTTATATCTTCGGTGAGTCAAGTCGTTTAACTTATTCTTGAACTAATGTCACCTTGAATTCTCAAGCTACCCAAATCGCCAATATTCCGTAAGTAACGATTTTATTGTCTGGAGAGATTAGAGACATAATGCCATGTAGAAATCACTGGGTTTGGTTTATTGTATAGAAAGACTAGGCATATAATATCAAGATGTGAAATTCATCGGCTAGCCCACCCTATAGAAAGTGTCTAGTGTTTTTATAAGCAGGGGCATGGACCCATCTTCACTCTGTTGTTCCGCTAGATGCGGTGAGAATCCCATTGCTATATAATATGTTATAACAAGATGAACATAAGTTAAAACAGGAACTTTATACACTAATTCAAAACATAAAGAGGAAAAAAACAACAGGAGCTATATTCCCGACACGGGCGAGCTTACTAGTAGTCCCCCAACTTCTTTGAAATTTCAATTAAGGTCCGAGTAGGGAAAAAAAAGTTTACGTATAAATCCATAAAGCTCGGCCCCCCGAATTAATCATATTTCTGTATATTCCAATGTTTAAGGAGCTATTATGAACTTCTAGTAAAAAAAGATTCTGAATTAAGATCTATTTTCCTGTAGCGATTTTGATTCTAGTATTAAATTACTTGGACACCCCCTCAATTTTATCAAAGTTACTCGAAAACCTCCCGCATTTTCAAAATGCACTCCGACGGTCCGACCCCGTGCTAGAAACATTTGCGGATTTGACAGATTAATAAAAGATTAAATCGTCACAATAAAGTTTTCAAAATATAGCTGGAATATGGACAACCAAGTCACCATGTAAAGAGCAATTTGTTCATACCATGAGTTTTTTGTATATGCAGTTGACATAATACAAGTCTATCCTCCTTTGCATCCATTGAACCGTAATTTCAAAGGCACAATATGATTAAGCATGTCAAAAGATGTTAAACAAATTGAAATGTGAACTAGAATAGCATGACAACAAAAAATTTCCAAGTTAGACACAAAAAATAACATTACAGGAATACCAGTAGAGAATTTATCAGATTTCTTCATGGGGTTTAGTCGATATTAACAGTGGAATCAAAATTGGCACAAAAATTTCCAAGTTAGACACAAAAATCACTTCTAGATGGATAGAGACCAAACCGCGAGAATTGCACTCGACTGCGACTTGAGCATGAAAGAAGATGCTTAAGTTAGGGTATACGTATATTGGCATCAAACGCTGAACGACGATCTTCATAAAAGCAAAAATACAAATTCATTTTTTCTAAACACGAGAGAAATTTGCATATATCTGATAAAGCAGGTAGGGTGATTTACGTTGGACCGGTTTTCGCGTCTCTTCCTTGGATATGTGGAGTTTTATCAAGTCAATTTCATGATCCAACTACAATTCAAATTAATTAATCTAGATTACTCAATTTTGATTAATTCTTTTACCTAAGAATCGACAAAGGGGCAGAGTGCACTTTGAATAAGTGAGGGGTGTTTGAGTTTTTTTTTTTTTTTCCAAATTGAGAGGTGTCGCAACCTACCCTTTGAGAGCTGCCTTGAGAAGTAGATTTAGAGGTACTTTATGGGACTCCATAGCTCGCATGGCATTGGTTGTTTAAATCTATGTATTCGTTAGGAGTCGCCACTAGCCATGAATAAGGGTCAACTAAAAACCTTAATCAAAACGTGGGAGTGTCGTCTCGATACGTATGCAATCAGAGATTTTTAGAGTTCGGGGACTTGATTACACTAGTTATTCAACTAATACCCTTTCGGTATCTAAACTTGACTATTTGCTAACTAGCATGTCGAGACAGTCTTTCACTAATCGAGAATCTTGAATTTCATCATAACCATTCTAAAAGGAAAAACACCAATCATTGTATTTAAAATGCGCAATCAAATGAAACCAAAATGAAAGTGCGCAAGTAGCAACCTAGCATCGTCTTTAAAAGAAAAGGATAATCAAAATTATAAGGTAAAACCTTAAAGGCTTATTTAATTTTGAGAACAATTTTTATTTAAGCCTAAAATGTTTATTAAAAACCCTAAACCAGATTTATTCCAATTCTTTAGCTTTTCCCACATTTTTTATTTTTCTAAATGTTCTAAATTTTTTTTTGTTATTATTATTTTATTACGGAAAAAGGACCTTGCACCGGGTTCGGGAACCCAGTCTAATTAGCCAGTCTAACCCGGACCCTAGTGGTCTAGGTCAGACTCGCAATTCGGACCGGTCCTTGGACCTAGTCCGAATTTGGGTCTCTTCTGATGGGCTATCAACAATTCAAGCCCAATTGTAAGTTCAAATTCGATCACACTAAAAATTGAGCCCATTTACCCATCTTAATCTCCCGCCCATTATGCCTCCGCTCCACTCAAATCAGAATCCGACCCAATCAACCGGATCCGACCCGGTCTCTATTATATCCATTTTTTTTTATTTCTTTTCTAATTTTTTAAAATTTTTTATTTATTTTCTTCTTCTTTTTTATTTCTTTTTTATTTTATTTTTATTTTTATTTTTATTTTTATTTTCTGATCTTCTTCCTCACGTCTTCCTCCCGGAGCATCTTTTACTAAGAACTTCAACAATTTCTCCTACGAGTTCCCACCGAAGTTCAGACCATTGCCGAACCACACTCTGTCAATTGGCTATTCCACTTGACGCCAAGTCACCATTGGCCACTAGTTGGCCAATGGTTTCTATGTTGCCTGACCAATTGAGGCGAGAGATTCTCAAACTCAAAAATCATATATACCGAAACTCGATTGATTCTTTCACATGGAATACATATATGCACATCAAAGAGTGAGAGTCGGACTGACTAGAGCGGTCTCTAACCACAGGCACATCTCCGATGAGGGGAATATTTTTCAAGTGGAGGTTCCGTCCATGGCCGAACCGTGATGTGCGAATGCCACGAAATCACATAGAAAACATAGATGCAGCATCAGTAAAACAATCTAAGAACAAAATCAAGAATAAAACGATATTTTAGGCACTGGTTTCGCAAAAAATCAATTCGGTTTTTCATTTAAACATTTCATCAAACACTTGATAGGCATCTTAAAACTTAAGCTTTGAACTTGACTTCAATGTGCCTCTCAATCTACATATGATTAGATATGTTAAATGAGTGGGTTGGGTCGGGTCGGGTCAGAAAATGTTTTAATCCAAATTGACTCATTAATCCATTTATAACTCATTTATTCATAATGTAAATTTATGGACTCATACCCGACTCGACCCATACTCAATCCATACCTAACTCGATCCATATTGCTAAAATGCTTTTATATTTAACAAAATCTAGGAAAGCTTGTTTCTTATGATTTTTTTAAAAAAATTATATTGCTAAAACGCTTCCATGAAATACAAATCTAGTGGATAATTTTTTAAAAAAAATCAACGTTCCGTTTGTTTCACTGATTGAATTCAACAGTTCATCCTCGGCCAAAACAGAGGAAAATAAAGTAGAAAAGAGAGAAGCAAGCCTGGTTCAGAAAGGGCGTGAAATAGACGACGTTAGCGAAGGACTAGGCTGGGCTCGACTCTTCACAGCGACTGAAACTTGATTTCCTCGGTGATTTGATGTCAGGACAAGCGAATTTCAGAAACGGGGAGTTCTCGAGGATGATCTCAGCCAGCCACAATCAGAGGTTTCCGGCGATGACGAACGAGCGAATGAGCAGCGGGAGGGGGAAGAGATTTGCCCGGTCGTCGTTCACACGAACCACACGACCGAGGCGCTCCCTTCTCTGAAAAAAAACCACAGATCTTTTAGAACCTCCATTGGATTTGCTTTGATCATCTCCGGTTCGCTCACG
>JAMXDD010000098.1:0-66378 GCA_024733475.1 Syzygium grande | reverse complement strand
TGGTCCGATTCCTGGCGGTTCCCGGTTTCTTTGCATACCCCAACCACCACCAAACACGATATAAACCAATAATCTCCCAAAAGAGTAGATCCTTTCATGACAAATTAGAAGCTAAAACAATATCTAGGCCCCAGTTCCCCTTTGTATGAATTTGCGACTGTATACAATATATTCTATTGACTGCTTCCAGCAGAACAATTACTAAACTGCGGGAGAAATATAAAAAATAATTAAAAAAAAAAACCCATTAGGACTCTGATTTAGGCCTTGGACGATTACACTATCCGTTTTACCCAAACTTGATAATACCGCTGACATCTTGAGCAGTATCAGCTTCCTACTCTAAACACGTTGTATCTAGCTGCACCGGGAATTCTAACATCAGATAACTCTAATCCTAATTATAATTTTACCACTCAACCCTAACTTCAGTCCACCGTCGACAAAAAACGTATCGACAAGCTTCCAGAGCGGAAATTCCCCTATTTCCACACTGTTTCTACGAACTTCTAGGTAAACAAATAGAGCAAAACCTCACATGCTTCGACCTCAAAAGCGAAAAGCCAACAACCAAGGCGTAATTACTCCAAAAAGAGAACAACAGATCCGACGTCGATTAACCCGAAATTAACCGAGGAAATCCAATGGCAAATTGACGTCTGCCACAAGCGATCGTGAGTCTCAAAACGAGATTGCAAAGGAAAAATCCAGTAGAATTAGAAAAGCAGAGAGAGAGAGAGACCTTATCGGGGATCGGAGAAACCTTAGGGAATCAAAGATTTGTAAGTGTGGAATCCGAACCCACTGGATGAGAATGGCCTTGCGAATGTCAGCCTCTCCACTGCGCTCGCTGTCGCGGCTTGAAGAGGAGGAGGAGGAGGCGGAGAGAGACGAGCAAGAAGCAAGAGAGGAGGTAAGGGGAGGCGTGCGGCGACGAAAAATGAGTTAGGGCTAGGGCTGCGCATAAGATAAGACGAGTGTGAGACAAGACTTTTTGAAGGACGGAAATCATTTTCCCCGATTTTAGAGGTCTTTTTTTTCTTTGATGAAAATTTTTTCTGACCCATTTATTTTTCTTGCGCCAAACACCGAAAAATTTGAAAAAAAAAGTTTTGAAAATTATTTTTTACGAAACAAATGAAATTTAAATTTTTTCTCTTAAAAAGTTCCAAGAATCCTCAACTGGGATTCCCGAGGTTTTAATTAGCAAACCTGAAAGGAAAAAGGAGACTCTCACCGTCATCAAAGACCCGCCTCTCGACAAAACCACTACAAAAATCCAATAGTTCTCCACATTGAACTCGAGCCCTCAGTATTCCGACGCCTTCCCCCTTGGGGGAGTCTCTTCATGAGTCCCTATTGAGTATGAGTATAGTAATTCGATCTGGCTTCATCTACATTGAAAATAAACTAATAAGGATCTCTGGGGGAAATTGCAATTAATCATTGGCTATGTGCCTCAAATCCCGAATGGGGTTACAAAGACTTTACGCCCTTGGAGGATCTGCAGAAACTGGCAAAAGGGTTCCTTTACGAGGAGATCCTAGTCGTTGAAGTACAAATCCTAGTCGTATCAACTGTCAAAGTTGTAGGAGTTTGATGACTTATTTCAATGTTTATTATGTCAAAATTGATTCCTTGAGAATAATGCGTACCGACCAAATTGGAGTTGACATTGGTAGCCCTAAAACCATGCGAGAGTTTTTCTTGTTTCTTGATTTGGTTACTTATCCGATCGCTAGATCGAGTGTTAATGTATAAAAACTTCAAGTCGGTTATAGTTTGTTTTATCTGAGCATTGGAAAGCCTATCTTTGGGAGTCTGATATGTTTTTCTGGATACTTGCAAGAGAAAGATGGGCGAGGAGTCCGGAGAGTGCCCAAGGATAAACACTCTGACGCCCAAAGTCGAGACGGTGTGGGAGAAAGATGGCCGAGGAGTCCGGTGATCGTGTTTAGGGCTTACCAGGGCCTTTTACAGTGCAAGAGAGGAACTGGTTCTTGTAGGATAGCTCATGCTAATCCCCAAAGTATGTGAGGTTAATTGGAGTTGAGCCAGACAACTCGATGGGGCAATCTTGACAAATGACCATCACTACAAAAAAACTGATTTTTTCCAACGAAATTTCCAACGAAAAATTTGGAAAAATTAGGTTGAAACAATTTTCAATCTAATTTTCCAACGAAAAAAAATTCGTTGGTAATAGGTCGTTGGAAATTTTTCCAACGAAAAATTTCAATTTTTGTTGGAAATTTGCAACGAATTTTATTTCGTTGGAAAACTCGTGGCTAAATTCGTTGGAAAAATTACAAAAAAAAAATTTTGGTCAAAAATCGTGGAAATTTTTTTTCCAACGAAAAATTTTTCGTTGGAAAAATTACAAATTTTTTTTTTGTTCGAAAAATCGTGGAAATTTTTTTTTCCAACGAAAAATTTTTCGTTGGAAAATTGCAATTTTTTTTTTGTTGAAAATCGTTTCCATTTTTTTTCCAACGAAACTTTTGTTTTTGAAAAATCGCCCTCACCGCCGGTGAGGGCTAGCCTCGCTTCCGGCCCGAGGGGGCCGGGGGCGGGGGGGCTGGGGCTGGGGGTCCCTGGGGGGGCCGGGGGGCCTGGGCCGGGCGGCGCTGGGGAGGGAGCCGGGGGCGCGTGGCCGGGGCCGAGCCGGAGGAGAAGGGGGGGGCAACGGGAGGAGGCAGCCGAGGGGGAGGCGGAGAGGAAGAGGGAGGGAGAAGTCAAGGCTAAGGAGAGAGAGAGAGAGAGAGAGAGAGAGAGAGAGAGAGAGAGAGAGAGAGAGAATGAAAGTGGAAATTGAGAAATGGGGAAATAGTGAGCGCGAAAAATTTGAATAAGGAAGAAGTAGATTGGTTGTAAAAATTGGTGGAAATTCCAACCTAATTTTGGTAAAACGAAAATTGTACACACTAAAAAATAATTGGCTGGAAAATTGAAATTGCTGAAAATTCGTGGAAATTTCTAATCTAATTTTTTTTCGCTGGAAATTTCCAAACGAATTTTCCAACGAAAATTGTACACATTGAAATAATTGCCCGGAAAATTAAAATTCGTTGAAAAATTCGTTGGAAATTTCCAACGAATTTTCCCACGAATATAAAAAAAGGCCGAATAGTACCGGGTTTTTTTGAATTCGTTGGAAATTTCCAACGGAAAAAAATTTGTTGAAAATTTCCAACGAATTTTCCAACGAAAATTGTACACAATGAAATAATTTCCCGGAAAATTAATTGTCGTTGGAAAATTGTACACACAAAAATAATTACCGGAAAATTAAATTTAGTTGGAAAATTAGATTTGAAATTTCCAACGAAAAAAAAAATTGTTGAAATTTCAAACAAATTTTCCAACGAAAATTGTACACACAAAAATAATTACCCAGAAAATTAAATTTCGTTGGAAAATTCGTTAGAAATTTCCAAACAATTTTCCAACGAAAAATTGTACACACTGAAATAATTGTTGGGAAAATTAAAATTCATTGGAAAATTTGTTGAAATTTCCAACGAAAAAAAAAAAAAATTTGTTGAAATTTCCAACAAATTTTCCAACGAAAATTATATACACTAAAATAATTACCTGGAAAATTAAAATTGTTGGAAAATTAGTTGGAAATTTCCAACGAATTTACCAAAGAAAATTGTACACACTCAACTAATTGCCCGAAAAATTAAAATTGTTGAAAATTCGTTGGAAATTTCCAATGAATTTTCCCACCTAATATAAAAAATGCCTAACAATACCGATTTTTTTTAATTAGTCGAAAATTCGTTGGAAATTTTCAACAACAAAAATTGTCATAAAAATTAGTTGGAAATTTCCAACGAATTGTAGATCGTTGGAAATTTCAACTAATTTTCCAATGAAAAAAAATTCGTTGGGATTTTCTAACGAATTTTGCGACGAATTTTCCAAACGAATTTTATGACAAAAAAATTAAGTTGGAAAATTTGTCGCATAATTGGCGACAAAAATTTTTCGTTGGAAAATTTTTGTGGCAAAAATGTGTTTTTTTTTTTAGTGCATCGATGCTTCTCCATGTATGGCAGTGACTCGCGGGTGGGTCCTTGCCGCGATCATTAGGGCCTTCTTGTAGTGGGCATTTCCTTACAGTATCGGCTCCTCTCCCCTCTTAAGAAATTAACCCAACATGTTTCTTTCTTCCAACAATCCATTATTCCAAGGATCTTTTAGTCATTCCTTGCCTTTACGTAAAGACCATGTTAAGGTCTTTACTCAACATTAGGGGATTGTATTTGACAGACTTTCTACGGCGGTTGTAAATGCCTGGATAGAACAGGTGCCAAACCGCATGGGCTTTGCAAGCGCTTGATTATATGGGCCAAGTGCCCTCATATGGACTTAGGCATTTCCTTGATGATAATGTGCGAAATAACGAAAAGAAACTTATTTGTAACAAGATTATTCTTGCAATGCAACATAGCATTTTCTCGCTTCTCATTTCTCGAGTCATTCTCAACTATCTTGAGTTGTGCCATCCTATGGGGTACTTCACCTTCATCGGTGTCTCCCTTTTAGGACAATTTCTATGTATGGCCTCCTGGGCATCATTGGGTAGGTGTTGGTCGCTTGGTTGAGCACCGCTTCACCTCCCTGAATCGAAGCTATCCTTTGTGGTATCCATGGATCCGTGATCACTTTCTTTGTCCTGCCTTTGAAAGGTGGATTGTGAGGGCTTGCCTTAAGTGGCAGCTCACAATGTCTGCCTCGCAACACTAGACTTGTAAGGTATGCCTCATCAGACGGCTTGCCGGAGTGGGCTCTCGAAGGTGGTTTACAACGGTGCGCTTCAAGGGACTACTACTTGTAATTATATACCTCAAAAGGCAGCTTGTAAGCGTGTGGCTTTGGTTCGACCAAAAAATAAAAATAAAAATGAAAATAAAAATAAAAATAAAGTGTGTGGCTTTGGAGCTAAGCAGAAACCCTAGCACTCGCACTTGCACTTTCACTCGCACCCGCACTAGCTGAAGTTTCCCTCTCCTCAAAGACTCCAAAGTCTTGAACTTTAACACTAACTGTCTGAGTTTAATTCTATCTTTGAAGTCCGCCAATCACACTGTGGATAGGAAGAGCGCTCTTATCTCTGAAGCTTCAGATTTTTTACTCTGCTTTCTAAGAGTAGCAGAGAGCAAAACAGAGTAATGGACTGGATCGTGAAAGCCCAACAAGTGCATTCTCTTCCAAGAAATTGGCTAGTCCAACCACCCAGCCCCTTAGGGGCTTGCTGTGTTTATATGCCCATTCTATGGGCCGCGACCTCGGAGGCCCTCTCCATGAATCCGTCGAGGGTCAAGGTCGGTCCACAAGTCCGTGATTGTTTGGGTGCGCACGCATTGTGGTGTGCGATCATTTGAATGTGGTGGTGATAGTGATCGCGATTGTTTCCTATGGCGTGGATCGCGGTCGATTGTTATAGGCCAAGAGAGCAATGGACTTTAAAGTCAAAGCGCGGGGGTGTCGATTATGCGAAGGTGGAATTTGGTGATTTGATCGGATAGCAAACACTTGTCCGAAGTGAATGACTGGTGGTAAATATCTGCACTCTTCTGTACGAGTAATAGAGGTGGTGGTCTCCATCCGTGCGGGACCAACTGTCATGTGAGAGAGGAATGAAAATCCTCCTACAGAAACATTTTGATTTTGAGAGGAACAGGATTCGCTTGCTAGTACTCTCAAAGAATCGATTTATCCTCTTTTCACTCGAGACAGCTTGTTTGCAAACAATCAAATGCTGGCCATCCGAATCGAAAGAAAATGGATGTAACAGGCAAAAAAAACAAAAAATAGTAACACTGAAATGTCTTGCTAATTACTTCTTACCAAAAAAAAATGTCTTGCTAATTATTGAGTGTAGTTTTGAATTTCGTATTTAGTTGAATGTATGATAAAATTATGTAATACGCTGAAGTTCATAGCCATCGCAATTCGCATCCCTTTTTCCTCCCTTATTTCCTAGTGGTTTTCTGAAGTTGTTGTTGACTCTCTGATTAGGAAGCAATTGTAACGTTTATTGGCACAGAACGCTATTCGCGTGGATGAAACTTAAAGGCAAGAACAAATGCTTTTTGAAACATGTAAAATCAAAATGACAAATGTACAACTCATTCCCTATGAGAGTAAATCTTGAATTATTCCCAAATGAAAGATATTATTCTTGTGTTTGTTACACTATATTCTTCATTACAGTTTTATCATCTTTACAGAATAAATCTCGAATCGTTCCTAAACAAAGAAATTATTCTCGCGTTAATTACACAATATTCTTCATTCTTGTTCTTTTTGCCAACTTATAAAACATAAATAGCTCAATGGACTCAAAAACCCCACACACAGTTTATCGTTTTTCCCTATAATCGTTAACAACCTTTCAAATTTCTTTTGTCCTGCCTTTGAAAGGTGGATTGTGAGGGCTTGCCTTAAGTGGCAGCTCACAATGTCTGCCCTCGCAACACTAGACTTGTAAGGTATGCCTCATCAGGCGGCTTCTTTGAGTGGGCTCTCAAGGTGGTTTACAACGGTGCGCTTCAAGGGACTACTACTTGTAATTATATACCTCAAAAGGCAGCTTGTAAGCGTGTGGCTTTGGTTCGACCAAAAATAAAAATAAAAATAAAAATAAAATGAAAATAAAAATAAAAAATAAAGTGTGTGGCTTTGGAGCTAAGCAGAAACCCTAGCACTTTTCACTTTCACTTTTCGCACCCGACTAGCTGAAGTTTCCCTCTCCTCAAAGACTCCAAAGTCTTGAACTTTAACACTAACTGCCTGGAGTTTAATTCTATCTTTGAAGTCCGCCAATCACACTGGGATAGGAAGAGCGCTTATCTCTGAAGCTTCAGATTTTTTACTCGCTTTCTAAGAGTAGCGAGAGAAAAAACAGAGTAATGGACTGGATCGTGAAAGCCCAACAAGTGCATTCTCTTCCAAGAAATTGGCTAGTCCAACCACCCAGCCCCTTAGGGGCTTGCTGTGTTATATGCCCATTCTATGGGCGCGACCTCAGAGGCCCTCTCCATGAATCCGTCGAGGTCAAGGTCGGTCCACAAGTCTGTGATTGTTTGGGTGCGCCACGCATTGTGGTGTCACGATCATTTGAACGTGGCGGTGATAGCGATCGCGATTGTTTACGCTTGGCGTGGATCGCCGGTCGATTGTTATAGGCCAAGAGAGCAATGGACTTTAAAGTCAAAGCGCGGGGGTGTCGATTATGCGAAGGTGGAATTTGGTGATTTGATCGGATAGCAAACACTTGTCCGAAGTGAATGACTGGTGGTAAATATCTGCACTCTTCTGTACGAGTAATAGAGGTGGTGGTCTCCATCCGTGCGGGACCAACTGTCATGTGAGAGAGGAATGAAAATCCTCCTACAGAAACATTTCGATTTGAGAGGAACAAGATTCGCTTGCTAGTACTCTCAAAGAATCGATTTATCCTCTTTTCACTCGAGACAGCTTGTTTGCAAACAATCAAATGCTGGCCATCCTAATCGAAAGAAAATGGATGTACCAGGCGAACAAAAAATAGTAACACTGAAATGTCTTGCTAATTACTTCTTACCAAAAAAAAAAATGTCTTGCTAATTATTGATTGTAGTTTTGAATTTCGTATTTAGTTGAATGTATGATAAAATTATGTAATACGCTGAAGTTCATAGCCATCGCACCGCATCCCTTTTTCCTCCCTTATTTCCTAGTGGTTTTCTGAAGTTGTTGTTGACTCTCCGATTAGGAAGCAATTGTAACGCGTTTATTAGCACAGCACGCTATTTGCGTGGATGAAACTTAAAGGCAAGAATAAATGCTTTTTGAAACATGTAAAATCAAAATGACAAATTACAACTCATTCCCTATGAGAGTAAATCTTGAATTATTCCCAAATGAAAGATATTATTCTTGTGTTTGTTACACTATATTCTTCATTGCAGTTTTATCATCTTTATGAGGAATAAATCTCGAATAGTTCCTAAACAAAGAAATTATTCTCGCGTTAATTATACAATATTCTTCATTCTTGTTCTTTTTGCCAACTTATAAAACATAAATAGCTCAATGGACTCAAAAGCCCCCCACACGGTTTATCGTTTTCCCTATAATCGTTAACAACCTTTCAAACCAAACACCAAAATTGGCTAAGGTAAAGAAGACTAAGGTAACATAGATTGAATCCGCATCAAAATTAACCGAGGCAAAAGACCAACTAGATATTCCATCAATTTTTTTATAAATAATCAACAAGATAATCGATATCTAAAACGAAAACTGTAACACATGATAAAATCCAATAAATGAGGGAACCAACTTCATCAACCTAGTTGTCAATCCTATTAGCCACTACCTATCTCATGTCCTCGAAAATGTCGCGCCATACCAAAAAGCTGGGAAGACCTAAACAGATTTTAATTCTCAATTATCAAACCTGCATTTAGAATCTTCTCTCTCTAGAGCATTATATATATATATATATATATATATATATATATATGGAGGGCCATCAACTCCCTCGTGATCATACACTCTAAAGTTCAAGGTTCAAATTCTCCTTCGTTTTTCCAATTCAACTTTCCGGCTCTCCTCTACTATACCTTCCCTAGATTTCTCCCGCACAGTTCAGCTTATCTCACTCTGAGACTAGAGAGAGAGAGAGAGAGAGAGAGAGAGAGAGAGAGAGAGAGAGAGAGAGAGAGAGAGAGAGAGAGAGAGAGAGAGAGAGAGAGAGAGAGAGAGAGAGAGAGAGAGAGAGAGAGAGAGAGAGAGCGATGGTCGGGCCGCCTCCGAGCCCGATTTGGACCAAGAAACCCCCAAGGTCGATCCCGGCCGACCTCTCCCCGGCCGGCCGGAGCTGTCCCGGAGTTGATCCCGAGGGCCGGCGAGGAACGCGGCTTCTTCAAGGTCACGAACCACCAGTCAAGAGGGCAAGAGGGCGCCTCAGGTCGGAGGAGGAAGGTCGAGTTCTTCGCGGGCCTCGTGTCGGAGAAGCAGCTACAAGCGCCCAAGGCATTAGCTAGATAAACAGGGGGAAGAGGAAGCAGGAGACGTACGCCGGACGAAGTTGGCTGATGATCTCACGGCGAAGATCTCCTTTGTTACAGAAGTGTTGATGGACGCTCAGAGCCGTTGATCTCCTACTGAACGCCAACGCCTTCCGCCGCCATTCTGCGACGTCTTCGCCATCAACAAGCAGCCGGCCGTATGAGGAAGGAGGGAAGCACAATCACAATAAAACGAGCGAGCCGGTGAGCGAGAAGATCAGAGGTACGCGTAAGATCGCCGATGAACTCGATGAATCCTTACTGCGGTGATTACTAACGCCATTTCCGCTTATATATTGCAGAGGCTTGGCGCCGGGCGCATCGGGCGGGCGTGGGTTCTCGAGAGTTCCGTGCAACGACGCCGCTGACTAGACATGGCCAGGCCGAATCGACCGTTCCGCCCGCGGACCAAGGATGAACCTAACCTACCGCTCGTAATTTCTTCTTTTTTTTTCCTCCTCGGGCTGCCATTACAGCAGGCCGGCGAGGTCGCCGACCTCAAAGCGAGGCCGCCTGCCGGGCTGCCGGGCGAGGGCCGCCTCGCCTCGGGTCGGGCGAAGCCTACCGCCAGACTGGGCGCATTTTCGCCGGCAGCCGGCGCAGGCCGGCCGCTGCTGCAGCGCAGGTCGGCCTCACCGACGCCGGGCAGGCTCGACCCGCCGCGAACAGCCCGTCCTCAGCCCTGACGCTACAGGCTCGACTCGCCAGAATCGGGCGAAGCCGCTCGCCCGGACGCCGTTGAACAAATCCAGCGTGATTCGGGCGTAGGCTCGACTCGCTGCTGCTGGCGAGGCCGCTCTCGCCAGCTGTTTACAGGTCGGCGGCCGCCGCCGCGCTGCCTTGAAAACAAGGCAACAGGGGAGATTATGAACAAAGTCTGCGAATCAGAGAAATGAAAAATCATGAGGCGGATCGCATCAAATTAAATCTGTTTAGGTCTTCCCAGCTTTTTTGGTATGGCGCGACATTTTCGAGGACATGAGATGGGTAGTGGCTAATAGGATTGACAACTAGGTTGATGAAGTTTGTTCCATTATTCATTAGATTTTATCATGTCTTTACTGAACTACGATTTTAGATATCGATTGTCTTGTTGTTGATTATTTATAAAAAAAAATTGACGGAATATCTAGCTGGTCTTTTTTTGCCTCAGTTAATTTTGATGCGGATTCAATCTATGTTTCAACCTTTCAAACCAAACATCGTTTTTCCCACGCACTAAGGCAAAGAAGAGAGACGGGAAAAGGAGTGGTCTAGAGGATTCGGTCCATGGACCATGGCACAGGCCCGTTATCCTTTCACTGCTGGGAGAGGGAGGTTATCGTTGCTTTATGAAGTCAGCCTCACGTGGACCCCTCCCACGTGGCCCAAGCCTTTGCTCGGCCCGCATTGATCAACTCTCGAAATGGAACCGGTGGGCCAGATGAGAGCCACAACGGGCCCGACCTGCAAGAATTGAACCCATGTCCCGCCACATTGATGCCCTTAGAGATGGCCACGGTTCGGAACCGACCGGTTCCGGTTCGTGTCCAAGAATGAACCGGAACCGGAACATAATTTTCTTTTTTCCTCGATTCTCGTTCTTCCTTCGCCGGCCCGGCTAGGCCGGCAGCAGGTCGCCGGCCTCAGGCGGCGATGACGAGTCCTCGGCGTCGGGCGGTCGAGCCTCATTCTACCGATGCATAGCTACCTACAGCCTTTTTTTTTTTTTGGAGCGAGGCCCAACAGATTCCGTTCGTAAAATCGAAACCGGGCCGTGGGACACGGGCCGATTCAAACCAGCGGGCCCTGCCAACAGGCTAAGCCCAGATTGACCGGGCCAGTTTCGGGTCAAAACCGACCTGTGGCTATCTCTAGATCCCCCACATGAGTTACCAACTCACACAATTGAGTTCGGCGAGCGACATCCATAAATATGCCTCTTATAAAGTGCGTATTGTCCTTATAGGCGCCTGATGTGGGACTTCTGTGCACAAAATTGCTTTTATTGTTTCCCTTCGTCACACTTCATATCTCTCTATGCACGATTGAGAACTTAATGGATTTCGAATTTTCTTCAATGTCCACTGTTCTTTGGATCGAGAAGCAGACATTATAAAGCAAGGGAGAAGAATCAAGATGGCAGAAATCGAAATCTCGAGTAAAATCATGATCGAAAAGCACTGCAAAAAGCATGTTCTTCTTAAGGCACCGATTTGTCAATCTAGGGAGAAGAATCTAGATCTGTCAATCAAAATTATAAGCAAATTTTTGAAGATACTAAAATCAAGGGATTGACAACTCTTATAATATAAGGATCTTTTCATTTATTATTTCCATTATTGTATTGTTTCCTTATGAATTGTAACACTTTGTAATATTTTTATATAGGAGACATCATCTCAATAAATTATATGTAGAGTTCAACATTCGAACACCTTTGTTGTTTTTTATGGTGTTAGAATGGAAGTCCCAAGTTCAATTCTTTCCATGTCTCTATATAGCTCCCTAATTTTATTTCCACATTTTAGGCTTAGGCCAAAGTCTAGCCTATACATGAGAGTGAGTGTTAGAGTAATTAAATATTAAATCACATATTCGTCATAAAACTTGAGCTTTTAGAGCCATTAGCGATTGTCCCACAAAATCTCACAAAATGATGTCGAAGAAAACCAATACGATAATTTAGTTTAATAGCTTGAAAGTAGAGATAGAGCACGTAGCTTAATTATACTTCCTCTAGTAAATGAATAGAGAAAAGGAGGAAGATAAATGGGAGAAAAGATTGATTTAAGTCCTCCAAAAATCATGTTAAAATGTAAGAATTTTGAAAAAAAATAAGAAATAAGTCACCTTCCCGCTCCTCTTCCTCACAGCTTTCGGCTCATTGAGGCGTCAGAACAACAATCCGATGCTGTGAAATGAAAGGGACAAACTGAAGTAATTTATTATTTACTCGCACAATCTCTCTCCCCCCCAGGAAGTATTCGAACAATTATAAAAAAAATACCTCGTAGTCCTAACGCGTAAACATTGTCTAATCGAAAATCAGAACGTGAAATGAAATTGTGCTTCACACAAAAAAGAACGCGATGCTGTGCTGTCATCAATTGTCAATTACATATTGACGGAATAATGTAATCAAAGAGACGCGTGAAAGCACATGACGATGTCCTAGAGTTTGGATTCGTACCAATGACGCTATTCGGCAATTCTTATATTTCACTTTCCCACTTTGTTAATTTATTTATCAGGCTTATCAAATCCTCCCGTGGAATGTCGAAATGATTTGACCAAAAGAAAATGTTCAAATGAAAAGTTTCCCCATCTTTTGTTCTAATAAAATTGCAAGAGAAGGTCTTTGCACGGCCAAGAGCGCGATGTCATTTCTTTAGCCTCTTCCCGTGTCTTTTTTTCAAGTCTTCGGAATCAATTCAATGAAATGAATAAAACCTAACCAATTGATCTATCCCATTTGAGGAAATATTCAGTGGTTTGTGCACGCCACGTCACGTGCCTAAGTGGCGTGCATGAACTCACGTGGATCCACTAGTAGAGCGACGTGTGGCTCTGACCTGGAGTAAGAAGAAAAGATATATTTTCAGACTCTCTCCTCTCTGGCGCCCTAGAGGACTGACTGACTCTGTCTCTCTTCTGACGTCTCTAGATAGACTGAACAAGCAACCTTGCATTTAATGCTCTCGTTTATTGCCGCGTTCTCTCTCTCCCTCTCCCTCTCTCTCCCCTTTCACGTTTGAATGCCTATTTTCTTTTCACTTTGGAGCCTCTTCCTTCTTTTCCCCAGAAAGCTTCCCTCTCCCTCTCTCTCCTCGTCGGGCTCTAGAAACCGCCGTTGAGCTTTGGGGTTCCGGCGAAAAGCGGAAGGCCGGTCGCAGCGGCTGGGTCCCGAGCCACCTCCGCCTCCTCCTCCGCCTCCGCCTCCGCCTCCGCCTATGCCTCCGTCTCGTCACCTCCGCATTGGGACTCTCTCTCTCTCATTTGCATGTTCTTCCTCGGGGGTCCGGCAACGGCCGCGAGGGGAGTCGTCTTCCACCTCCCTCCTCCTCTTCCTCCCCCCAAAAAAGCCAAGTTTTTCCTTGTTAAGAGCTTGTCGCTGTCGTGTAAGAAATCCCGGAAGCCAAAAGATCAGTCTTTTTCCTTGAAGCTTTTCATCGACCCCACTTACCCGGAAATAAGATAGCAGAGACTTGTCGTTTGTTGCCCCTCTCTCTCTCTCTCTTTGCATGCTGGGTGACTTCCATGGATATCAATCCTCCAAATGCTGTGAGTAACCCCCTCCCTTTTGTTTATTTGCTTCTATGTGTATAACTGTTGTGCTTGTCCCCTGTTTATTGCACGATGCGATCTGATAAAGATCATTCATTTATGCAGTTAAATTGAGCGTTTTGGTGGACACGCTAATGACTCGCTGGTACAAAGCAAAATTTAAAACTTTAGTGGAGAAATTTAACTGCTGAGGGTGTCTCAATTAATCAAATTCTCTTGGTCAGCTAAAAGTTTCACAAAGTGCATTTAGCATTTGATTTTTTGCGTTCTGATGGTTAATGGTACTTTAACTTATCTTGCAAAGTTCAAATGGCTTCGCATTTGAGTACCTGCGAAAGCACACTTTAACGAGTCCAATGGGAACACAAGATAAATTTGCATCTTCTTTGCATTTTGTTCTCCATGATTGACAGCTTTTTTCAATGCGCTCAAGTTTTGTTGAATATGCTGCTGAGTTTGCCGCGGAAAACATGAATAAGAATATCATAGATGAAGTGGTGAGAAGAGACGAGGATGAAACAGAGACGCTATGAAGCATGGTTACTTGAAGACCGATTTGGATTTTTTGAATGAGGAATCATGAGGCGGCTCATTTTGGGAAAACTGCGTTGATTAGAAGGGGCAACCACTTGGTGTCTAACGCTGGAGATTGTCGAGCTGTTCTTTGTAGAGCTGGCACTGCAGAGGCTCCCACATCTAATCGTAGGCCTTGTAGGGAAAAGATGAAAAGGAACGCATCGAGGCTCTCAGAACATTTTATTCATTCTTTATATGTAAAAAGATACCGAGTCGCAGGTTTATATGAAATTAAGTTCTTTTACCTTAGCCACTTCCATTCCGAAACAACTTGAGTTACCAAACTCTTTACCGAACTCTGCTTGTGTTAGAAGCTTGTGAGATTTCTATCCATTTTGTGAAAAGCTAGATTAAGGATCAAGCTGCTGTATCAGCATTTGTTTTTATCCGTGGGTCTATTGGCTGGTTTCACTTAAAAAATATTCTTTTGCATTGTCACTGCTGTGAAAGTCGTCCATACATGATTTATGTCCTAATGTTGTGGTGTGCATCTTTGTTCATTCGTTCAATATGATCATGCATTGGCTTCACTTCTTGTCCTGGAGTTTGCAACAGATGAGTTGCAACATGGCAAACTTTTCTTAATGCCGGTTGCAAAAAGTTTATTTTTTTGAGAGCGAGATCTGGATATCAAGAAAATGGATCCCCACACAGCATTTCCCGATACGATAAGCACCAAATAACATTTTGGTCCCTTCATTCAAATGTCCTTTTTCTACCCCCAATAAGGACAGGGATCGGGAAGCTACTCAAATCAACCATTGAAGAACTTCCATCCATCATGAATAGACTCCATTCACGGCAAAGACTTGCCGAAATCTTTATATACAATGGCAGTAATTGAAAGATGAAGTAAACATAACCATATTCAATATTATCAGTACAAATACTCGGATACTTGTGGCTCAACAAGAGTAGAGTACGAGGATGCAAAAGCTCAATTGCCCCTCCTAAAGTGCTTTACCAAGCAAGATCATAATAATAATAAAAAGCATCTACACAAACACTAACAGTAATATCAAAACATTGCCACGCGATGGAATTTTAATACTAGGCAGTGAGCAAATCGTTCTCCAATTCCAGGTCTAAATTAACTGCCAAATGGTGAAGTCTCGATTCTTCTAGAACAGAAAAATTCAAAGAAAACATGAGAGAGAGAGAGAGGTGGAAGGCTGTATTGGCTTCCGGGATTTCTTACACAACAGCGACAAGCTCTTAACAAGGAAAAACTTGGCCAAAATCGAAACTTTCTTTGCCGGATTAAACCGAAACTGACAATTTGAAATGTCTACGAATGGATTTTTGGGTGGCTCATCCAAAGTTTGTTCTTTTTGGGGGAGGAAGAGGAGGAGGGGAGGTGGAAGACGACCCTCCCTCGCGGCCGTTGCCGGACCCCGAGGAAGAACATGCAAATGAGAGAGAGAGAGTCCCAATGCGGAGGCGACGAGACGGAGGCATAGGCGAAGGCGGAGGCAGAGGGCGGCTCGGGACCCAGCCGCTGCGACCGGCCTTCCGCTTTTCGCCGGAACCCCAAAGCTCAACGGCGGTTTCTAGAGCCCGACGAGGAGAGAGAGGGAGAGGGAAGCTTTCTGGGGAAGAAGGAAGAGGCTCCAAAGTGAAAAGAAAATAGGCATTCAAACGTGAAAGGGGAGAGAGAGGGAGAGGGAGAGAGAGAACGTGGCAATAAACGAGAGCATTAAACGCAAGGTTGCTTGTTAGTCTATCTAGAGACGTCAGAAGAGAGACAGAGTAGACAGTCAGTCCTCTGGGGCGCCAGAGAGAGAGAGTCTGAAAATATATCTTTTCTTCTTATTCCAGGTCAGAGCCACATGTCGCTCTATTAGTGGATCTACGTGAGTTCATGCACGCCAGTTAGGCACGTGAAGTGGTGTGCACAAACCACTGAATATTTCCTCATCGCATTTGCTCTCTCTCTCTCTCTCAGTGTTAAACGAAATTGACCGAGGCTACGACTTCGATACTTTTGGATGATATCTTATAATGCGGCACTTATAGCACTCCGGTTTTCTTATTTATGGAAAATCTATCGCATTTGGTCATCTATTCACGGAGATTTACTACGTAAAGCCTGTATTATATGCACTCCTTGAGAAAAGTTATTATCTCGACTTCTAAAACGGAATCTTTTGCTTCAGTTTAAAAGTGGGGGGCCAAGGGCAAATGCTCTCATCGAAGAGAGGAATGAATAAATTCATGTTATGTGTGAAGTGTGCTCACATTCGTTTGATGTGCGAAACTTACAAGGTCCTCTCATGATCTTGCTACTGCTAATTAAGCTGATGAAGGCCAAGGGGGGCTCTTGGTAATATTAGTGCTAATTTATGTCTCACAAGACGAGGCGACCGCATCGGCGAAGAGTAATAAAACAGCCCCGAGGTACAATTCCCACCTCATGGGCGGGCGACGCGGTTGCCTTTTTTTCCTTCTTCTTCCCTTCTGCTTCCCAACTTCACAGGTTGACTGACCATTTTCCAATTCCCCAAAACACTATCCAGAACACCAACAGAATGCAGAGCTTCTAGATTGAGCAAACATTGGACATCAGAGAAAGCAAACAAAACTCCAGATCTTCACAGGGAGTTACAGCCAACGAAAGAACTCACCACACCAAAAACTTTCTCGAATCCAACGCTCTGTTGGGAAAATATCAACGTGAATCAGAAAGAACAATGAAGTCGGAGACTTTGAGGCGTGATATCACTTTCTTTAAGAAATTATTTGCTCCATAAAGTTGCTAATGGTCACCGCAAATTTCCTTTAGGATACAACAAAGTCTCGATTGAGAATACCGATAGCAATTTCGGTATATCTCCAGGGTCTCTCTAGGAAACAATTAGAAAAGATGACTGTAGTTTTCTGAAAAAAAAAAAAATCTAAATTTCGAATGAAGAGACTTGATATTCAACTATGTAAAAACCGACTTACTAATCACACCATTTTGAACAAAGGCGTCCCTTCATTGAAAAGATGTATAGTGAATAGGTATGAAATCAAAAATCATGTTAAAAAGATATATGAAATTCGGAATTAAATTATTAAAAATAACCGCCACTCTATTGTGAACAATCATATTGTTTCAATAGGACAAAACAATTATTTTATAATAATAAATTCGAAATTTAATAAATAAATAAAAATAATCGTTGATTAGTACCAAATCTAAATCCACGTCGTGCACTCACATCCTTTCGATGTGGGACAAGGCACCTCATTGTTTGTTTTACAAACAAACTACCAACAAATCCCCCACTTTGTTTGTAAAACAAAATTGAAATAAAACGTTAAAAATATACGCCAAAATTTCCATGAGATTAATATACATACATAAAGGTCTCTTTCGAGTTAAACCTTTACTTAGTGCAAGTATCTCAAAACTCTATCAAAGTGACAAGTAGCTCGGCTTTAAACTTGTACTTTTAAATAATAGAATCGGACATATCGCACATACACTAACCTCTCGTTTTAGCGAGAAGTTCTCTATTACTCAGCACTATTATGGCCTTGTGCTTGATCTTGTTTCATGAGCTCTCTAGAAAGTAACCCTAACTCTCGTGAAGAAGGCACCACTTCTAAGCTCATATAGGTGAAGTATCTACCATGTGTTTCTGTTACTATTAACACATTACATATTCGTACAATACTTCATTAAGAATTCAATTCAACCTTCAAACCGTAACAGACGATACTGACTTCTCATATTAGGGCAAGCGTTAGTATCAAACAATCACTTTTCAGTAACTTGTTTTTACCCATTAAACCTTGTAACTAGTGATGTTCTAGAAAAGGTTGGGTTACCATTACTGGTTATTTTAATTAAAGGGTTTCAGCCCCATTTCTTGTGAGGTCATTTTTACTATATCTCTTGGTAATGCCTTTGTCAAAGGATCAGCCAAATTATTACTTGACCTCACGAAGACAATTGTTATGGTACCATCTTTAATCAATTGTCTCACAAACTCATGTTTTAAGCTAATATGTCTAGACTTCCCATTATAGGTGCTACTATAAGCTCTTACCAAAGTAGTTTGACTATCACAATGGATAGAAATAGGAGGCATAGGACTAGGCCATAATTTGATACCCAACAACAAATTCCTAATCCACTCAGCCTCTTTCCCAGTTGCTGCTAAAGTAATGATTCAAATTCCATAGTTGAGTGAGTTATACACATTTGTTTCTTGCTCGTCCAAGAAACAACGTAGCTATCGAATTTGAAAATCCATCTAATAGTAGATTGTTTATCACCCGCATTTGTAATCCAATTAGTATCGGTGTATCCTCCTAATACAACCAAATAATTATTATAGAACAATCCCAATTTTTTTTTTTGTGTTCTCTATAATAACAAAAAATTTGGGTAATAGCTTTCCAATGTTCTATACTTGGATTACAAATATATGTACTCAACTTGCACACGGAATAAGCAATATTAGGTCTAATACAATACATCACATACATTAAAGACCCTATAGCACTCACATTAAACACCCTCTATCAGGAATCAAATGGAGTATTCATTTCTTTGAAACCAAGATATTGAAATTTATTTAACATTTTTTTTTAATGTAATTACATTGGCTCAAAGAACCCCCACTATGTTTTTAATTTTAATATCCAAGACAGTATCTACTTTACCCAAATCTTTCATTGTAAAAATGAAAGTCAGATACTTCTTAGTCTCAATAACTTTAGTCATGGTGGTTCCATCAAATTTCAGCCAAGGATAAGTTAACAATGAGGAATCCAACAAGTCTTGATCAAATTATGAGCCTCTTCCAAATGACCCACATGGCCAAGGAGATCCACCATACAACCATAATCAAATTAAAATAAATTTCAACATAATTAACAACGAGATTCCCAAAATCCAATGGTCTGTTGAGAGACACCGACAGAAATAACATTGATCGCTTCCCAATGAAGAATCATTCTTTCTAGCGGTGGTGTGCGACCATGGTATTTCCAATAGTACTTACATGCCACACCTCCAGCACATTCAACGAGGGTGACTCATTGCATGAGACTCCCCTTATGCAACAATCAGGGGACGATTCTATCACATGCAACCTTTCCCTTGCATAACTGCAAGAATGTTTCCGTGACTCAACCCCATGACCTTCTCTGTCACAAGTGGTAACCTTTACATCTATAAAACGAACTCATGCTCAGAAAACTCAGGAAATTAACCCAGAGAAACTCAATTCAATTAGCATGAGCAACCTCCCAGTCACTTGAGGTTCATCACAAAAAGTCAATCTAACGAAGGCCAATCCAATAGTTCTGACTTCATTGTGATGCCTTAAGAACATATGAGAAGGAAATGTACAAATACTCTCCACCTGATTTAACTTTCCCACATTGCATAAGCAAGAATTAATCCAGCACCCACAGAAAAGTGAAGCAATACTCTGGAAACGAGTATGACTAACACAAATTCAAATACAGTCATATATGTTCCAAAATAAACATATGCACCAAATCTAACTGTACAACTGAATATAGCATTTCCAGTAAAATAAGCAAGTGCAAAGCCGCGCAGACTCAACTAAATTATGGATCCCCAATAATGGAGTCCACAGCACGTCTTTGTGTCTAAATCATCAATCTTAGTATATAAGAAAATGCTCAATCACAATTTCTCGAATGTAGAACCAAGACAATGCTATCATCTCTCGAGTAAATGCCCCATGTAGACATGAATCTGTAAGCAAATCAACAGGGTATCGCAATTGCAAGTCTTTCATTACTAAACAAAGGTGTAGACAATTAAATTACCTGCACAAATGCCCCGCGTGTAAGAACCCATCCGTCGAGAAACCAAAGCACTAGTGGCGTTTGAGCACTTGCAAAACGCGTCCCTGTGATCTCGCAAGCAGGCCAAGTCTGAATCTTCCACTATCATGCGCCGAAAGTGAAGCAACTTCAAGCAATCAAAAGACCACACAATCTGGGGCACCCACAGAGTCGCATAAACTTGATCTGCAACAGCACGAAAGAGACAATTCCCATCCTCTAGTATTCTTTTGACTTCCAATCCCTTAATCCTTCTAATTTCAATCTCGAACTGACGTTCTCTTTCCAAATTATCATAAGATATAAAGCATGGTCCCTGCTCATCCATGCTGTTATAACCCTCGCTTTCACAATGAGATCTTGAAGAAAGCCGTGACCCAGTAGGTGAAGTTCGAGTTGAAACAACAGGCCAAGCACCTGATCTTATACTCCAGATAATCATCGTTCTTGTACTCCTTTCTTGCTCTTCTTCTGGCAGAGTGTCGAGGAGCAAAGGAGAAAGAGGTGTTGAGGTCACATTGCATCTGCGACAATGTGGGCGCGGACGACAAAGGGCCTAGCGACCAGAGATGAGACGTTATCCCAATGCCCATCATTGCGAAGGTTGGATTGGATTAGATGATGCCTATCTTGACCACACTGAACAAAGACTAACTTCTGTGTAACCGAATGCTCCGAGGTATCTCCACATACGCCTTCAACATTGACTTCCTCCCAAACGAAACCTGCGAAATCAAAGTCTCTTTCCCCGGCAAATTGCCATTCCACCACTACTTAATGCCATCCTCAGTTTGCATAATATCCTTCACCCCCACCAGTGATGCTATACCATTTTGTGCATAAGATATATCAATGGTGGGTGATGATAAATCACTAGCGTCCAATGGCCGATTTTGACGGCAGGAGAAGAGCGTGCCTTTTCGGACCGATTTGAGCAAAACTGCACGTCAGCAAAGCAGAATGAATGCGCCAAACAAAACTTGACTTTGATCGATTCTGACTCCATTGTTGCAAAATAATTCCTTAAAATTGTTGGGAAAATATCAACGTGAATCGGGAAGAACAATGAAGTCAGTCTTTAAGGCGTGATATCACTTTCTTTAAGGAATTATTTGCCCCACGAAGTTGCTAATGGTCACCGGCAAATTTCCTCCAGGATACAACAAAGTCTCGATTGAGAATACCGAATAGCAATTTCGGTATATCTCCGTGGGTCTCTCTAGGAAACAATTAGAAAAGATGGCTGCAGTTTTCTGAAAAAAAAATATTTGGCAAATTTCCTTTAGGATACAACAAAGTCTCGATTGAGAATACCCGAATAGCAATTTCGGTATATCTCCAGGGTCTCTCTAGGAAACAATTAAAAAAGATGGCTGCAGTTTTCTGAATGAAAAAAAAAATTCTAAATTCCGAATGAAGAGACTTGATATCCAACTATGCAAAAAATCGACTCACTAATCACACCATTTCGAACAAAGGCGTCCCTTCATTAAAAAGATGTATAGTGAATTGGTACGAAATAAAAATCACGTTAAAAGATATATGAAATTCGGAATTAAATTATTAAAAAATAACCGCCACTCTATTGTGAACAATCATATTGTTTCAATAGGACAAAACAACTATTTTATAATAATAAATTCGAAATTTAATAAATAAATAAAAATAATTGTTGATTAGTGCCAAATCTAGTCCATGTGCGCACTCACATCTTTCCGATGTGGAACAGGGCATGTCTTAGTTTGTTTTACAAACAATCTACCAACACGCTCTAAACTGGAATCCCAGCAAGCCTGAGGCTCGACTCAGTTCTCAGACCTGGACTGTCGAATCTGACGACTGCGGTTTCTCTTGGAGATCCTCATCAACGTTGGACACGAAAATGAAGACGGACCTGAAGAAGAGGAGGATGATGACGATGATGTAGTGAAGAATCGCGATGGAGAGACGAGTCAATCAAAGGACGGAGGCAACATTGGAGATGGACTTCGTAGGATCTGGAGGGACGTGCAAATTTTCAAGGTTACCTAGAGTAAAAACTTGCGAGTAGAGAGAGAACATGCGAGGAGAGGAGGAGAAACTTGCGAGATTTGATTGAGATTAAAAGAAATTGGATTCCGAAGCCTATTTTTGAGCGAGCATCTAGTATTCTTACTGTTCGGTTTGGACTTCCAAAACCCGACCCGAACCGAAACATGATGACAACTGGCTTTTATACATATTAACCAAACATTAAAGAGAGCCAACCCGAAAATACCTGCAATTTTCGATTCGATTCGATTCTGGTCGAATTTGGCATTTTGACACTCCTATGTCTACTTGAAGACTCATCAAATGATTAAGGCTAGACTTATGCCTTATGTCGACGGCCCTGACCCTTGCACAGTTGGTGGGACTCAATCATTTAACTTCAAGTTCCTGAGTTGGAGATCCTCTAACTTTTCAATATACATTTGAAGCACATCTACTTAGTCTAACAACCTTAAGTACAAGTTAAGTTCATAAGATGACAAATTTTGGGCAATTTTTCAAACGAAATTAGTAAAATACACCATACCCAACTTACACGTGGGACGACCAACAATAACTGGATTGCTATGTCAAGAAATTCAATTAAGACAGGGGCGTGAGAACTTGATTGCATTTCCATTCAAAAGCTTTAAGATTACATCTAATAATCAAATAAGAAGCCACATTAGGAACACAAGATTCAAATGGTGCTGGGGGTACCAATTCCAATGCTATCTGGTCGTACACACTTTTCTGAAGGAATTTATTACGACACAGTATATATTGAAGTAAGTCATCAAACTCCCACACGCTTTAAGATTGGCTTGGCTGATATGGCGGTGAACTGGACTTCAACAATCAAAGTATCATTGAAACGAACCCTTTTCCCGATTTCTCCAGGAGATCCCTCAAGGGCATAAAGTTTGCATCACCCCCGCTGGGATGTGAGGCACTTAGCCAGCATTTAACTGCAATGCCCCCACCAAAAAAAATAACTTATTATACTCCTACTCAGTACGGACTCACGAAGAGAGAAAGCATTATGTTCTTTCAATAGAAGATATATACATGCATACGTGAATTGTTGCTATGGGTACTCAGAAGTTTGAGAAGTTACATGTAGATGGGATTTGAGCCCCTTCCAAAAAGCCATTCGGAATTTTCTCATAAATTTAAAGTGATGTTCATTTTATAAAAACCAAGTCACAATGATAAAAAGAAAAACATACTTGTTTTCTCCTTATGTTTATTCCCGTTGGCTTGGTTCAACACACGCAAGCTGAATTCTGCATACACTTTCATCTTCCCAGTAAGGCCTTGCACTTCTAAGTAAACCGACATCGACTTTTCCTTACTGTCGGTATTGCCTTTGGGATCCACCAATAACATCCTACACACGACAATTACAGGTAAAAACTTGTAAGTTCTAGCTAATTCTATTTACAAACACAAACAAAAAATAAATAAATAAATTTAGAAAGGTAAAAGGGGAGTAGTTAAATTTCATTTTTGCAAAGTTTTTCGCTCTGGGAATGTACCATTGCCTTCCTTCGATGGCAAACTCGTTGGAGTGGCGTGTGCCCGATGTGGACCAGCCTTGGATATACCATGTGTGTGTCGTTATTTGAGTCGGGTATTTGGTCAAGGTAAAAGACTCCTCCCGCAGCTCGTCAGGTTGGATGACAAAAACCTCAGCCCCAAATGTACAAGAGTCCCCTTTAAGGTATCCATCTTGTTTGAAATTTTCCAAGGAAAGTAACCGACGAAACCCGCATCGGGTCTTCAAGCCGTGGAAGCTGCCCCCTCAGCATCTACACAGATTTCCACAAATTGATATAATTATGTTGTTAATTCTGAACTATGATTATGTAATCGAATTGTGACTTCATAAACATCGATTATGAATTATGTGATTATCAACCTTGGATGGTCAAGTACTGCTTTTGTGACTTGTTGTGCACAAAAAGCTTGTAGTCGACGTGAACCTTTAGCCCCTCAGAAAGTTTATCTCTCTCCTCGAAGGACAAATAGAGGGAAATGTATTCCGATTCATTATCTTCCTCCTTTCCATTAGGGTAAAGAGATAGCCTCCTGAAAAGAACAAATTAAGCGTTTAATTAGCTGTTAATTCAGTTAAGCATTAAAGTTGTGGTTCCACAAAAATATGAGGATCCAGTTAGATGGAAATATGTTTGGAAGGGGATAGAAAAGGAAATAAAAACTCACCATTTGTAGCCCCCAGCTTTAAATACCTCGGAATTATACCTGTCCTTGTCCAACCTTGATAATGCGGAAAATGATTCAATCTTCAATGAATAATGAGCTGGTGGAAGAGCTCTCATGTATGTGAGAGGTTCTGCCAAAAACAACCATTCGAACCCAATTGATTATTTTACGAGATAGAAGGTAATTAAATGGCTCGTCGCAAATGTACAGCAATTGGCCCAATAAGGTGCGACGCGACGAAAATCCTGTGCTCGAATTACAAAGTTGACGGGGCAAAATAACTTTTGGGCCGTGCCACGCCTATCGCCCTATGGGCATAGTCTTCTTTAATATACGTGCACGGAGTGGTTTATCATTCATGAGCATAAGTGTATATTAGTTGAGTCAAAGGTTTGGATCCAAGTGTTACAAAAATTTTAAATAGAAGAAAGCCAAAAAAATGAATAAGATAGCCATTCCATACGTATGGAAATAATTAGTGGAAAAGTCACCTGGGTGAGACCGCCGATGACCGAATGAGGCCACCGTCACCCGCCACAGGTGAGGGTCGGCCAACCCTCGCCTGGGTGAGGGGTGCCCCAACGAGGTCACCGTGGCCTGGCTAGGATTTGGCTTGGGCAAGGCCAACTCTCATTCGGCCTTGTTTGCCCTTTGCCTCGTGGGTAAGCGACGGCGGCCTCGTCTAAGCGATGGCGGTCAAGCCCAAGCGGCTAGCCATGGCCAGTGGGTGGCCGATGGTCGGTCACCAGCTAAACGAGAAGAAAGGAGGAAAAAAAAAAAAGAAAGAAAAAAAGAAAAAAAATGGAAAAAATATTTAAAATATAAAAATATAAAAATATTATTAAAAATTATCCATCGCTTTGCAAACGGTCTGGTGCCATATAAATTTACCGACATCCACGTTAACAATATATGTTTAAAATTAGCTGGAAAGGATTGAATTGGCACAAAATAAAAGATTTTGGACTCAATTAACACAAAAAAAAATTTATGACTTAATTGGTATAAATGTAAAAGGTTTATGACTTTTCTTATACTTTTTTCGCTTGAAAGCAAAAGACATGAATCTCATTAAGAATAACAACACGGACTTAGGTTAACAAAAAAAAAAAATTGAAAATAGAGCGCAAAGAACAAGAAATAAAGTGAAGTACCTCTGCCCGGGGCAGGCGAGCACATTGCCATCTCCAATTTAGAAAACCTGTTCTTTTAGCTTGCTCTTAGCTCTCCGTTGCTTCCTAATCTCTCTCTCTCTCTCTTAAATGGGTCGTAGACTTTGCTAATCTACCCAAGCCATAATGGTGTTTATATAGGTCTAAGGAAGACCTCATGTGAAAAGGCCACATGAGGTCGTTGCAAGACAATTAAGTAAGACTATTACAGGAGACAAAACGCCAACTTTCTTCTAATAAAGAAATGCTAAAAGAGAGGTTTCCCCAACTTTTGTTAATAAAAATTGCTAAAAGAGAAGTTTCGCCGTCACTGCCTAAAGGGCAATGTCATTTCTTTGGCCTCTTTCCAAGTCTTCTCTCAAGTCTTTAGGAGTCAACGACATTTGAATGAGATGAATAAATCCAAAATCAAATGAGCCATCTCTCTCTCTCTCTCTCTCTCTCTCTCTCTCTCTCTCTCTCTCAGGATACAGAATTCTTTCTGAGGAAAAATGCTAGAAGTTTCCTCTGACCTCTTTCTCATTGAACGCATTGAAAAACGCCAACTTTCTTCTAATAAAGAAATGCTAAAAGAGAGGTTTCCCCAACTTTTGTTAATAAAAATTGCTAAAAGAGAAGTTTCGCCGTCACTGCCTAAAGGGCAATGTCATTTCTTTGGCCTCTTTCCAAGTCTTCTCTCAAGTCTTTAGGAGTCAACGACAATTGAATGAGATGAATAAATCCAAAATCAAATGAGCCATCTCTCTCTCTCTCTCTCTCTCTCTCTCTCTCTCTCTCTCTCTCTCTCTCTCTCAGGATACAGAATTCTTTCTGAGGAAAAATGCTAGAAGTTTCCTCTGACCTCTCTCTCATTGAACGCATTGAAAAACGCTTATCTTCAGGAGAGAAATCAAACTGTGATTCCCAGGGCTACGATAAGTCTAGTACCGTCCAGTAATCTCGGCCTAGCAAGCTCAAGCAGTTTTACTTAATTTACTCCATTTGCGATTGTCAATGTCCTGTAAGTTTACCTACTTTCGGTCCTTGATTTATATGGTAAAATTTTCATGATTTGATGTTTCTTATTACTCTAATCGCTTTGCTTCGTTGCGAGCACACGTAACACAAGGTAATTATATAGGAGGTCGAGAGACCTTGGTTATTTGATCATCACAGATTTTATATTTTCACTCCGTTTTATAAGTTTAACGAATGGAATCTCTTCCCTATGCAAAAAAAAAGAAAAAGAAATTGTGTAGACATAGATAACTAAATTTTTTTTTTTTTTTTTAATTAGGGGCACGAGCTTAGACATCTGGCTACCTGGAGGTCTATGCTCCACAAGTCCTGAATAAGTCTAGGCATTTGAGAATAGTTTCATGCAATTGATAAGAATTCACTTTCGATTCTCGAGTTAGAAATCATTTGACGTCCCAACCAACTAGGTCAACTTTTGTGGATTAAAACAAATAGCCGATGTTTGCTTAAATTGCTTCATGTGTTTTTAGGAGTGATTTGAAGGACACGCAGTGTCATTCATCTAATACAATTAGGATAATGCTCATATTGACCGGAAGGCGGCACCCGTTGCCTCGTCGACCCAGATTCCCATAATCACAGGGCCCCCACCAAAAGGTGACGTCGTGCGGCCGAGCTCACCACGAAGGTGGCGCTCGTTGACCGAACGAGACGGGGCGTGCAGCACGTGTTGTTCCCGAGCTTTTCATGTCGAGAGCCCAACGCGGCTCGCCAACCGCACGATCACCGAAGTACGCGGTGGAGATCTCCCACCGACCAACCTCGGCCCCTCCCTCCTAGTCCTAGGCAGTAGGCAGTAGGCTCCTATGACCAAAAAGGACGATTGCACCGAACACATAGCGATCGCTCGATCACGAGAAACGAAACGAACGGTGGGAATTTGCCCTCTCGCGTGCCTCATCTCGCGTGACCCTTGAAACACGCGATTGCTGCTCGAGACAAGACGAGCGTCGTCTTCCCCAGTAGGCAGTGTAATGTCCTGAAATTTGCTCACTTTCGGGACTAATGAAATAGATGATTATTTCTTATTTCATTTTAGTGAGTCACCCTGCCGGGCCCGATCGTTCTTGGAATCTTGACCATTTAGGAAATGTAACTAACTAGGAAAATGGTGCATTAGTTCAAAAACTTCGACCGTGGTCGAGTCCCATTCGAGCGACAAGGGAATATTTTTGTGCCAATATGGATTTGGTCTGGGAGGTGACGATTTAGTTTGGTCACAACGTTCAATCAGAGATAGCGGTGATTCCGCGGAAACCGAGAAATGCGGTGACGATTCGAACTTATTCCGGCGACCGTGACCTGGAACTAGCGATAAATCTTCGTGTTCTACTGGGAAAATCGACATCACATTTCGAGTGCCCTAGGTTGATATCACGAATCCCAAACAACCGCCCGTTAGTGAGAGACCTTCAAACCGCAAATTGAGCGAAATCGATCGTGGAATTGAGTTTGGACTTGTCAAATTTCGTGGGTGTCTGCGACTATTTTTGCAAGGACGACGTCATTTTTATGTGGCTAATCATATTTGGGATCAATGGAGTCGAAAATTGGAAATTTGACTTGGGACCGGAAAATTGCCGTTTTGTCCCTAAACCTAATTATGGAGTTCGAATTTTGGGAAGATTTGGAGATTATTTTGGGGTTTTATATTATTATATTTCAGCCCAATAATGCTGAAAACATTGGTCCCTATTGCCCTTGAATATTTTGTTTAAATTAAACCCCAACCTTTGGATTAGGGGCAAGATTGGCATTTTTGCAAGTTGGTCACCAACCCCACTATCTCCCTCAAGCATATACACTCTAGTCTCTCTCTCTCTCTCATTTTTTTCCATCACCAGCCAGCAGCCCCTCCTCTCTCCCTCTCCTGTGAGCTCCCTCTTCCTCTCTTCCTCTCCTTGCTCGGGGTGCGTGAGGCCGCTCGCCCGGGAGAGCCGCCGCCGCCCGCTACATGGTGCCGCCGCCCCACGCCTCACCACCCGGCACCATCCATCCCCCTTCCTCTCCCTCTAGCCGTGTCTCTCTCTCTCTGTTTCCTCTCTCTCTCTTGGCTTAAGAGCCTCGCCACGAGCCCTCTGTTTGCCGCCCTTTGTTCGGCCAGGGCCGCCTTTGATTCCGGCCAGGGGCCGCCACTGTTCCGGTCTTGTGACCGCTGCTGTCCAGCCGCCCTTGCCACTTGCTCAGCTTAGTTTGGAGCTTATGAATCCAGTGAGTACAACCCTAAACCCTAATTAGGCTAATTTACACTTCTAGATGGGTTTTAGGGATTATTAGGGTATTTTAGGGGTTTAGTGTGGGCTGATTTGGGCTAAAGTTATGGTGATTTTAAGGACCTAATGTGATGATTTATGGATGGTTTAAGGACTGTTGATAATTGGATTAGTGGCTGATTGTGCTTAGTTTGCTTGGTGGTGCAAGTTGACTGATTTTCGGTAAGGTTACTATTATGTCACCAGATTTTGCTATTTTTGGTGTGACTTGTGTGGGCCCAATTTGAGGAAGTATTCTTCATGAAATTTGTTTCCAACATCTTTTAGTATAACATACTTTAATTTGGAAATTTTTGGAAATCATTTGAGGCCATTCGGAAGTCCATCTTTGGATAGAAATAAAACTGCCCGATTTACTGTTCACCCGACCTTCGGGTCTGTTTGAATTTTTATAAATTTTTTCAGACCTATTTTCAAAATACTTCTTTCACAAAAATTGTTGGGGACATTTGTGGCTATGACATATAAATATTTTAGAGATTTCCAAAATGATTTGGATATTGAATGAGTTGCATTTTGATGGCCTGAGGGGCTGTCAGAGTTAACTAGATTTTGTTCCGAATTTGAGTGTCAAAACAAGGTATTTACGGTTAAAACTGGGTTTCGAGTTTTTCATGGAAAATGTTTATTGAGATGTTTTGTACAACATATCCAAATTTTATAATTTTTGGAGTTGAATTACTATTTATTTGAAAATGGATTCCAAAACTGTGCGCTGGCTTAGAATTACTCCGAATCTATGTATTCGGTTTTCCTTGTTCTTAGTGGCTGATCATTGTAGTCTTGATTTGGGCTATTATGTGAATTGAGCATAGGCGCCTTGATTTGGGCAAAAATGTGAATTTGGCGGGTGAAATTTGTGGACCGAGTGGTGGCTGTTTCCATGGTGACTTTTGTGCTCCAATGTGATGATTTGGAAGTGATTTAGTGGTCTAAGGTGATCTGGTTGGTGATCGATTAAGGTAGGTTCGATCATATCATTAGGTGGATTAATCGCGGTCTAAATGCGAAATGTAATGGGCGCAACAATCGGGCCGTGTAGTGGCTATTTATGTGGTGAATTTGGGAGCCTAATGTGATGATTTGGAGGTGGATTAGAGGCCTAGAGGGACTGATTGATTAGTGGTAGGCCATAGTGAAATTTATTGGGCCTTGTTCGGTAAAATTGAGGATTAATTGTGAATGGCCGTGTGTGCTTGATTTGTCCATTAAGTGGTTGATTGTTTATGGCTTGGTAGTGGTTACATGATGCTAGGATTGAGTACTTATGTGGCCGAAAAGGTTAGGCTTGGTAGACCTTAGACTTGTGCAAGTTTAATGGTTTAATTTCTTGATTTTCGTGTGCCAATGATGTACCATGGCTGATTTGAATTAATTAATTAATTGAGCATATTGATTAATTAAATTAAATATGTGTGGTGTAAATTGAGCATATTGCGTTGTAAATTGAACATGTGGTATTGTGCAATTGAATACTCACCGTGAATTTCTCGAATGTCCAAGTATGAACGTTATAGCTATGAGTGTGCATCTCAAGCATTGGCACGGCAGGTGCATATACGAGTGTGCACAAATGACATGTGCATTGTGATCACCTAAAATGCCCTGATGAATTTTACGCGGGGTTCAGATAAAAATTGGTGACCGTGAATGTGTGATCACAATAAGCCATGATGCGTTTTACGCGGGGTAGTGAACCCGTCCTGAGGCGTGTTACGCAGGGCGATGCCCGTTTTACGGAAGATGATCAACCTGATGCGTTTTATGCGGTTATGTGTCATGAGCCTGATGCGTTTAACGCGGGCTAGAAATCGATCTCGGTAATAGACCTGATCGTTTTATGCGGGTCGGACCTGATACGTTTAACGGGTTGGAGGAGAAATTGATAAATGGCAAGAGTGCTAGCATGCAAGTGTGAGGCGATGCATCGATGAGGCATGAACATGAGTGCGAGCACGAACATATGCATGACATGCGTCGTGGCAAGTGATATGAATATATGTGCCGTGATTGAATTCTATGTCATGATTGTGATTATATATCAATTATCTAACCTCGGGGTCAAGTAAGTTTTTGGATTTGGGCCCGAGGGCCCTAAGTCAATTATGGTTTAGATAGTGTGTTGTTTGGTTGGTGTTCGTCGGGGAGGTGCATGTTAGCCTAGTTTAGGTTTAGGGGACCTACTTGCTGAGATTTATTTTTCAGCACATTGTTTAAACCCAACTTTTCAGACCCTCGACCTTGAGATGGATTTCGAACCCGAGGAGGAAGAGCCGATGGAGTGGGAGTCTAATCCCGAGCCACTTACCCTTTCGTTGCTAGTGGCCGTTGACCCTTTTTGATTTAAGTGCTTATGCTATAATGGATATTGTATATCTTGATAGCTTATGCAAGTTGTAATTATTGTTTGTGTCGCTATCCTTGGTCATATTTTTTATTGTCTGGGTGTTGTGTTGCTTCCTCGTGTGCTTGTTCTCTGTTTTGGGTTTTGTCGGTGACGGCGTCACCGAGGCGTCGTACTTAATGTCGATCGCGGTAGGGATGTGGCGCGCCCGTAGGTGCGCGGGCGTGACAGAGGCGGGTAGATGAGGAGGGAGAGACGGCGTTTGACGTCGCTTTGACACATTTGGCCGACATGGACAAAAGCATAGCTTGCCCTTACCCAAGTAGAGACACCATACCGGTAGTAAAGAAAACGAGCTTCAATTGATATTCAGAATAATATGCTCGTGGGGTTGTCAAATGGGTAGGTCAGGTCAAATTTAGGTTGCATCGAATATGATCCAACTCATATTGATCTATTTAATCTATTTTGACCCATTTTTATGTAATATAAATATAATGATCCCGCTCAACTCGATTTTTTGATCCGACCCGACCCTACCCATATCATCAAAACACATTAATGTTTAACCTAATATAGGGAAACTCATATCCACCTATTTAACACAGTTTTAACTCTTCACGGGTATATGTTATTTGGATAAAAACTTCACATCAAATTAAAAATATAAATTAAACAGTAAAAAAAATTAGTAAATTAACCAACCTATAAATTGAAATACATAAAAGAACTCTTGATAAGTGTGTGCACACACTCACTAAAAAGTAGATAAATGTTTCAAAACTAGTAATTTCAATTTTATAATCGAAACATTCTCATTTCTCAATGAAGAAAATTAAAAATTTTAATATGAACTGAATTCATTCCCACGATCCGTAGGAAACTTTCTTATAACACAGGAATAATTGGTATATTATATGAAAGTTATATGTTTTTTTTTGTGGTCGGAATATGAAAATTATAGGTGAATGTGAAGTTAATTTTATTAGAAATCTTAAATTTTTTAAGAAGAACCCTAGAACCGCAATCAGTCGATCTTTCACTTCCCCAAATCCTCCTTCCCCACCGTCGTCCTCTGTTAGAATTATCGTTCTCACCGAAAAGCCGTCGACCTCCAGTAGCGTTAAGAATCCACCCTCTTCCCCTAAATGCCCTGCCACGACCCCCAAAATCCCGCCTTCACCCCTCTGTTTCAACAACCACGTTCACATTTCGTCAAACACCTTCCTGACCTCGTCCAGCTTCCCATATCTCAAGTACGCAGACATCACATTCCGCTTTTGACAAAGGATTGACATGGGCATATCGAATGAAGCAAGGTTTGGCGAGGCAAAGGCGTAGGAAGAGAGCATTTGCTTGATCTGGTTTGAAGTTTACGTCCTGAACGAGGTGGGAGTGGCCGTTGAGGTGGCGGGAGGCCGTAGACCTTGTCCCTGAGGTGCCAGAGGATGATGGACTTGTCGAGGGCAGGTGACGATCATATCAGAGTTTTTGATCGGGATGGCGATAGCCGTCACCATGTCGGCCTGAAGACGGATTAACTCTTCGCCGTTGAATCAAAAAGAGGAAACGCAACGGAGGAGACGAAGACGAAGGGGGATGAAGACGAGAGAGAGAGAGAGACAGAGAGAGAGAGATAGAGAGAGAGGAAAGTCTGACTTAAGTGGGTTGGGTTATAACCCATATTTGAATAGGCTTTGTATGCCTAAACCCATATATAGCCTATTTTTAAAATAGTTAATATCATAAAAATCTTAAATTGATATACCCATAATAAATTTATCAAAAACTAATTTTTGACGATAAAAAACTTCAAACTGATACACCGTGATAAATTTACCCAAAACTAATTTTTGATCACCAAAAATCTCAAACTTGTAAATTTGTGATAAATTTACCGTCTGTTAGTTCTCGTTGAATTAGATTAATACTACGGAAAATAGCAAATCAGTATACATGTGATAAAACCCAAAATTAGTACATCCATCAACCGTCGTGTGTCATTTAAAAAAGTAATTTGACAAGAAAATTAAATGGAAACTAACAGAGAGTAAATTTATCATAGTTGTACGAGTTTGATATTTTTGGAGGTCAAAAATTAGTTTTGGATAAATTTATCACAGATATACTAGTTTGGAGTTTTTAAAATATTAACCCTTTTTAAAATTTCCTAAACCCATATATGACCCATTTAAATAAAAGTGGGTTAAAAAGTGGGTTAAAGATCCATATTGACACCTCTATATGCTCATAAGCGAAAGGAATTCATGACGCATATATAATCTTTTCATTGCCATCTCTATTTTTTTTTTTTTCGTTGGTTTTAAAGATAGGGGCAGCTTTTCCTTTCTCCTGTAAAAAAAGATATAGAGATAAATAAAAATTAATTCGTATGCGTGGATATATTAGAGTGGCAATTCCTGATTAAACATTAAAAACAAGATTTGAGCACGGTATAAATTAGCCTAGAGAAATTCAAACTCGACTCGACTCGACTCAAAACTAGAACAAAGTCACATTGTTTTCACCCATTTTTATAAAAAAAAACTTCATAATCACGTTGAAATGCTTTTGTAACGACACAAATAATCCCCTGACCAACATTTTCGGGTTTTCAAATGGGCCTTGGCTAGGTCCTATCTTGGTCAACTGGTTCTTGGCTAGCTTAATTAGGCCAAAGAGAGAATGATGCTCGAATGGTATAATTTTGTTATGATATGAGGGACTTGGGAGCTCCGACAACATTGTCAACAATTGTTCTTGTTATAGGGTCAATGATCCTACAACTATGTTCATAAAATTTTGAACGTGTCAATGAACAAGTAATATAATAATGAGAAAAGTATCGTCCCACAAAGATTGATGATTAATAAACCAATTAAATATTAAAATGAACTAATTCTAAAATTAATCTAATAGATCAAAATAAAATTGAGAATAAATAAAAATTGACAATTTTAGAAAGGAAATTTCGAACTAAAGGCAAATAATTAATCAAATATTAGAGCATCCGATTTCATCATAACCACTAGATATGAATTTCAGATCATTATGCATACAAGAATAATATCAAACATGTAATATCGAATTTTCTAGTCTATTTAATATCATATCTCTAGGTATAGCAAACCTATTCAGTTTATCAATCCACTATATCTCTATGTAAATTTAAATAAACATAAGTGCATTAAAATCTATGAATATTCCCAGTTTATAGTGAATTTTTGGAATCACCTTATCATTGAAAGCCATGCAAATAACATGGTATTATCTCTATCCACATTTAATTCATGATTATATATTATAAGGAGTAATTGCATATTATCACTTCTTAGCCTCAAACGCGCACATCGGATCATTTAAGTGGTGGTCACCACTTTTAAGGCATTAAGTACAATAATATATAACTAACATAAATGAATTTACTTGCAAAACATAAAAATCATGAAATTCATATCATCATGGTTAGGCTACATCGTAGCTCTAATAAGAGAAAATTAGAACATAATGAAGAAGAAACGAGAATTAAACCAAACATCTTGAATTAAAGAAGAAGAATTATATCACCACTTTTGTTTTCTCTTCAAAATACTTGAAAAACTCTTAAAACAATAAAAAAATCTAAAAGAAAAACTAGCTATTCCCCAAGCTCTGACCAAGAATCTTAACTTAAGGTAATTGCTTATTTTTCGCATAAAATTAGGGAATAAATCGCAGAATTTCCGATTCGATGTTCACCTTCTAACTCTTATCTAGATAGCTTCCTTTCCTTCCTTTTGTCATATTTTCCTTATTTTCTCCATGTCTCATTATTCTGCAAAAACAATGAAAATTTGAGTAAATAAACAAAATTCAAATATTTTCTAACAAATATTGCATTATTTATTGCATAAAATAGGTTAAACAACTCTATTTTTATAGAGTTGTCAAGCCCCCAAACTTAACATGTTGCTAGTCCTCGAGCAAAAACAAAATATAACACATACTCAAAGCAACAACCCCTCCATGACATCCTTCCATAATTGCTCGAAATCACAATTCAAAGAAAGACACAAATTTCATCCAAACATTGAAATTGATTCATAAGTTAAAACCAATAACTATGTGATCCAAGTGTGTATGAGAGTCCTCATCTTTTCAAATTATCGCAATCCAGATAAATTCATATTGGTATACAATCTCTCAAAAACTCTGTATAATTATAACCAAATCTCTTAGGTTTGCTTTTCATTAATCTCTCCACTAATGTAAGCTAACCATCTAACAAAAAAAATCAATAGGACTTTCCTCGATTTGTAATGTAAGGCTGGGCTAATGGTGAGATAGTGGTATATTTAAGCTCAAATCACCCATGAATTCATTGATTTCTAGGATCCAATTAGAGCACATGTCACTATCCCCAATTTCACTCCTTCAAGATAATCCTTCTGCCACCACTTATCATCATTCTTTCTCCTTTTTCTTTTCTTTTCTTTTGTTCTTTTTTTTTACTTTATGGTGGAGTTCCTCCCTAAGTCCCTCCCGATATAACATGAACACTCCCAACCTTACATTATTGTATAAGAATTAAGGCTCAACGGGTTGACTATGGATAAATAAATAGGGTTGGCTTGAAAGGCTCAATCGATCCAAAAATTGCCTAATAATTTTCTCAATTAGATGCCTAGGATTTTGCCTCAAGAGAAATCAAACAAATTCTAAGATTTGGGTGAGATTTAAGAAAAGAACATACTTCACGTGAATGTTCTCTCGATGTACACACAACTCAAAAATTAACGACTTTTAGTGCTCATTAAGTGGATCAACATAATTAGAATCTAAATTAACGTACACATTCTTTGCAAGTTTGAATAAAATTTAAATTTTCCTAAGAATCGCAAAAATTCACAACAAGGAATGCAATCGGGATAAATTTTTTTTTTTTTTCAGATTTAGCAAAAGTTTTGTCTTTCCCCAAACTGAAATGAAGCATTGTCCTTAATGAGAAAAAAAAAAAAAAAAGAAAAACAGGAACAAGAAAACTCCCTTGTTGTAAAAGGTGTCCATGGATGGTCTTGATGACTAAACTTGAAAAGGTGATTCTTTAAGAAAGAAAATTAACTTGGATAAAAAAAAAAAATAATCATGTTTTTTATTATTTTGAAAAAAAAATGAAGTTACAAATTAATGAAGTAACATAATAAAAAAATGCTTGGGTTGCCTCCCAAGAAATGCTGCTTTTATAACTTTCACCCCAACTATCTCGGATGTCTCTATTCGGAGGCTGAAGTTCAATAGTGGTCTTCTTTGTTGTAATCACCTTCTAATTAGGGCTTTAAATGTTGACCGCTCACCTTAAATGTGCATTCGGTATCATGTGCAACTTTAACTGCTTCAGTATGGGAATACCTGTGTGATTGTATAAGAACAAGACCATCGAGAATGTAACTTTCCTTAGCAGCAGTTTTGGTGGCACTAAAATGACCACCAGCCTCTCTCCGTGATAATAATGTAGAATATTTGCCTTTTCTTCATTTGGAATACATCTCCTTATGATCTGGTATGCACATACTTTAAAAAGGAAAGGCTCTTCCCAAAAATAATATTTAATATCAGAAAAGACTTTTTTTCTTCTGTTGATATGAAAATTCAGGAGGAAGAACATTACTTATCAAATAATTCACAAAGTCAGCATACAAGGGAATATTTGTGGATTTGATGGAAAAAATTTTCTCATCGGGGAACTCTTCCATAATTGGTTTTACCTCTTCCTTCAATTCATAAATCTTAACAAGTGATTTGCAACTAGATTTTTTAGCCCCCTTCTTATCTTTGATTTCCAAATCAAATTCTTGTAGCAACACAATCCACCGATCAACCGAGGTTTTGATTTTTTTTTTTTCAAGTAGATACTTAAGAGCGAGTGATCAGAATAAATTTTAACTTTTGAGCCAATTAAATAAGAACGAAATTTATCAAAAGCAAAAACTACCACTAAAAGTTCCTTTTCTATTTTTGAATAATTCAATTGTGCACCTGACAAGGTTCGATTGACATAGTAAATGGTTTGAAAAACTCCAATCTTCCTTTGTCCCAAAATAGCTCCCATTGCAGAATCACTAGCATCACATATTAGCTCAAAAGGTGAGTTCCATTCTGGTGCTGTCATGATTGATACTGATATTAACTTTTCCTTTAAAGTGCTAAAAGCCTACACGCATTCATCATTAAAATTAAATAGTGCATCTTTAACCAAAAGATTAGAAAGGGGTTTAGAAATTTTTGAAAAATCTTTTATAAACCGCTTGTAGAATCTTACATGCCCCAAAAATCCTCTGCAAGTTTCATAGATGTTGGTGGAGGTAATTTTGCAATGACCTCCACTTTGGCTTGATCGACTTCTATTCCATTTCTAGAGATCTTATGCCCAAGCACTACTCCTTTCTACACCATAAAAATGACACTTCTTCCAATTTAAGATAAGGTTAGTCTCTTCATATCTTTGTAAGACCAAAGTCAAATTATTTAAACAAGAATCAAATAATGAGCCAAAAAGCGGAAAAATCGTCCATGAAAATTTCAATATATTTTTCAACCATATCATAAAAAAAATGGCTATTATGCATCTTTGAAAAGTAACTGGTGTATTAGAAAAATCAAATGGCATTCTTCTAAAAGTAAAAGTACCATAGGGATAGGTGAAAGTAGTTTTTTCTTGATCTTCTAGTGCAATAGGGATTTGATTATACCTTGAATATCTATCAAGAAAGCAATAAAACTCATGCCCTACAAGTCTTTCTAACATCTAATCAATAAATGATAAAGGAAAATGATCTTTTCTAATGACATAATTCAATTTTCTGCAATTCATACACACACGCCACCCAGTAACTACCACTTGGATATAGTGGATATTTCATTGCTTTTAAAAAGCATTAAAAGAAACAAAATCATCTTGAACTCTAGGAATTAACTTCCCTTGTTGTACATCAATAAGAGCTCTTCCCCTTGTTAGAAAAGGTTGACCTAAGATAAGTGGTACCTCAAAATCTTCCTCTATGTCAAGAACGATGAAATCTGTAGAAAAGATAAACTTGTCAACCTTTACTAATACACCTTCCACAATACCCCTTGAATATTTAATTAATCGATCAGCCCGTTGAGCGACACACGTGGTTGCTTTTACTTTATATCATGCCCCGACCCTCGAGTACGCAATAACCCCTAGTCACTTAGGTCACTTGGATACGACGTTCCAAGATTCGTGGCCGACCTTTCATTTTATCTTTCAATTACGCATGCGGAAGTGACATCACCCAATTATAACAGTAAATAGCAGGGATAGTAATAACAATCAACAACAGTCATGCCAAAATGCCATTTTATTTAATTACTAGATTAACCCCAAGGAAACACATTTACAAGCCCCTCAAGGGCATCTTCCTTACAAGCCTACCAAAAGATACTGGGTTGGGGGTCAATCTACTTTATCCAAAAGTGAGTCATCCCAAAAAGAACTGATCCTGCATGTCCTTCAAAAGACTATTAACATAGTGGTTCGTGAGTCAAATAGGGCGAGTCGAGGTCATACTTCGATGGGTCGTAATTCGACGGGCACACACGGGATCCGGTTTGGTCTCGAGATTCTCCATTGACCGGGTCGTGGGGTTAATATCCATGGGATCCCAAATCTCTTGCCCGGGGTTCCCATCCGGAGGGCCATCGAAGCCTCTCGGAGTGCCGTGACAGGCCCTCACCCTCACGAATGAACCATGCTCGAAACCAATAAAGGACCTACAAAGTTAGACTCTCATCCACCCACACAGTAGACATGTGGCACTAAAAAGATGTGGCTTGCCGGAAAACAATGGGTAGTAATAATACTATCCATATCTTGCGGCACCTCGAACCGCATCGAGTGGTTCGCCATGCTAAGGCTTTGGAAAATAGTTAACAACAACAAATAAGATATAAATCTTAGTAAGTTAACGATCTAAGTCTCGTTTATGAAGTCAACTTGTCTCGGATGCACCTAAAACATGCAAAAGCGATATAATGATGGCAGATCAATAGCAATGCAACCCCTTGCTTTGCCTTAGTTATACACAGTGTCAAGCAACTTAGCACAGCATACACAAACACGTCATCACACAATCACAGGCATCCTTACCTTATCTTGGCACATGCCCCACACGTTATAAATTATCATATGTCATAATAATGCAATAAGCATATAACGTAATTAGAACAAACAACAATTGTCTCATGCAAGATGCACTTATCGTGTTCCGATTATTAAGACCATTCAAAGCCACGGCATAACTGTTGACACCTAATTTTTAGCCGACGTCATTAAAAAATAGAAAATTCAAGATTACGGTTTCCGATCGCGACGGAGTCCATTTCTTGAACAAAAAGTGTCGTTTTTAATTCTGTCTGTTGATCTGTTTTTATAAGCGATTTTCTATTCATTTTATGCAAAAACCCGAAAAGTCAAATGGTTGACTTTGGCGTTGACTTTTGGTTAACCCTTTGACCAAAAGTCAACCCCAGGTCAAATTGGGGCTTTTTGCATAAAAAGATTCCTTTCAAGTCCAATTTCACTTTAGAAGTGGAAATTTTAGAAAAATTCAAAGATTTGATCATAAAATCAAGCTCTTAGTGAAAAGTCAACTAGGGTTTGACTTTTGGTCAAACCTTTGACCAAAAAATTGAAAAATCCAAAAGTTACCTTGTTTTACATTCAATTTACCTTTGGCATTTGAAATTTTACAAAAATCGATTTAGAATCAACTTTTCCCCAAATTGCGGAATTTGATTCGAATCGGCCAAAAATGAAATTACTTCATTTCTAGTCATTTTTTAGGATAATTTCCTTCACGACATTTGATCTAGAGGTCATTTTATATCCAATTTTTGAACCAATTTTGTGATTCCAAGCCAAATACAAAACCCCCAATTTTGGCCCTAATCGGTGATTTTGATTTGATCGATTAAATGTCATGATGTGCATTGAGACACAATTGAACCCGATTTCTTATATGGAACCAAAATTCAAAATCAATTTTGAAAGAATCACATGAATTTGGGTCAATTTGATCAATTTAGTGGTCCAATGATTAGGAAGTCTAAGAGTAATTGGTCTAGATAGTGCAATTCAACTTGACCCACTCTAGACTAATATTCAATTTGATGAATTGGGATTCAATTTGGTTAATTAGACTTCAATTAAACTTGTTAGTCTAGCTTGGTCATTCAATTAGGCCAAATTCAGGGCTAACCGGTTTAATCCGGTTTGATTCAAATTGAACTAATCCGATCGGACTAGCCATTTTCCGGTCGAAAATTTCGATGATCGATAATCCGGTCGGACCAACCAAGGCCGGTCACATTCTCATGAGTGCAAAAATGACAAAAATGCCCTTAATAAAAATGACAAAAATGCCCTTAATTGAAAATGACAAAAATGCCCTTCTTCAAGGATTAAGCAAATTAATTAGGGGATTAGCAAATCAATCATGGCCATTCATTTAGAATTGATCATGTCCATCCATGATGCCATGTCACCAATCCTTAGCTATTAAGGAATATTCTTAATCATTAAGGATTCATTTTGGACCATTTGATCAATCTAAAAATTAAAATTCAAAGTTGAAGGGGGTATATAGTGTTTTTCCCTCCAAATTTTGAGGGGTTCATTTTTCAGATCTATTTTCTCTCCTCTCTCTCTCTCTCTCTCTCTCTCTCTCTCTCTCCCTCTCTCTCACGATCTCTCTCTCTCGGGCTTCCTCTCGGCCGCCGCCATCCGCCCCTTGCCGGCCCCTTTCCGGCGAGCCGCCGCCACACCGGCGTCCCCCACGGCGGCCCACGGCTGGTCGCAAGACCAGCCGCCCTTGCTGGTGGCCGGAGCTCCCTCCTCCGGCGCCATCTCTCTCTCGGCAACATCACCGGCAATACCGCCGGTGATGTGTTCAGCCGGTTCAACCGGCTGAACCGGCTCTCCGGCGACCTCCTCCGGCGATTCCAAGCAACCGACGACCTCCCTCGACGTCCTCACGGCACCGTGGTGGCTGGCCTCGCAGTGAACAGCCACCGGATCGCATCATTTTCCTCAACTTTTGCTGATTCGTTTATTTGTGTGAAAACGAGTTGATTCTCACATTATCTCTTGCAATCCGTTATCGTAGATTGGCGAGCTTTCGAGTCTTCTCCGTGACATTCCAGATCAGAATACGGAGGCCGGATCGCTCGCTTGAGCGTTGGATCATCGCGAGACAAGGTAAGAACACTTGAACTCAGTTCTGTAAATTCGTGTTCAGTGAAACCTGCATGCTTGAGATGGTGATTTGAGCCTGTTAACGTTGAAATCTGGCGAAGTGATAAACTAGAGAATCGTAAAGCTCGTCTTAAGCTTCGATTTTATATATCATATGCCTCGATCGGACTTGATTTGCTATGTCAAAACATGTTTAGAAGTTAGGATCAGAATCTGGAATTTTTTGTTTAAGTTTGTTCTGATGATTCCCTGACTGACGTTGTGCTGTTTGGTGAATTTTATGATTTTTTACGATCATTTTCTGGAAAAACTTTCTTCATGAAAGTTGTAAAACACATCTTGATCTATTCACTGTAAAATTTTCATAAAATTCTAAGCATGTTAGCCTAGTACGATTTGCCACGTCATATGCATATGAATCTGGTGACATGTTGATTTCAGTCGACCTTCGTGTGTTCTTCGATTTTCATAAATTCGTGTGTTCGAGATATGAAAAACTTTTCTTCACCAAAGTTCTTCCTGAGATCGAGATCTTTCTATTGATACTAATTTCATCAAAATCGAAGATCATTTGAATTTTCAAAAGGAATTCTCATGATTTGATCAGTTCTGTGTCCAGATCTGATTTTTGTTCCTTTGGAGCTCACAAAGTGTTTCTCCGAATTTGATGAAGTTAGAGCCCTTTTTTGCAAAAATTCAAAACTTCAAAGTTGTTCATTGGGATCTCAATATACCAACTGGAGATTTTGAGGACCTAATAGCAATTTTTGAAGGACCAATTTGCTTAAAATCTCATGAAAGGTCTTCCCGGGTTAAAATTCCATTTGCAATTGAGTCCCTCGCGAAAATTGAATTTTATAAAAATTTGGAGGGCTTTTTAGCAAAAACTCAAAACATGAAAGTTGTTGCACACAGGGAATCCTAACGGCACAAAAATTTTCGCGCTCTTTTGATAAGGTTTGTTATTTTTCCCGCCTTTGTTTTGAAACTCATAACTGAACCGAGTCCAGCCTGTCACTGAGATTTAATTCGACATTTTTAGGAAAATTGGCTAAGATTTAGAAAAAATGGTCTTCATGACTTTTGATCCTCATGACATAAGCTTTCTAATGACACCTGAATCACTTCATTTGGACGTCATTAGGATAGTTAATCACATTCAAACAGATTCAATCCGAATTAAGCATTAATTGAATAAGTGGTCTTTTCACAAAGCCCACTTCTCATGGTTTGTTTGGCTTCAAAACAAGGCCCATGGGCTTGAATGCATGTTCATTTTATGTTTATGCATGTGTTTTTTAGATGAATGTTAGGCCCGGTGCATGTTCGGCGGGTAGCCCATTCATGGTCATAGAACCCGACTTTAGGGGTTAATTGATATTAGTTGCCGTTTTGTGAATGCAAATGGTAGCTCGTTATCATTAACCATTAATCAAACAATGTTAAGTGATTAGATGGGTGATGAATCGAAACGCATGAAGAACAAAGGTCGATCCCGAGGCCCGTGCTTAATTAGTGAATTGATTGCATCATTGTTATGTTGCCTTTTCATGAATGAATGTATGAATGTAAACACCGACACCCGAGAGGCGGTCCAAGAAAGAAAAATCCGAAGCCAAGGCGATTGACCGATGTCCAATCCGGTCTCGATTTGTATTCATTTTGATGGTTCCAAACCGATGTCCGATCCGGTTTCAATTTGTACTTAATTCATTCATCCCCGATCATGTCTCGGGTTTTCAATTCATGTTGTAATAAACACCCGACGAGTTGCGGGTTCTTACTTTTTTTTTTTTTTTTTTTTTACGCTTTCTCGCGTTTAGAATTAGCTCGTCTTTTCAATACTTCGAGTGTTTACTTTAAGAAATGTCTTTCAATACAATTGATTGTTTCTTTCTTTTTCTAGACTAAGATAAGATTAGTTTAGAATCTCAAATAAAAATACAAAAACAAGATGCATGATTACCTAGTGGGTTAAGACTTTGGCATGAAAATGGTAAAAAACAAATGCATGACGACTTAGATAACAACCATGTTAAGTTTAGCGGTACCGAAAGGGCGTTAATAGAAATATTAACGTAAGCTAGTCCCCGAACCTTTGATCTCTGGTTTTCGTAGAAACCGAAATGAAATTCCCGCGTTTCGGTTGGGTATTCTAGCCGACCCCCGACCTAGGCTAGTGGCGACTCCTAAAAAATAAAATCAATCCGCTGTCACGCGAGATATGGATTTAGGGAAAATCCACGTTCATGATCAATGGGTCATATGGCTAAATAAAAGATTTACACTTCAGTAAACTCATTTTAAAAAGTGCCATATGAGCCATCTCATGAACACTTATCTCTAAACCCGCCTCATCCGAGCTTGGCCCTCGAGGGCAGGTTGCGACAATAACCCTATGGTTTTGCAATCTTTCAACAAGAATGACATCTATCATGGCCACTCGGGGCACACCCGTCCTCGCACGGGGTCTTTTGGTTTAACTGGGTATTGATCACGGTCACTTAGGGCACGCCCGGTTCCATCAAGGGTCTCATCATGGCCATTTAAGGCACGCCCACAATCAGGTGGGGGTTTCATCGAGGCCATTCGAGGCACACCTCTGCACTCATACGAGGGTAACGGTTTCTCATTATGTGATCATGCAAGCACCTAAACCACTCAAGTCAATTTCATTCCGCCTCATTTAGCCAATGCAGGCGTGGTTGTGCTCACATATCAAAATACTACAATTTTCATGCCTAAAATTGCAGTAACAAATTCACACGTGATCACATACACACAATTAAACCGTCAAACTTTGCATGCTTTCCTTTTTAAACAGCGCTATTTAACTTATAAAATTTGACATATAAACCCGAAACCTTGGGTTTACTATTTATATGTCCACAAAATTCCTTTCAAAAATTAAATAACAAGGTTTCACATAGAGCAATTATTTTTTAGGGCAAAAACAGGCATTAAACAACATAAAAACAAGCATAATTCAACACTTAAATCAAGCAGAAAGAACCTATATAAAATCGACTTATTGCCATAATTGTGAAAACTTATCATCCAATTAATGATAGCTTATCGTCCCTTTGACAATAACTTATCACCCTTTTGCCGATAGTTTATCATCCTTTTGATGATAGCTTATCTTCCTTTTACGATAGCTTATAATTATTTCCTCGATAGCCTATCGCCTATTTGGCAATAGCTTATCACCAAAACTTCAATAGTTTATTGCCTAATTAGTGATAGCTTATCATCTAACTTTCCGATAACCTATCACTAGTTGATATAGCCTATTAACTAATTAATCACCATTAATCACTAATCACCGAATTATCTTAATATAAACTAATCATAAATAAGTTTAACGTACTAATGAAGGGATTAGAGCATTAACTCACCCATTAACGATTCCGATGACATAGGCACGGCGGTAGTGGTGGCGCTACGCGCGTAGCTCGATGCAGGAAGTGATACAAGGTGGTGACGATAGCATGGACAACGACCGGTGGGGGGGCTAGTTTGGCTCGTGGTGGAGGCGAATCGGCGAGGAAACGGCTCGAACGGACGGCACACGGCGACGGGCGGTCATGGCACTCGGCGGTGGTGGCGGGTGGCTCCATGATGGCAAAATAGCGACCAAGGGGGCGGTGTTGCTCGGCTCAATCGAAGGAGAGAAGAGGAGGGAGAGAACGGGCAAAAATGAGAGAGAGAGAGAGAGAGAGAGAGAGAGAGAGAGAGAGAGAGAGAGAGAGAGAGAGAGAGTTTGGGAGATATTTTCTTCTTCCCCAAAGTCTTCATTCATCAATGCCAATCCCCAAAGTCTTCACTCATCAATGCTCAATCTCCCTTTGTCTCGTTGTTCAATAATGTAAGAAGGATATTTTGGTCATTTCACATTTTTGCACAAATTTCCCATTTTTCCTTGGGCCAAAGTTAGGAGATGGGCCTTGGAATGGGCCCAATTGAATAGAAATGGGCTTGAAAAGTTTGCGAGCTCAAATTGGGCTTAAATTTGCTATTGGGCTTTGAAAATGGTTAAGTGAGCTTAGTGGGCCTCATTGGGCCCACTTGAACTTGTTTGGGCCCAAGTGGCGGAAGACACATTGGGCGTGAGGCCCAATGGGCCTTCGCAGGCCCACTTCCTAGTGGGCTCCAATTCTCGACCCAAAATTTCCTTTTTCGAAATTTCGAGCAAACCAATAAATCACGTAATTAACGAGGCGATGTCCAATAGGTTAGTCTTGAAATCCTTGAAAGTTCGATACCCAAATTCGGATTCTAATTCAAGATCAAAATCGATCAATTGCGACTTTAGTATATCTCAAACTAACGGACGGCTTTTAGGAGTTACGGTATTCAACCCGTGATTGATTTGATATCAAATCACGTTTAAGCTTTCTCGAGTCATGGGTGACCTCGATTGTTATGTAATTGCGAGGGGTCAATCCCTAGTTCAGAAGTACACGATCGTTAGGAATTGGTTTGGGGTCGTTCACAATCCATATAATGGTCAGCAAAATTACCCTCGATCCGATTATATACTATTAACGAATCATTCTATAACCGTTCCTTAATCGATTTATAATGGCTCAAAATTATCCCTCGTTAATCCTTATGGTCGAATTGTCAATCCATGATCGAGTTCTCGTGTCTGTGTACTTAATTCCTTAACAGTCTTTCCCTATTGATTAGTCTTCTTATAAGTGATCATTTCAGAGCAAGATTTAATTAACGATACATCGATGAAATAATCATTTCATAAATCTCGAAAAGGGATGAATTTCAGGATATCACACTTAACCTAACCCTAATTTCCGAAAACAAAAAAAAAAACTACTAAATTAATGCTTACACCTAAATCACATAATGCCTTTTCAACGTAAGAATCTCCAATAGTGTAAGGAATTGTGAAACTCCTAGGATCTTTTAACTTTGGAGGTAATTTGTCTTGTAGGATGGTTGGACACTCATCATTCAACTTTACAGTTTCATAATCTTCTAACTTCCTTTTGTTTGCCAAAATCTCCTTAAAAATTTTTGCATAACTAGGCCTTTGTGCTAAAGCATATACAAAAGGAATGTTAATGTGTAATTTTTTAAATACATCAAGAAATTTAGAAAATTGCTTATCTATTTGGTACAGTTGGAGTTGTTGAGGAATGTAACTGATGGCACATATGGCTTGGGATTGTTAGGAAAAAGTTTGCTCTTACTTGCCTCCTTTGGTTGTTTCTTGACCTCCTCTTCTTTATCTCTAGAAATCTCTTATTCGGCATCTTCTTCTCCCACTTGTTTACCATTTCGTAGGGTTATAGCTTTTAGATTTTTAATTGGATTTTTCTCTGTGTTACTAGGCAAAGAACCCTGTTGTCTCCCTAACATCATATTTGCTAATTTCCCTACTTGCATCCCCAGATTTTTGATTGAAGCCTCTTGATTTTGAAATCTCACGTCTATGCTCTTGATGAAGTCCCGAGAGGTGTTGATAAGTTTGGTGACTATATCTTCTGATTGAAATTTGTTTCTTCTGGTTGTTGAATCTCGTGGTGGTTTCGTCACATTCTAATTATTCCATGATAGATTTGGATGATTCGTCATCCCGGATTATATGTGTTGGAGTAGGGATTATTCTATAATGTGTTGAAATTCCCCAGAAAGTTAGCATTTTATTAGGTTGTGCAAAAGTGTTACCTACTTAACACTCTGTGCTAACATGTCCTCTACCATAAAAATCACATATCATATTCTGAATTTTCATGACTGAAACACTCATATTATCTATCTTTCTATTAAATGGTTCAAATTGCACAGCAATTGCGGTGAAATTATCCACCTCATGAATTCTCGCTAGCTTTTCACACGGCATCCTTTCAATAGACCTCTGATAACTATTGGATGCCATTTCTTCTAATAGGTTGTAGGCTTCCTTAGGTGTTTTATTATTCAGAGTTCTCCTTGCAACCTGTATCAATCATAGAACGGAGATATGTACTAGGCCCAATATAAAAAAGTTTGTACCTGCATCCATACGGGTAGTCCATGATGTGGGCTTCTTGAAGCAATTCCTTGAATCTTTCCCATGCTTGAGACAATGATTCATTATCCATATGCATATAATTAGTAATATCATCATGCATTTTTTTTGCAGACTTTGCAGGTGGAAATAACTTACCAATAAATTTTGGGCCCCTATCATTCCATGTAGTGATCAATCCTGTAGGAAGAGAAGAGAGCCAATGCTTAGCTTTGTCTCTAAGGGAAAATGGAAATAATTTTAATCTAATAGCATCATCTGTAACTCCATTATATTTAATTGTGTCATAGATTTCAAGAAAAGCATCAATGTGAGTGTTTGGATCATCGCTTGGTATCCTACTAATTTACAATTGATTGGTCAAGTATCCGAATCGGTGATGGCTTGATCTCAAAGTTGTTTGCTTGAATTGCAAGTCTCCCGATACTTGATGTGGTGCCCTCAACTATTGGCGTAGCATAATTTCTCAAGAGTCTACATGGATTTCCACCATCACCAACTCCTTCTATCTTTTTAATGTGATTTCTCTATTCTCTTAGTCGCCTTTTATATTTACGTTCGATTTTTGGATCAAACTCAACAAGTTTCCCTTGTTGGCTATGTGTCATACACCAATGTAAACTCTGGAGAAAACAAGATAAAAGCTAGATTAAACTTAGAATTATCCGGTATCAATATTAATTGGTATCAAACAAATAATCCCTAGCAATGGCGCCAAAAACTTGTTAAGTAAAATTCTAAACATGTCAATGAACAAGTAATATAATGATGAGAAAAAATATCGTCCCATAGATATTGATGATTAATAAACCAATTAAATATTAAAATAGTATAATTCTAAAATTTATCTAACAGATCAAAATAGAATTGAGAATAAATAAAAATTTGACAATTTAAAAAATGATTCAAAACTAAAGGCAGATAATCAATCAAATAAAATATGTTAGAGCATCCGATTTCACTATAACCATTAGAAATAAATTTCAGGTCATTATGCATACAAGAATAATATCAAACATGTGATAGCGGAATTTCCTAGTTTATTTACTATCTTATCTCTAGGTATAGCAAACCTACTTAGTTTATCAATCCACTATATCTCTATGTAAATTTAGATAAACATAAGTGCATTAAAATTTATCAATATTCCCGGTTTATAATGAATCTTTGGGATCATCTTGTCATCGAAAGCCACACAAATAACATGGTATATCTCTATCCACATTTAATTTATGGTTATATATTATAAGGAGCAATTGCATATTATCGCTTTTACATCTCAAATATGCACATCAAATCATTCAAGTGGTGGCCAATCATTTTAAGACATTAAGTACAATAATATATAACTCACATAAATGAAATCATTTGCAAAATATAAAAATCATGAAATTCATATCACCATGGTTATGCTACATCGTAGCTTTAACAAAAGAAAATTAGAACATAATAGAAGAAAAATAAGAATATAAATTAAACCAAACATTTTGAATTAAAGAACATGAATTCTGTTACCACTTTTGTCTTCTCTTCAAAATACTTAAAAACTCTTAGAACAATAAAAAAGATCTAAAAGAAAAACTAGCTATCCCTCCAAGTTCTCAATGTTATCCCATTTATAAGATAATATTCAAGAATATTAACATAAGGCAATTGCTTCTTTTTCACATAAAATTAGAGAATAAATCGCTGAATTCGCGATTTGATGTCCACCTTCTATCTCTGTTTTAGGTAGCATATTCCTCTCCTTCTTTTTGCCATATTTTCCTTATTTTCTCCATGTCTTATTATTCTGCATAAACAAGAAAAATTTGAGTAAATAAAATAAAATCCAAATATTTTCTAATAAATATTGCATTATTTATTGCCTAAAATAGGTAAAATAACTCTATTTTGTTAGAGTTATCAATCTACAATGCCTCTAATTGCTAAATGTGAGAAAATTCAATGAGAGATTTTAATGCGGAAAATGGAATGTAAATGTCTTTTGTTAGGAATTGAATTCGGACAATATGGACAAATTCGATCTCTAAATCTTATTAATTTGAAAAAAAAGACCTTTGAAGCCCAAAACTTATGTGTCAACAAATACCGTTACTTGGCAATTACCAAGTAATTTCAAATTTACACTCAGCTATTAGTTGCTTATCATCTCTTGAATATTTTCAAAAGCGAAATTCAAATGCTAAAAAAACATTATTTAACCTCAATTTCAAGAACATTTCCAACCAAAGGAAAATCAAGTACTTTCCTTCAAAATGATTTCTGGGAAAACTTTTCACCAACCCAAACAAACGCACTCTTCGATGGTTCGTAGATTCGATCTTAGATCTGAGTCTGTTTCATCAAAAGTCTGGCTCTCAGGTCAATGTTGACTCTCTAATCATAGTCATTTTAAATCAATTTCGTAGTACTTGTCTTGTGGAAGTCATTTTTGTTCGGACTATTCCAAATCTGAGTTAAATGACTAAGACGTGCATTTTAATTCAATTTCCTAGTGCTTGTCCCCAAGATGTGCATTAATGAGTGAAATGACTAAACAAATTGCTGGATCTATTTGCTCAGACTCCCTATATACGCCAGTTTGGGTAGTGGGATAGTCCATAAGGGCAAGCAATGAGAGAGAGAGAATGAGAGAGAGAGAGAGAGAGAGAGAGAGAGAGAGAGAGAGAGAGAGAGAGAGAGAGAGAGAGAGAGAGAGAGAGAGAGAGAGAGAGCATTTGTGAAGCATTTGTGAGCCAGCGAAGAGCCTGCCATTCTTTCAGCGATGTAGATCAGTAACATTTCATGTGATCCCATTCGTACTTCAACTTAATGTGATCCCATTCGTAACATTTCATGTCTTTTTTTTTCTCTTTTGTACTTCCTTCATGACATGGGTATGGAACATTTTGACTCAGTTATTTTTTAATGATTGTATGCAAATTGGCCCATTCATGTATATCGAATAAGATTTCGCCCACAGGATAACAGCGTAGCCCTTTAAATTGTACTCTGAGCATGAGTCGTTGTGACTCGACTATAGGATCTACCATATCCTAAATAAGTGCTTTATGTGACATAGACTTAATTTACTGAAATGAGTCTAAATTACAACTTATCCTTCCAATCATCAGTGGTCGCTCAAGATTATTCTGGTTTACATGATACTAATTGTGAATGCACATGCTGCGAGGCATGATCATAAAACTTTTTCACAAAAGAGAAACTGGACACAATAATCTCTCATAGTCTTAATGGTCATTTGTGTTCAATAATTTAACAAATTTGGGGTCGGACACCGCAATTTAGCATTCAAAGTTTGTCTAAAAGACCCAAAGTGGAAGGGCCAATGTATGCCCATTTAGGGCGAGCCATTGAATAACCTTCTACCCCTGAATGTTATCAATTGTGTTCAACTGTTTTTTTTTTTTTTGGCAGAATCTGCCATGTACAAAGGACATCTTCCACCAGCTCATTATTCATTGAAGATACCATCATTTCCCTTATTATCAAAATCCAACGCCGACAAGTATGAAACCGGTGTTTTTGAAGCTGGGAACTACAAATGGTGAGTCCTCGAACTTCCCTTTATTTTCCAACATTGATCTCAATAAATTAGCTGATTAAACGTTTATTTTGTTCTTTTTTCGAGCCTATCTCTTTACCCTAATAGAGACAAGGAAAAAAAAACGGGTCGGGATTCATTTCCTTGTATTTGTCAATCGAGGAGACAAATAAGCTTCCTCACGGTTGGGAGGTTAAGGTCAACTTCAGGCATTTTGTGTATGACAAGATACGATGCATGTACTTGACCCTCAAGGTTGATCATCACATAATATTAACAAAATCACGCTTCCAATTACATAATTATAGTTTAGAATTGACAGGAAAGTTGCATCAATTGGTGGGATTATGTATAGATGGTGATGGGGCAGTGAGGAGCATCCCTGACTTGAAGACCCAATGGGCGTTTCCTCGGTTTCTTTCCTTGGAAATATTCAAAGAGGCTTCAAATGGATACCTTGTGAGGACTGTTGTATATTTGGGGCTGAGGTTTTTGTCGTCAACTTTACTGGCAAATAGGAGTCCCTTACCATGATTGGCGGGTGCGTTCAAATTGTTTTCGCATGACTGCGTAGGCTCCTTTATTCTACTTGAGAACCTCTGTTTTGCGTTCTCTCTCTCAAGAAAATTACACCACAAGTCCTAAACCTTATGTACAGAATGCAATTGAGTCATAAACCTTTTAATTGATTCAATTAAGTTTTAAACATTTTCCAAAAATCAAAATCGAGTCATAAACCTTTTAATTGGTTCAATTAACTTGTCAGCTTTCATCAAAAGGACTTGATTGCATCTGCCCGTCGGCAAGTGAATTCGCATGTAACATTTTCATGATTTTTGAAATTTGAATGTTATAAATTTGGCGAGAAAGAAAAAAGAATTTGTTTTTTTTTTTTCATTTTTTTTGCTTAATCCAAAACAAACCGGCAGATGCAAACACATATAAGTATTACCATTTGAAATCATGACAAATTTTTCAAGATCTTTTATAAAATGAATATCACTATAATTTTATGAGAAAATTCTAAATGGCTTTTTTGGAAAGGGCTCAAAGCCCATCTACATATAACTCCTCAACTTTTGAGTACTCATAGCAACAATTCACGTATGCATGTGCATATCTTCTATTAAAGAACATAATGCTCTCTCTCTTCGCGAGTCCGAACTGAGTAGGAGTATAATAAGTATTTTTTTTTGGGGGTGGTGGGGTGGGGGCATTGCAGTTAAATGCTGGCTAAGTGCCTCGCGTCCCAGAGGGGTGATGCATACTTTATGCGTTTGAGGGACCTCCAGAAGAAATCGGGGTTCGTTTCCACTTTCCAATGATACTCTCATAGTTGAAGTCCAGTTTTGCGTCATATTAGCCAATCCAATCTTAAAGCCTGTGGGAGTTTGATGACTTACTTCAATATTTACTATGTCGGAATAAATTCCTTCAGAATATTGTGTACGACCAGACAGCATTGGAATTGGTACCCCCAATACCATGTGAATCTTGTGTTCCTAATTTGACTTATTATTTGATTATTAGATGTAATCTTAAAGCTTTTGAATGAAAATGTAATCAAGTTCTCACGCTCCAATCTTAATTGACTTTCTTGACACAGCAATTTAGTTATCGTTGACCGTCTTACGTGTAGGTTGGGTATGGTGTATATTACAAATGTGGTTTGGAAAATTGCCCAAAATTCGTCATCTTATGAACTTAACTTATACTTAAGGTTTTTAGACTAAATAGATGTGCTTCAAATGTATATTGAAAAGTTAGAGCATCTCCAACTCAGGAACTTGAAGTTAAATGATTGAGTCCCACTAGCTGCGCAAGGGTCCGGCCATCGACATAAGCCATAAGTCTAGACTTAATCGATTCATGAGTTTTCAAGTAGTTACAGGAGTGCCTAAAATGCCAAATTCGATCAGAACCAAACCAAACCAAAAATTGCAGGTATTTTCAAGCCGGCTCTCTTTAATGTTTGGTTACTATGTATAAGAGCCGGTTGTCATCATGTTTTGGTTCGGGTCGGGTTGGAAGCCCAAACTGAACCACTAAGAATGCTAAATGCTCGCTCAAAAGAGGCTTTGGAATCCAATTCCTTTTACTCTCAATCAAATCTCGCAAGTTTCTCCTATTCTCTCCTCGCATGTTCTCGCAAGTTTTTCCACCGAGAAACCTTGAAAATCTGCACGTCCCCTCCAAATCCTGCAATGTCCGTCTCCAGTGTTGCCTCCGTCCTTTGACTTACTCTCCTCTCCATCGCGATTCTTCAACTTCGTCACCGTCATCATCCTCCTCTTCTTCAGGTTCATCTTCATTTTCGTGTCTAATGTTGATGAGGAGCTCCAAGAGGAACCGCCGTCATCAGATTCAACGGTCCACGTCCGAGAACTGAGTCGAGCCTTGGGCTTCGTTGGCTGTAGCTCGTTGTGAAGATCTGGCATTTTGTTTGCTTTCTCTGATGTCCAGTGTTTGCTCAATCTTGAAGCTCTAGATGAAGCGTGTATCGGGAGAATCGACTAACCTGTTCGATGCACTCCAAACAAAAATTTTCAGAATCGTACGTTGAATCTTGAATCACCAGCAAACGATGAACAATTCTACTACACGTTGGTCCGAATACAATCACAAGAAAAGTATTCTTGTTCCACAGCGTTAATGCCGATTGTCTTCTGAAAGTAGAAACGAAATCCTAATGCGTCGAGAGAGAGAGTTTTGAATTTTTCTTGTATTTTGTTCATCAACCAAGAAGTTATCTTAACTTCCATTAATAAACTCTCATCGTACCTCTTCAAAAAGGTGTCTCTCAGACACACCTCTTATTAGAGCAAATGGTGTCCCTTGGACACACATCATGGGTGGACCGACGAAAATATTACATCTCCCACTCGCATATGATGGTCTTGATGATGTTCTATCAAGAATATAAGGCATTTAACATTCATCTACCTTAGAAACAATTCATACTAGCAAGAAAGCCAAAGTGACCAAAGTGAGTACACCTGCACTTGGGAGCTCTTATTATGCACCTATTAGGGACAACATAATGGGTACAACCAAAAAAAAAAAACAATTAATGTCTCACAGTGCCCCAGACATAATTTGTTATATTAGTCCAAGTATACCTATCCCTTAAAAGGCTATACTTGACTTTTCTCAAAAACACCATGTATTTACAATTATTTTCGAAAACCATTGAAGGCGAAATAATTGGTCGACCAGTAAACACATGTGATTGATGTAAAACAACAATAGTCTTCCTTCGCACTCATGTCTCTCTTCATTTCGGAACAACTGCTTTCCTAGACACGTCCCATAAAGCCATATCTATTCATGACCGCCGGTAACATGCTAAAGTAGCAACATTGATCTTCTATTTTGAGAACATAGTCAGAAGTAACATAGGGCACAAAAGTAAGGTAAATTATAAATTACCTTAAGGACTCACACGATGAATAAATAGGGATAATTGTACTTGTCACGCCCGCACCCTACGAGCGCGATCATCCCTCGATGGTCGAATATTGAATCGACGTCCCGGATACGCCACCGACCCAACCCAAAACATCGAGATTGAGCACATGCGAAACAATTAGAAATAACCCGGACAATTATTAATGACAATGGAATAGACCTTTAAAAATTTAATAAACACCCGACATTAAAAAGGCTTCAATATTACAAAAGATAACCCGGCTTCCAAAATTAAACCACAATTTTCGAAAGGGACAGGGGTGGATAAGTCTAAATTCTCTACAAAAAAGAGGTACCCAAAATATAGGGAAAATCTGATCCATCCTTCAATCCTTGTAGTACTCTGGCGATCTCTCCGAATCCATCACGGTCGTGGATCTGAAAGTGGTTATGTAATAACCGTGAGATAGAGTCTCAATAAGCAACAACCTAAACCTAACCTAGGCTAATGGGTACCCGCACCCGGTCTAACATCGCTACTACCAAAAAAATACTCAATTGCACATGAAAGGCTTACCTTGCCTCGAACCACGTGCAATCCTGCATATTAGCTCAAGCATAATAATGCAAGCATAAATCACCGCCACGTCCACAATCACCAGCACACACACACCGCCACATCCCAATCACCAAAGACACACACACCGCCACATCCCAATGGTGCACACACACTTCCACCGAAATCACCAACCCAAACAAGCACCTAATCCATCCAATCAATCATCCACACGCACTAGCAAAATCAATTCGGCCATACTCTCGACCAACTAATCCATCCACGCTCAATCAATCAATCACCACACGCTCAACCAGCCAATCACCACGCTCAAATCGCATGCGTGAACGCACATCTTTCTCACAACTCGCGCCCGCTGCGCGCCTCAAATCAACCTCACAAAGCTCACAAGCCTCATATTTCAATCAATTCTCATGGCGCCGCCAACACGTCCCAAGCCATATCATTCAAATCGTTCGAAGGCGGCCCGTCAACACGTCCCAAGCCAATGATATTCAAACAATTCCAACGACCGGCGTAAACACGTCCGGTCCAATCACACCTTCAACGGGCCACCGTCAACACGTCTCAAGCCAAGTCCCATTTGGCACACACGGCCATTCATGCTTTCACACGGACCGCCGTCAACACGTCCCAAGTCCGTATTCAATTGGCCCATCGGCCGCTTCATGCCTTCACACGGACCGACCGTCAACACGCCCCAAGTCCGTAGCCCTCCGATCGATCCGGGCTTAATCTCTCACAGGCGCATACACGCCACTCAATTCAATTAAATTCACGCCAAGTCACATCAAATCACTCATACCCAACACTCAGTCCAAAATCACGATCGCCATCCAATTCCTGGACGGGACATTCAAGTCGGTCATGTACGATTATTCACTCAAGCAACCCACTCAAAATCAGTCTAATTTAATTAAATTAGAATACCACATAATCTAATTAAATCATGAAATAATTAAACTAAATACACGCCCAGCTGCTCTAGCCCGAAAACTGGTCAATGAAATACCCAAAATACTAAGTCGGGTCTAGGAAGTCATTTACAAATTTTGGCCAAATTTTGGGCCGGCTACGACCGGCCTATTGACGCTGGGTCGGGCCGACGGCTTGGCCGATTACGACACCACTCAAGGACGGGCAAGAACAAGTTAGAGGTCATGAAGCAGCGTAGCTGCCGCCTGGAGTCGGGCCGGCCGGCTGGTCAAGTAGCAGTGGCGGTGGCGACGAAGGATTCCAAGAAAGCGGGCATGAGCCGTCCTTAAGTTCTCAGGGAGAGAGAGACAACCAAAAGGCGAGGGTGAGGGAAGAGAGAGATCGAGGGCGCCGGCCTCTGACGGGCGAATCTACGGGCGGGGTTACATGCATGGGCTATGGCGCGAGACTGACTGGTGGGCGACGGGCGGTTAATGAATGAATGGCTCTGCCCTGCAGACCCGGCCAAGAGGAGGCCTGGGAGAGGGCAAGGGGAGGTCAAGGTCAGGTACAAGGCAAGCAGAGCAATGATGATGGACACGGCGATGAGCAGCGGTGGGCTGGGGGAAGCTGGTCGGGGAAGCCAGTAACGGCTGGCCGCGATGGAAGGAAAAGCTGAGCAAACTGGGACGCGGGGAAGTAACTGTGAAGAGAACGAGAGGAAGAAGAAAAGAAAGAAGAAAGAGAAGAAGGAGGAGAGATGAGAGAGAGAGAGAGAGACCTTACAGGAGAGGGGGGGAAACATGCATGGATGAAAAGTGGGGAGGGACGTGCATGGGGAAACAAGGCATGCGGCAGAGGGGGGGGAAAGAGAGAGAGAGAGAGAGAGGAGAGAAAGAGAGAGAGGGAGGGGAGAGACGCGCAGATTGGGGGGGTCACGAGAGAGAGAGGAGAGAAAAGAGAGGAAAAGCTTAAAATTTTAAATTTAAGCGAACTAACGGACACGCTCCAAACTAAAAATCGACCTATCGGGTCCCGATTTAAATTCAGAAAATGGTCTAACAGTCCACTAAAAATCCCAAATAATATTCTAGGCATACGACCAGAATAAAATAACCCAAACCACACTACGAGGGAGGTCTACCACCTAAACCGCACCGGGTCCAAAAATTCACTTTTCCACTATTCCCGATAATCTCGATGTTGGCCACAATAATATCGACACCATCCAATTTATTTCGTCCCCGGAACTCCCGGAAATCGATCGCCAAGTTCGGGGTCTAAATAACGACGAATTCGATCAAGTGCGATTCTAGCGGAATTTCTATTTTTAAAAACAAGAATCCGAGAGTGATCGGTTCTCGTTTAAATTCCATTATAAAAAGCGCATCGACGAATTACACGCTTTATAAACCCCAAAAATAGGCCAAAATCCGGAATGTCACAATTCTTCCCCTTACAAAAATTTCGTCCCTCGAAATTTGCCATCCAACTCAACTATTCAAACAAATGGAGGTACCGTGTCGCATCAACTATTCACTTCCCTACATCGCACCTTTGGTTGTTTCAATTGACTAATAAACCAACTTGGGACCCGTGATGCCCATCTCACCCACTTCATCCCAACAAATCGGCGTTCGCAAACCCCCCGCCATATAGTGCCCCAAACTGTGCCATTCTAAAACTCTGTTGATAGCCATTGCTATAGGCAAACTCAACCAAGGTAATTATTCTTTCCAACTTCCCCAAAATCCAATACACATGCTCGCAAAGATGTCTTCCAAAGTCTAAATCGTCCTCTCGGACGGGCCATCCGTCTGCGAATGTTAAGCCGTGCTAAACTTTAACCTCGCTCCTAATACCGTATGAAAACTTATCCAAAACGCGGCAAAGAACTTAGAATCACGGTCCGAGGTGATCGCCACCGGTACTCCATGGAGACAAACTATGTGTCGTACATATAAATTGGCATACCTTCCCAAGGCAAAATCTTTTCAGATCTTGGTAGAAAAGGTACCCACTTTGCCAACCGATCCACTATCACCCAAACCGAATCATGGCCCCTCCGGCTCCTCGGTAGTCCCATTTCCACTCGAGAATTTCTAATTGTTGCAACATTCCACCCAGCCCTAATATTGCGTCTTCATTTGTTGGCATGTGAGACACTTAACCACATGTTTAGCCACATCCACTTTCATATCGTTCCACCAATGATGTTGTCGCAAGTTCTCGGTACCTTTTCGTACTTCCCCGATGAATCTTTGTAATTGCCACGGTGTACTTTCGACAAAAACCTCTCCTCTTAATTCTCAAATCACTTTGGTTACACATAACTGACCACGGAACATCGAGAATCCCATCCTCGAATACCTAAAAGTTCAATTCCCTTTCTGTGGTAACCATACTCAAATCTTCTAAATCTCCGGTCCGTCGATTGTAAAGCCTTCATCTTAGTCTAGATTTCCAGTTTAATCCTCAATGCGGTAAGTAGACTCTAATTATGACTCGTTTCACATTTAAATTCCGAATCTCGAATTCTCTCCCAACAGGTCCATTCTTTGACCATCATATGCTTGTGACCTTTCGATTCCCAACTTAGTGCATCCGTTACCTTATTAGCTTTTTCGGGGTGATACATAATATCGTAATCATAATCCTTAAGAGTACTATCCAATGACGCTGTCTCATGCTAAGTTCTTTTTGAGAAAATAGATACCTTTAAACCCCGATGATCCAGATAAGTCTGAAATTTCTCCCGCACAGTCATGCCTCCAAATCCTAAGAGCAAAGATAATCGCGGCTAATTCCAAATCACGCGTTGGATAAATCAGCTTATATGGCCTCAATTGCTGTGATGCGTGTCGACTACTCTCTTGTATTGCATCAGCACGCATTCCAATCTTCTTAATGATGTGTCATTTGTAATTCTCATATCCTCCGGATCCGACGGGATCGTCAATCTTGGCGCCAGTCGTCCACCTTTGGTTTAAATCCACAGAAACTCCTGTTTGCACTTATCCGTCTATTCCAATTTCCTTTCCTCCTTTAGCAATCGTGTCCATGATATAGCTAACGCTAATAAACCTTTCCTCAAAACACATGTGATAACCTACCAGACCTAAGAAGCTCTAAATCCCGATTACCATTGTCGGTCTTGGCCAATTCATGATGGCCTCAATCTTAGTCGAGTCCACCGCAATTCCTTCCCCGGTATCCCATGTCCTGAGAACGCCATTTGATGAAGCCAGAATTCACACTTATTAAACTTAGCGTAGCGGGTGTATTCCCTTAAAGTCCGTAGAATCCCCTTTTTCAAATGTAACTCACGCTTAGCAGGACTCTTCGAGTATACTAGGATATCATCTATAAACACAATTACAAACTGATCCAGAAATTCCTTGAACACCCGATTCATTAAATCCATATAGGCTGTAGGGGCGTTTGTCAGTCTAAAAAGGCATCACCATGAACTCGTAGTGTCCATTCCTCGTCCTAACTGCCGACTTCGACACGTCCTCCTTCTCGGTCCTCAATTTACGATAACCCGCCCTCGTGTCGATCTTACAAAATACCGATGCCCCTTATAACTGGTCGAATGTGTCATTTACTCTTAGCAATGGGCATTTATCCTAATACACCGATTTATCGATCCAGAGCCAATACATAACATTAATGATCCGTCCTTCTTCCTTGCAAGTAAAACTGGCGCTCCCCATGGAGACCCACTCAGACGAATAAAATCTTCGTTCGACAACCCTTGCATTTGAACCTCCAATCCTTTCAACTCTGACAACGACATTCCAAAAATAGTGCTCTCTAGATTGGTTCCATCCCAAGGCTAACTCGATTACCATTTCTACTTCTCGATCAAGTGGCAGTCCCGGCAATTCCTGAGGAAAGATATCGGGAAGATTACACACTTCGGCTATGTCCTTTAGCCTCAATTCCTCAACCAACAAGTCAGCCACAAAATAATTATCATCATACACCTCAAGGACAAGTTCACTCCATCCAATTTCAATCTAACAGTCTCCCAAAACAAATCACCCCGGTTCTTTATAATATTCGAAGTTTCCAAGCATATCTCATCCTTCCAAACTCATCCAATAATATCTCTAGTAAATCAGGAATCCATAAATCGATTACGTCTATCCACCATAAGCAATTACACGTCATACATGACCATTAGCGTTACAACTTCGAAATCATCGCCTATCGTACCCAGTATCCACATGCAATGCCTCTAGACTTTCACGGCACATCCCCTGATTCCTTCCCCACCACAACGTACATCTTTCCCTATGTCCATAGCCGATCCCTGGTTAATCTGTAGAGTAGCTCTCGCATAATGTCCTACCTGCGATCACTGCGATTGCATTAGCGATCTAACCTGTCGATTCAACAATTTCTCACCTGGTGACCTGACTGTCCACATCAACAACATGCTCCACTCCTACCTTGGCAGTGGCCATTCCTATGCCTCTTTCCATAAGACCGACATGTAGCGTTGGAGTAGCAGCTCGGTTTTTCCAAAGTTCTTTCTTACTAGAGGGACAATTTTCGTTTCTCTGTCATAGGCTCTTTCCAAGGTTCCTATTGTCCCTAGCCAACACGTACCGCGATCCGGAAGCGGCCGTTCTTTCACTCATATCCGTGTCAACCATCGAACTCCCTCATACAACTCGTTGTAATTCCTTAAGACCCGAAAATACTAACTGATTGTGAAATTCTGGTTCCAATCCATCCACGAAACCTCCTTGTCCCATTCACATGGTCCTTGACCATCTTTAGTGCGCATTTAGGCAACCTTACAAACTTGACCTCACACCGATCGATGATATCCAATTTTAGCGAAGTCAAGAAATTATGCCATTTTCTGTCCTTGTGTACTCTCTAATTATACTTCTCATTGAAGGTCTCGACAACAACACCCACTTAAAATTATGCCCTTCAAAATAGCCTACTCTAGGGGTCCCCTTACCAATCAATTGTATTTCCACGAGTTAATATACAGCCGTGGTCGCTTTTTCCTCATCGATTGCACCCTTAATACCTCAAAAGTTTTTTTCTCTCAGTCCTCTATCCAAGGTACCGTAGTGTCGGGTCACTTCTTCCTATCGACCCTTGCAAGTTTAAATTTCAAAATTTTCCACTCAATTAATGCATCCGTCTGCATGTCGCAATAACTTGCCATTGACCTTGATTCCCAACATTTCCATTATACCCATTATTCCCCATTCCCATTGACGACGACAACAAAGGCCTCGAAGATCGGTGAGAAAACCGGCCGTTTTCGCCTCCTCAATCTGCTTTCCCTTAAAATTCCAACTTCCTCGATTGCCCTCAAAGTCTCATCCCATTTGGGATCCCTCAAAACTCCAACTTGCAGACCTACACAACCTCAACCTCGACCTCGACCTCGACCTCCTCGTACTCACGGGGTCACACAACCCACTTATTCTATAATTCCCTCGAATTAAAGACCCTAGCCAACTATACCAGTCTAAGCCTTAGGCAATAAATCACAACACAATTCATTCAAAGGTGTAGCCAATCACAAATAGCACCCAATCACGGAACAACAAGTTCGTGCACTTACCTCAAGTCCCGACGCACTGCACCTCACATATATTGCACAACAATCACTTAGCAATCACAATCACACCGTCTGGGGTACGATAGCACACGAGTCTCCCTAACTGCTCTACCCAAAGTCATCGCCCCTTATCACTCCAAGCTTCGACCATCTTGGTTCGAAATGACCTTGCTCGATACCAAAATCAACCAGGGATGTCACGCCCCGCACCCCTACGCCGCGCGATCATCCCTCGATGGTCGAATATTGAATGCGACGTCCCGTATACGTCGCCGACCCAACCCAAAACATCGAGATTGAGCACATGCGGAAACAATTAGAAATAACCCGGACAATTATTAATGACAATGGAATAGACCTTTAAAAATTTAATAAACACCCGACATTAAAAAGGCTTCAATATTACAAAAAGATAACCCGGCTTCCAAAATTAAACCACAATTTTCGAAAGGGACAGGGGGTGGATAAGTCTAACTTCTCTACAAAAAGGGGTACCCAAAATACAGGGAAAATCTGATCCATCCTTCAATCCCCCAGAAGATACTCCCGCGGTCTCTCCGAATCCATCACGGTCGTGGATCCGAAAGTGGTTATGTAATAACCGTGAGACAGAGTCTCAATAAGCAACAACCTAAACCTAACCTAGGCTAATGCGTACCCAGACCAGTCTAACATGCGCACTACCAGTCAAAACAGTCAATTGCACATGAAAGGCTTACCTCGCCTCGAACCACGTGTCAATCCTGCATATTAGCTCAAGCATAATAATGCAAGCATAAATCACCGCCACGTCACAATCACCAGCACACACACACCGCCACATCCCAATCACCAGCACACACACTTCCACTCGAAATCAGTCAACCCAAACAAGCACCCAATCCATCCAATCAATCATCCACACGCACCAGCAGTCAATTCGGTCATACTCTCAACCAACTAATCCAGTCACGCCCAATCACCAATCGGTCCACGCTCAACCACCAATCACCACATCGCTCAAATCGCATGCGTGAGCGCACATCTTTCTCACAACTCGGCGCCCGCTGCGCCTCAAATCAATCTCACGGGCTCACAAGCCTCATATTTCAATCAATTCTCATGGCCGCCGTCAACACGTCCCAAGCCATATCATTCAAATCGTTCCAATGGCCGCCCGTCCAACACGTCCCAAACCCACGATATTCAAACAATTCCAACGACCGGCGTAAACGTCCGGTCCAATCACACCTTCAACGGGCCCATCGTCAACCGTCTCAAGCCAGCGTCCATTTGGCACACCCGCCATTCATGCCTTCACGGACCGTCAACACGTCCCAAGTCCGTATTCAATTGGCCCATCGACCGCTCATGTGCCTTCCACACGGACCGCCCGTCAACAACACGTCTCAAGTCCGTAGCCCTTCGATCGATCCGGGCTTAATCTTTCACAGGCGACACACGCCACTCAATTCAATTAAATTCACGCCAAGTCACATCAAATCACTCATACCCCAACACTTTTTCGGTCCAAAATCACGATCGCCACTCCAATTCCACGACCCGACATTGGGTCGGTCATATACGATTATTCCTCAAGCGGTCCACTCAAATCGGTTTAATTTAATTAAATTAGAATACCACATAATCTAATTAAATCATGAAAAGAAAGAAGAAAGAGAAGAAGGAGGAGAGAGGGAGAGAGAGAGAGAGAGAGAGATGTGGAGTGTGGGAGGGAACGCGGTATGGATGAAAAGGGGGGGAGGGACGGGTATGGGGAACAGCTGCACGGTGTAGGGGGGGAAGAGAGAGAGAGAGAGAGAGAGGGAGGGGGAGAGACGCCACAAGATTGGGGGTGGGGGTCCGAGAAAGAGAGAGGAGAGAGAAAGAGAGGGAAAAGCTTAAAATTTTGAATTTAAAAGCGCGAACTAATGGACACGGTCCAAACTAAAATCGACCTATCGGTCCCGATTTAAATTCAGAAAATGGTCTAACAGTCCACTAAAAATCCCAAATAATATTCTAGGGCACACGACCAGAATAAAATAACCCAAACCACACTACGAGGAGGTCTACCACCCAAATCTGCACTCGGTCCAAAAATTTACTTTTCCACTATTCCCGATAATCTCGATGTTGGCCACAACAATATCGACACCGTCAATTTATTTCGTCCCGAAACTCCCGGAAATCGACCGCCAAGTTCGGGGTCTAAATAACGACCAAATTCGATCAAGTGCGATTCTAGCGGAATTTCTATTTTTAAAAACAAGAACCCGAGAGTGATCGGTTCTCGGGCGAAATTCCATTATAAGCGACCGACGAATTACACGCTTTATAAACCCTAAAAATAGGCCAAAATCCGAATGTCACAAAGACTCATCTCCCTTATTGGTCAAATAAAGCACATGTAGTATGAATTACATGCTATAATGGATTTCTCTTTTATAAGAGCGTATGTCATTTATTAATCATATCCACTATACGAATCTTAGCTTAAACATAGTCACATGCTTCTCACGTACTCATGTTTAGCCCGAGTGCTATATCAGCTCGCATTCCATAGCGCCCAATTGAGTACTCATATTCGGCTACCTTCGTGCATACATGATTGTGGGACTATCATGTTCGGTCTTATCACATACTAGACTGCTCTTCCAGCATTTATAGTACATATCGTCTCATCTCAACCTGCTTACTATAGCATTTGAGGTGATTGCTCGTGTAAGTGAGCCAATCATTGCCTGAGTGACATACCTTTCGACAATATATGTGTGTTTGTGCTAGTCTCGTAACATTGTACTAATTGATAAAACATCAATTCATTAACAAACAAGTACAATACATATACACATAATCCAATGATCCTCAACAATATTACATATCATAATCACATTCTACATAATCCTAGAGACATCCTATGGGTCAAGAACACGTTTCTTGGAACAACTTTAAGTAAATGGATTAACAACTATCCTGTTGGTTGAAATATATTGCAGGACTACTTCCTTACATGCTATTATATCTCCGATGAAGTTATTCTTTATGTCAATGTGCTTCATCCTACCATGGTACTTAGGATCTTTTACATAGGCAATTGCTGCTTGACTATCGCAATATCATCCAACGGTCTTGGAATATCGGTGACAATGGCTAAATTTTCCAAAGAACGTTTTTAGCCATATTGCTTCTTGCACCGCAGCGAGAACATGTAATAAATTCTGCCTCCATTGTAGATAAAGCTATGCATGTCTGCATTTCTTGCTATTCCAAGAAATTGCTCCATCATTAAGTAAGAACACATATCCGGACGTTGATTTACACTCATCTAGGTCTCCTCCCCAATCAAAGATCGTGAGTATCCTAATAAGCGTAGATCACTCCCTTGATAGCAAAGTCGATAGTCCATAGTGCCTTTCAAGTATCTCAGGATCCTCTTAACTGCTTTCCAGTGTGCTGGACCAGGATTTGATTGATATCGACTTACTAACCCCACAGCATGACATATGTCGGGTCGAGTACACATCATAGCATACATCAAACTTCCGCAGCACTTGCGTAAGGAACAGTTACCATTTCTTTCTTTTCTTCTGGAGTCTTAAGACACATCTTAGTACTTAGGCCTTCGCCTTGCATGACAGGGGTATCAATGGGATTACAGTGTTGTATATTGAAGCGTTCAAGAATCTTCATTATATAAGACTCTTGTGACATAGCGAGGAGTTTCTTTGATCGATCTCTTTCAATCTTAACTCCCAAAGATATATGCAGCTTCTCCCATGTCCTTCACTTCAAATTAGAAGACAACCATTCTTTTATGATTATAACCAAACCCTTGTCATTTCCAGCCAACAGAATATCGTCCACATAAAGAGATAAAATCATAAATTTATCCTCGGACCATTTGATATACACATAGTGATCCTCTTCGATCATCGTGAACTCAAAAGAAGTTATGGCTCGATGAAAACGAAAATACCACTGTTTAGACGATTGTTTAAGTCCATAAATCGAGCGATGAAGTTTGCAAACTTTGTGCTCTTGACCTTCAAAGAATGAAACATATCGGTTGTTTCATATAGATTTCTTCATCTAGTTTTCCATGGAGAAATGCTGTCTTTACATCAATTTGATGTAATTCTAGGTCTAAATGTGCAACAATGGCTAGGATAAGGCGTATGGAGCCAAACCTTACAACTGGTGAAAAAGTTTCCTCATTGTCTACACTCTCTTGTTGAGTATAGCCTTTTGCCATAAAGCGAGCCTTATACTTTTCAATGGATCTATTAAGCCCTTAAACTTAATCTTGAAAATCCATTTATTTCCAATAGCCTTACGATTGGGTGGCGGATCAACCAAGTCCCGGACATGGTTTGTCCTCATAGACTCAATTTAAATCTTCCAAAACTTTTCCCCATTCTTCCTTGTTCGTAGATGAGAGAGCCTCTTGAACTGTTTTAGGCTCTGCATCGTCTTGTGGAGCAATCATAAATGGTTCCTCTTCAATCTCAAATCGACGACGGGGAACACTTTTACGATTACTTTTACGCAACCGAACTTCTTGAGAATTCAGTTCAAAGCGACGCTACACTCCCACTAGGTCTTGTATGTTGAGGTAAATCTGTTTTTCTCTCAATAACATTAGTAGGTGTGTTGTCGGGATCTTCCATCTCATGTAATTGAAAGTCCTTATCGATCTCACCTCTACTAGGAAAATCGTTCTCCAAGAACGTGACATCTCGTGACTCCATTTCAGTTACACTTCCATCAGCTTGTTCACCTATGAACACGTACCCTTTGGAGTGTTCGGAGTATCTAATAAAGATACACTTCTTCCCTCTAGGGCCTAATTTGCCATATTTATCGGAAGAATCATGAATATATGCTGCACATCCCCAAGGTCGTAGATTACTTAAGTCCGATTTCCTACCAAGCCACAATTCATAAGGGGCGGAAGTAATCGACTTAGAGGACACACGATTAAGTATAGACAGCAATCAATAACGATCTCCCCAATATGAGACAGGAGATTTGCTGCGCCATCATAGACCTAACCATTTTCAAAAGGACTCTATTCCTTCTTTCTGCAATCCCATTTTGTCATGGAGTACCAGAATAGTCAATTGTCTTACAATTCCCTTTTCATAACAAAGAGCCTTAAATTGCTCGGATAGATACTCACGTCCGCGATCAATTCTCAATGCCTTTATTGTTTAGTTTAACTGATTCTCTACCAAAGCTATAAACCGCCTAAAGCAATCCAATGCTTCGGACTTATGGGAGATTAGAAAAACATAACCG
>JAMXDD010000097.1:0-67024 GCA_024733475.1 Syzygium grande | reverse complement strand
GAATGGCCACTCTAAATTGACGTCCGCCTTGCAAAAATAGTCGAATTACCCTTGATATTTTGATACGAGGTTCGTGCCCAATATCGCGATCACAATAGCTCGTTTTGCGCTTTAGGGTCTCTCGCTAACAGCGGTCGCTTAGGTATTACGCCAGATCGACCTAAGACCCGGCCCGAGTCATGATGGCCTCAATTTCGAACAACGAGAGGAATTATCACTAATCTTAGGGGTCACGATCGTTTGGATTAAAATCGGGGTTATTTATCAGCGTACTTTCGGATGTCTTGAAATCACTTTCGCGATCCGATCATACGTCGCTGAAAATATCGACCCGGCATTTTTCCTAAGATCGGCCTATATTGGTTCAAAATATTTCCTCGGCGTTCGTTGAAATCGGCGCTCAATCGCGGGTCCGAGTTCTCGGTCCACGCACCCGATCCTATTTAGCCTTTCCTTTTTGGTTAGTATCCCGTGAGTGATCAATTCCGGGCGAGACTTACTAAAATTACACGAGAATTCACATACACTTTATTGGATTCGATAACGGGTCAAAATTTCGGGCTGTTATAATTCTTCCCCTTACAAAAAAATTCGTCCTCGAAATTTGTGCTTCACTCCTGATCCTCGAACATCTGGGGGTGTTGACGTCGCATGGCCTCTTCGCTTTCCACGTGGCACCTTCTGTTCCATGATGTTCCCAAACCACCTTGACCATAGGGATCGTCCTGTTCCTCAGCACACGTTCTTTTCTATCCTCGATCCTGACTGGTCTTTCCACATACGACACTTTATCGTCTACTTCTATTTCTTCATACCTCAGAATGTGGGTCGGGTCTGGCTCATACTTCCTTAACATCGACACGTGGAAAACGTTATGTACTTGAGACAGATTAGGCGGTAAAGCAAGTCGATAAGCCATATCTCCAACCTTTTCCAAAATCTCAAATGGCCCGACATACCTAGGACTCAGTTTTCCCTTCTTGCCGAATCTTGATAATCCCTTCATAGGCGACACCTTAAGAAATACATGATCTCCAACCTTAAACTCTAAAGGTCGTCGTCTTCGATCGGCATAACTTTTCTGACGGCTCAGTGCCGTTCTGAGTCTGTCTCGAATGACCTCAACTGCCTCAACGGTTTGCTGTATCAACTCTGGACCTGTAATACTTCGCTCACCCACTTCATCCCAACACATTTGGGCCCCTACACGCCCTACCATATAAAGCTTCAAACGGTGCCATCTGAATGCTCAGCTGATAGCTGTTGTTATAAGCAAATTCCACCAGGTGTAATTGTTCCTCCCATTTGCCTTGGAAATCTATCACACAAGCTCTCAGCATGTCCTCTAAGGTTTGAATGGTCCTCTTAGATTGACCGTCTGTCTGTGGATGGTACGCCAGATCGAATCGTAATTTTGTTCCTAAGGCCGCTTTGTAAACTTTTTCTAAATTGGCCGAAATCTGGGATCACGGTCCGGGTGATCGTTACTTGGTACTCCATGCAACCTCACGATCCGCCTCACATACAAGTCTGCATATCTTTCTAACTCAAGTCTTTTCGCATCGCCAAAAAGTGCGCCCGACTTAGTCGGGCCTATCCACTATTACCCGATTGAATCATGTCCTCTCCGGCTTCTTGTAGTCCCATCACGAAATCCATCGTAATATGTTCCCATTTCCACTGGGATTTCTAATGGTCTCAACAATCCTCCAGGGCTTACAATGTTGTGCCTTCACTTGTTGGCACGCCAAACACTTAGCTACATGCCCCGCCACATCCACCTTCATTCCATTCCACCAAAGTGTTGTTTTAAATTCGATACATCTTCGTACTTCCCGGGTGGATACTGTAGTTGCTCCTATGAGCCTCCGACAAGATTTCTTCCTTTAGCTTTACATCATCTGGTACACAGAGTCGCCCTCTAAACTTCAAAACCCCATCCTCAGACAGTAGAAAGTCCGGTTTCCTCTTAGCTGCATCCATCTCGATAATCTTTTGGATTTCTTGATCCATAGACTGTAGTTCCTTAATCTTGACCTGAATTTCTGGCTCAATCCTCAAGGCGGCTAGTAAATTCGACACTCGACTCATCTCGAACTTAAACTCGGAATCCCTGAGTCTTTCCAACAGGGTCCACTCCTTGACCATTAAATGCGCCAAACTAGACTTCCGACTCAAGGCATCTGCCACTCGATTGGCTTTTCCAGGATGATACAGGATGTCACAATCATAATCCTTCAGAAGCTCCATCCATCGGCGCTGCCTCATGTTCAACTCTTTCTGCGAAAATAGATACTTGAGGCTTTGATGATCGTATAAAACCGAACTTTTCCCCACATAAGTAGTGCCTCCGGATCTTAAGTGCAAACACTATAGCAAATGCAATTCCAAGTCATGCGTGGGTAATTCATCTCATGCGGCCTCAACTGACGCGACGCATATGCCACTACTTTTCCATGCTGCATTAGCACACAGCCCAATCCTCTTAGCGAAGCATCGCTATAAATCTCAAATCCTCCTGGGCCCGACGGAATAGTCAATACAGGAGCAGTCGTTAACCGGTGTTTTAATTCCTGAAAGCTCCTTTCACACTTATCATCCCACTCAAACTTCACGTCCTTCTTAAGTAGCCTTGTCATTGGCATGGCTATTGATGAAAATCCTTCTACGAATCGCCTATAATAACCAGCCAATCCCGAGAAAAACTTGAATCTCGCCATCGACGTCGGTCTAGGCCACTTGGTAAATCGCTTCAATCTTCATTGATCCACGTAAATCCCATCTCCGTAAAACGATGTGTCCAAGAAATCCTACTCCGAGAGCCGAACTCACACTTGTGAACTTAGCATATAATGCATGCTCTCAAGGTCCGTAGCACCCTCAATCAAGTGTACCTCGTGCTCCTCGGGACTCTGGAATACACTAGTATATCATCAATGAAAACTATTACAAACCGATCCAGAATTCCTTGAACACACGATTCATCAAATCCATGAAAGCGGGTGGGGGCATTCGTCGATCCGAAGGGCATGACCAGAAATTCATAATGCCCGTACGAGTCCTAAAAGCGCCCTTGGGAATATCCTCATTTCGATTCTTAGCTGATGGTACCCGGGTCCTCAAATCTATCTTGAAAACACCGAGGCCCCTTGCAACCGATCAAACAGATCATCAATCCTCGGCGGTGGATACTTATTCTTCACCGTCACTTGGTTCAACTGTCGATAATCTATACATAACCTCGTAGTTCCATCCTTCTTCTTGACAAAGCAGGGGTGGCCCCCCATGGGATGCACTAGGGCGAATAAAGCCTTTGTCCGAGAATTCACATGTCCGAACCTTTAACTCCTTCAATTCGATAAGGACATCCTATACGGTGCCTTGAAATCGGCTCTCATTCCTCGCGCCAATTCAATCACAAACTCTACCTCCCGGCAGGCGGTAAACCCGGCAATTCCTCGAAACACATCGGAAAAATTGCTTACTACGGGTATATCTTCCAACTTAGGTTCCTCAACCTGTTGGATCCACAACATTTACCAAATATCCTTCACACCCTTCATCCAACAAATTACTCACCTCAAGCGAGGAAATCCAAGGGATCGAGGTTCCTCCCGGTTTCCGAATACAAAACTAGGGCGTCCCATCCGGATTAAATTGATCGCCCTATCGCTGCAATCCACTACTAACTTTCCGTCGGACTAACCAGTCATACCAATAATCACATCAAAATCGAACATGGCTATTACTGCCAAGTCGATACTCTCTTCCCTACTTCCAATAATTATCTTACAACTAGGACATCCAAAAGAAACTAGCAACCTATCATTCACAGATGTCGACACACAAAGCACATGCTCAAGCAGCACTGGTTTCATACCAACCAACTCAACAAATTGCTCTGAAACGAATGAATGGGTTGCCCCCGGATCAAACAGTGCATACGCGGCATGATCACATAAAGAAATCGTACCTGTGACCACGCCCGGCGCATTCTCAGCTTCCTTGCGCGCCATTGCATAAATCCTTCCTTGGGCTGGTGGTCGTCCCTGATTAGCCGGTGGGGGAGGTCCGGCTTGATTTCCAACTCGCGGTGGCGGCACTCTGGACGGTCCGGATGGCTGCATCTGCGGGCAATCGCGAATATGATGTCCCATACTCCCACACTTAAAACAAGCCCCATATCTACCCAACGGGGGATTCGGTTTCCCGATGTTCCGTCTAGCTGGCGGGACAAATCGCCTATTTCCAGTCATAGGCCTCTTTCCCAAAAGCGGCGATTATCTACATTACGAAAGCAAACCGCGATCCAGAAGCGGCTGCCCTCTCCTGCTGATCCCGTTCTATGATCTGCGCCCGTCTATGCATTTCTCCGTACTCTTTGATATCATGGGACAAAATTAGACTTCGAAGATCCGGCTTCACCCGTCCGGAATCTTAGCTCTATCTCTCAGTTCTCCACCATAGTTGGTGCAAACTTAGCCAATCTTGCAAACTCTGCCTCATATTGATCAACAGTCATTTGTCCCTGGCGCAGACGCATAAATTCCATCAACTTCTTCTCTTGTGCATTCTCTGAGAAATATTTTTCAAAAAAACTTTCCACAAACACAGTCCAAGTTGGGGCCGCTCCTACTGAAACACTCTGTTCTCCACTGCGTTCCACCAATCATTCGCACCTTCTTGAAGCTGGTAAACCGCCAATGTCACCTTTTCCTCATCAGTGCACCCCAGAACTTTGAAGGTTTTCTCCAATTCCTCTATCCATCTCGTGCCCTCTCGGGGTCCCCACAGCCATGGAATTTAGGCGGCCGGTTTCATAAAACTGTTCTACTAACTGGGGCATCTGTCTAACCCGGTGGTCGAGCTGACCAACATTAGCTTGATTCTCCTCTACCACAAAGAAGAACAGCATTATCTCGCCCTTGAGCTTTGCCTATCCGAACATTCCCGATCCTTTCTAATACCCGGAGAACTCCTTCCATCGTGGGTCTTCTACGGGTCTCACATCAACTTGGGGGTCTCTGCGGCTCCTACATTAACTCCAATGTTGTCCACCTCTCTCACTCGAGCCCGTCCTCCACCTCTGGTTCCTCTTCCTGCACCCCTTCCGGAGCTCTTCCTATACCCTCCCTCGCTACTCATCTTGGTCACTCGGTTCTCGACTACTCGCTATAATTCCACAAAGGAATTAAAGACTTAAACCAATCTATCCCGGTCTAAGTCCTAGGCGGTGTATTAAATAATAATCAAACAATCCACATGCGGCTTAATGATTATCCATTACATCACCCAAAGAATTCAGATACTCACCTCGGGTCCCGCCACACCTGCACTTACGGGTCACACCATCACAATTCAATATAATCACAAACCGCCGGGAGATGCATGTAGCACACAAGGTCACCCCATCGGGCTACCCAGGTCTCATCGCTCCTTATCACCCGTGGCTTCACCTAATTGGACCGAGCTGACCTTGCTCGATACCAATTCAATAGGTGATGTCACACCCGCACCCCACCGAACGCAACATCCCGTCATTGGTCGATTATGGTGCAACGCCCCGTGAAGCATTGCCGACCCAACACCCAAACAGAGATCAAGCACAAGCGGAAGTAACGATATAATTAAATATATACACCCGCATAATATAATACATGAGACCAAGGTAGAACAACCAGCAATTAAACAATTCTGAAAATATAAATATTTACCATGCCATAGAAAACCTTTTTACATAGTACCATTACAAGCCAAACCAAAACAAGCAACATGGTAGGTCACGCAACTATCCGCCCTTTGGTCAAAAAGGGTCGAGTGGTCAGGGGTAAGTGGGTCATCTGCCGGAAGGCTACATGACAAAAAAGATACGTGCTTCCCTATGGCTGGGACCTAGAACCTAGGCTAAGGCTCCCGATGCGGATCCGACGACTCGGTGGGATCCTCGATAACTCCTCCGATCGTCCTCGCTGAACCTCGACTCGTCCGACTCCATGGCTTGAGCTCGCTCGTCCTCGGAGTCCATCTCCAACTCGAGGTCTAGGTACCAACCTAAATCCTCCTCCTCACCAATCTCCACGTCTTCACCTACCTCAACTACTTCTCGTGATCTTCTCAAGTCCCGCTCCATGGGCTCGAGTTCGCCATTCTGGTCCTCCTCCATCGGCTCAGGGTCCTCTGCCATCACATTGGGCTCCTCATGCACCTCCTCCTCCTGCATCATCCCCTCGGGTGCGACCTCAGGATCTATCACCTCACCAGCAGCTATAATTGGTTGCATCAGCCCAGTATTATCTATCGGGATATCGAAGGTCCTGAGGGGCTCTCCCTCATTTCCAGCGGCATCCCTGTGGCACCATGCCACGTACTCCTGCCTCTGATAATATTCCGCACCTATATTCACAACGACTTCAGATCGATGCCTCACAAAAGCCTCCCCGTTTCCTGAAGGGTAGGTAGTAGTATATGATCGGATCTGTAGAGGGATCCCAAAAAGAGGCGGTAGTCTCCGCATCCTCACGGCCGGGGGTCTGAAAATGTTTCGGTTTACACAACCGTGAGACGAATCTCAGTGAGTTCAACCCCTAAACCTAGACTAGGCTAACATGCAATCTCCTGACCGGAACATAAATATTTAAAATCACAAATCAATACTAACCAAATCATTCTTAGACCCTGCAGGTTAGACAGATCAATATGTAGTATTCACAGTACATACGTGACATTCATATTCACATAAATGTCAATCACATTCTCATGCACTGATTCACACAGTCTCGCATGCCAGTCTATGTATGTTCATGTATGCAAATGTCGTGGACTTGACACATGCAATTCCGCCCACCGCCCACACCGCACACCGCACACTTGCCCAATTTATTATTATTAATACGACTCGAGTCCTTAGTATTTCACGGCCCGGTGCGTCTAGCCTGCTTCAAAGTGCATGAGGCGCAGCAACCGATCTGGCCCAGTGTCTCTAGCCTGCTTCAAAGTGCATGAGGCGCAACACCATTCTCCTTGCAACCGGAGCTCGCTCCAAAGTGCATGAGGATGGTCGCCTTCCGGACGTACCGGGCATCGTCCTGCTTCAAAGTGCATGAGGACGGTATGGACCCGAAGGTCACGACCCGTAGGTCCTCAGGTGATCACACAATTCATTCTTATTCGGACCCATTATAACGCTTTAGGGTAATTTAGGTGATCACACACTCATGGCAGGCACGCATTCTTGCACAAATTCACCACATGCCGCACTCTAGGCATACATAATGCGTGTCCATGTTATGCAATGCAATGCACCATGATCACCAATGAAATTCAATTACAACCAAGCACAATGTACGTACCATCAATCAGTCCGGACATACCCGGTAATTTTCTAACGGGTTCCTATATTAATCAATTTATTCATTTTCGCTCCCTAATAAAATCTCAATTATTTACCACAAATTTCCCGATAATAGATTCTACCAATCAATTCCCAATCCAGTCTCAAACACGTACTGACACTATCCAAGCCAGTCTAAAATATACTGATAGTACCTAAACTAGTCCAGAAAAACGCACGACTAGTCCTAATCCGGGTTTAGGAATTTTACTCACCTAATCAAGGGTCACGACGACGAGGAATGGCGGCCAATCACTGCTAAACAGTGCAATCGGCGGCGGAATTCCCGGGACAACGACGCGTCGTCGTGAATAAAAGGCCGGATGAACAAGAATTTACAAAGAATCGCGTGAATGCGAATCGAATGAATCGTGAACAAAGAATCGCGAACAAGAATCGCGAATGCGGAATGCGGAATGCGGAAAAGAACCGGAAAATCGGGCCCGGACAGGCGACTTGGAACGGTGGCCGGCGACGTGCGGGGCGAATGAGACGATTTTCCGACGGGGTGAACAAAAACTGCACGGAGTGAATAAGAATCTCCGTACGGACACTGACGGACAGGGTCGGGCCGGACGACGTATGAGGATGCTTGGTGGCCCGGTGTCGACGGTTCCCGATCGACGGAGGTCCCAAGCGAAGCTCCCACACACTATTCACGGACTAAAAAATAAGGAAACAAAGAAAACAGAAAAAGAGGGGAAAAAGGGAGGAAAATGGACGGAAACCGGGCCGAGTTGAGGCGGGAACTAAGGGTTGACGGTGAGGCACGGCGGTCGGCGGCAAGGCTCCCGCTGGCCGAAAGCGATTCATGATCGAACTTTCTGTACAAGCTGGAAATGGCTGTTGTGGTGGCTGTTTAGGGGCGAAGAGGGTCGAGGTGGTGCGGGATGGTGGTCGAGGACGCCCGAAGATTTCCCTACCGGGTAATGCTCCTAAGGAATGCAGTGCAGAATGGGCGTAAACGCACAAAAACAAAGGCGTAAACGGGAGAAAAAATGGGGAAAATGGGAAGAAAAAATTTGCTGCAGCTGCTTGATCGTGGAGACCGAGGGAAGAGAGAGAATGAGCAACAACATAGTCAAAGTAAATAATTAAGGGGTGCCAAGTGTCAACATCTTGGCTTTTGACAATTTTACCCTTAATCTAAGGGTTAATAATCAATCTTATCCAAAAATCTAAGGGCATTTTGGTCATTTGCCCCTAACCAAGGGCTGACCAGACCTGAGTTAGCCTTAACTAACCTTGGTTAATCCCAAAATTTAATCCAAATTTCGAATTAATTAAAATGGCCTAGGGGCATTTTCGTAATTTTCCGTCCCGACCCGAAATTCCAATTTTCGCACATACGCGTTCCATACGTGCGTGGCCAACATAATATGGCGTCGGATTCGCGAAATGAAATTTCTAAGCCCTCGGAAATCGTCTGCGAAATCCAGGGAATAAAATAATATTATTTTCCAATTTTTGTCGAAATTCAACTTTTTGGCCAAAACTGCTCTAAATGCGTGTGGCCACCCCAAAATGAACTTGGCCTCGAAAAATAACCTCGATCGGCGTCCGAATCGGGTCTCGGTGTCCACAGGGGCAAAACCGTCTTTTTCTCAATTTCTGTCGGATTTTCAGTTTTCAACCGCAATAGTCCCAAACATGAATGGCCACTCTAAATTGACGTCCGTCTTGCAAAATAGTCGTAATTACCCTTGATATTTTGATACCGAGGTTCGTGCCCAATATCGCGATCACAATAGCTCGCTTTTGCGCTTTAGGGTCTCTCGCCAATGCAAAGCGGCTGTTTAGGTATTACGCCAGACGACCTAAGACCCGTCCGAGTCATGATGGCCTCAATTTCAACAACGAGAGGAATTATCACTAGTACCGGGTCACGATCGTTTGGATTAAAATCGGGGTTATTTATCAGGCGTACTTTCAGATGTGCGAAATCACTCGCGATCCGATCATACGTCGCTGAAAATATCGACCCGTCATTTTTCCTAAGATCGGCCTATATTGGTTCAAAATATTTCCTCGACGTTCGTTGAAATCGGCGCTCAATCGCGGTCGAGTTCTCGGTCCACGTACCCGATCCTATTTAGCCTTTCCTTTTTGGTTAGTATCCCGTGAGTGATCAATTCCCGCGAGACTTACTAAAATTACACGAGAATTCACATACACTTTATTGGATTCGATAACGGGTCAAAATTTCGGGCTGTTACATGGATAATGGTATTGCAAGACAGAAGACGACTCCGTATACGCCTCAACAGAATGGGGTAGCCGAAAGATTAAATCGGTCACTCATAGAAAAGGCAAGATGCATGCTGAGTTGGGCAGGTTTGGGAACAGAATTTTGGGCGTGTCGAGCCACAGCCGCTATTTGAAGAACCGGTCACCGACCTCATCAGTGAAGGATCGTACACCATATGAGGCAATGTTTGGGAAGAAGCCGAATCTGTCGCATGTTCGGGTGTTCGGGTGTGATGCATATGTTCATGTACCCAAGGAGAAGCGGGGTAAACTTGACAACAAGTCTGAGAAGAACATATTTGTCGGATACAAGGAAGGGGTCAAGGGCTATAAGCTATGGAATCCAGAATCAAAGACCATTGTATACAGCAGGGATGTTGTCTTTCGTGAATCACAATCCCAGGTTGGCGCACAGAAAGGTGATGAGCCCAAGAAAGTGGTAGTGCTTGAAGAAAGTCCTAAAACTGAAACTGTGGAGATGATTCCACAAGGCACGTTAGTAGAGTCTGATTCTGAATCGGAGCAAGGGGACTCGGTTAATGAAGTCGAGGATGCAGATTCAGATGAAGACCGATACGATAGCATGCCAGCTCTCGAGGAAGATCGACGCTGAAAGAAAGGTACCACTGATACTCACTTAGTGCATTGAGTACGATCATGCCTTAAGTATTACCAAGATGATCCTAGTTCGTAAAAGAGGCGAGATCCATGGATGACGCCGAATCGGTGGGAGCTCGCAATGATAGATGAGATGCGATCGCTTGATCAAACGAGACATGGAGCTTGTGTAAATTGCCTAAGGATAGAAAGGCAATTGGGTGTAAATGGGTATTCAAGCGAAAGCTGAAACCGGATGGAACTGTAGAGAAGTACAAGGCTAGGCTTGTAGCTAAGGGGTACTCTCAGATTGAGGGAGTTGATTATGACGAGATTTTCTCTCCCGTGGCGAAGTTGACCTCGATACGGTTTGTTTTATCTATAGCAGCTGCATATGATCTTGAGGTAGAACAGATGGATGTAAAAACGGCATTCCTTCATGGGGACTTGGAGGAGGAGATATATATGAGGCAGCCAGAAGGCTTTGAAGTAAGAGGAAAAGAGAATTTGGTGTGCAAATTGAAAAAGTCTTTATATGGGCTGAAGCAAATCACCGAGGATGTGGTACCAGAAAATTGATACGTACATGCTCCAATTTAATTTTGTGCGCTCAAATTCTGACCATTGCGTTTATGTGAAAAGAACGGGCGATCGCTTTGTCATTCTTACGCTATATGTCGATGACATGTTGTTGATCGGGAATAATGTGAAGATGGTGAATTCCGTGAAGAGTTTGTTGGCCAAAAAGTTCAAATGAAAGACTTGGGGCCTGCAAATTTTATTTTGGGCATGCAGATTAGGAGGGACCGTGAGAAACGGAAGTCGTGGCTAGGGCAGGAGAATTATATAAAAGAAATATTGAAGAAATTCAATATGATAGATCGCAAGCCTGTTGGTACCCCTATACCTTTAGGGACCAAGCTATCTCATGAACAATGTCCAAAAACGGATGAAGAAGCCAAGAGATGTCCCGAGTTCCATACGCGAGTGCAAGTGGGTAGCTTGATGTATGCTATGGTGTGCACGCGTCCGGATATAGCCCAAGCAAAGGGGAGTCTTGAGTCGATACATGTCTAACCCAGGTAAAGAACACTGGAATGCGATCAAAAGAGTTTTCAGGTATCTTCGTGGAACTTCGAATTTTTCTTTATGTTTTGAAGGTACAGGAAACGGAAACATGCTTGATATCGTAGGCCATGTAGATGCTGATTGGGGTGGGGATATTGATAGTAGACGGTCTACTAGCGGATATGTTTTCACATTGTTTGGTGCTGCATTGTTGGATGAGCAGGAGGCAAAGCGTGGTAGCGCTTTTCTTCGGAGGCTGAGTATATGGCTCTTACTCATGCTGGAAAAGAGGCCGTATGGTTACGGCGTTTGTGCTTGGAGCTCGGTTTTGAGCAAGGTGCCATAGAGGTGAGATGTGATAATCAAGGGGCTATTTATTTAGCTAAGAATCCTTCATTTCACTCACGTATAAAGCACATTGATATACAATATCATTTCATCCGAGAAAAGGTAGAGAAGAAAGAGGTTCGGGCTTGTAAAGGTCGACACGGTGGAAAATAGTTCTCGACTTCCTTACTAAAGCCGCCACAGTGCCAAGTTTGAATGGTGCTCTACTTTATTGATTGAAGAAGAATGATATTGAAAGGCCCTCGTTTCATGCCAAGTATCCACCAAGTGGGAGAATGTTGAGTTGGCGAATACTTGAGGGACCCTTGTTTTTCACACCGGGTACGCCCACGTGAGCTTAGGGAAATCAAGTGTTGTCCAATGACATGTGACCCATGCGTGGAATGCGGGGTTCGGGGCAGCCCCGACACGGGTCAACGGGTTTGGGTCGGCCTGGCGGGGTTCGGGGCGCGCCGACGGGGTTTTGGACCGCCGGCGGCCACGGACGCCCCGCCCCGAGCCGGAGCGGGCGGGGTCGGGGCAGCGCCCCCGAAACCTCAACGGGTTTGGGCTGGCCCGTATAGTGCGAAATTAAGAGATTTCATGTAGATTTAGGTTTTGGGCCCGTTTGGGGCATATATATATTTTGCTCGTTTTTCTGATCATTGTAACGAGTTGAGAGGTCAGAAACCAAATCATAGTGAAATCTCTTTGCGTGACGTAGCCCTATTCGAGGGTGAACCTGGTAAATTCGCATCGCCTATTTTTCCTGTTTTCCGTGATCGCTCTATTTCGGTTCTTGATACATCCTTCAAGAGAGAGAGGAGTTGCGGAAGGAGATGAGGATGGAGGCGGGCCGCGCGGCGAGACCGAGGGTCGGGTCGGCCCACGCCGCACGTGTCCAAAGGCATGTCTTCTCCAGGTTCTCCTTGGCGGGCGTTGAGAAGCGTCAAGACACAAAAAGAGTGTTAAAAGCGAAGGCTTTGGAGGAGGGAGAGAGAGAACGTGGTGAAGAGTCCGGAGACGTGAAGGAGAAGTGTAGAAGGCATTTGTACTTTCCTTTTTTTAATTTTGATTATTTATTTTAGTTTTTAAATTAATATATTTATTTATACATAATTATTTTTTTAAAAACTTATGTGTATAACTTTTTAGGATAAATTCATTCTAGGATTTTTATTATTATTTATTTACTTATTTGAATCAAATTTAAAAATAATAATTTATTATGTATATATAAAAATATATATTTAATATATAACGTGTCCTAACGATCGAATTTTCTATTTTTAAAAAAATAACGTTAATCGGCGTGTCGCGTGTCGATTCTACTTAGTTGAATTCAAAGGCTACTGGAGTGGGCGACGAACATGCTGGTACCGTTTCCCTCTTTGAGTATCTCCCAAAAACAAAAAATAAAAATGAACTCGTGGAATTTTGTGGCTTGACGATGCGTCTATTGGTCTTCTTCAGTTGATCTCGTTTTCCCTTTCTGGGGTTATTGTTGTTTCACTGTTTGTGATTTTGGGGGGTCTTAACTGAGCAGGGATAACAACGGAGACTAGAGAGATCTCGCCGGCGCATTATGTGCTCAAGATCGAGTCTTTCTCTCTATTATCAAACGATGACATCACCATGTATGAGACAAACGAGTTCGAAGTGGGCGACCAGAAGTGGTATATCTATAATCTCTTTTTGCAAGCGCAAATTCTTGTGTTACTCCATGCTCGCTGTCTTCTGGGTTTTATTGTTTCTTAACATTGACAGTGAAGATTAGGGTATATATAATGTCAGAAAAAGGCTTGAGGGTGTCTTTTAGGTTGTATTGTTCTTTCTGATCGAATCGACATTTTAGGAGGCTCAGATGAATCTAGTGTATGTGGGTATCCAAATAATGGGGTTAAGATGGGTTGTTTCATGCGATTATTGGTAACTGCACGATTGCTAATTATGCATAGTGATGCGGTCCTTCGTTGAAAGAAACAAAGGCTCCAATTGTGTTCGGTGAGGACAGAAAGTTTGCTCAAAGGTCTCAAAATTGATGATCTTTTAATGGGCAAATCAGCTAACAACGGAAGCTCTTCATGGGTATACGTTTCTCGATTCTGATGTTTTGTCATTGTATATGAGATTGATTCTCTATCCTAATGGAGACAAGAGCAAGAAGGGAGAAGATCACGTGTCCCTATATCTGGCTGTTTCTGAGGCCAATCCTCTGAAGGTTGGCTGGGAGATAAATGCAACTGTTAGGCTCTTCGTGTTCGATCAAATTCGCAATGAATACTTGGCAAAAGAAGTACGTTCTGTTCCCTAAATCTTTATAAAGAAAAAGTGATTTACACCTTTGGCTGCTTGGAGAACTCTCGCTTTATATGTTGCAGGGAAAAACAGGAGGTTTCGTGCAATGAAGTCCAAATGGGGGTATTCCAAGATTTATGCCGCTAGAAACTTTCGTGGATCTGTCAAATGGCTACCTTGTTGATGACACTTGTGTGTTTGGGGTGGAGGTTTTTGTTGTCAAATGTTTAGGTCTGGGTGAATGCTTGACACTGAAAGTGAGTCCGAAGTCTGTTAGTCACGAATGGAAGATATCAAACTTCTCTACTTTGGTGAATGATTGCTACTCTGAAGTATTCACTGCGGGGAATCACATGTGGTAGCTCTTATACTACCCGTATCTTTTTCTTTCTTTTGCATATTCCTTTTTTCTGATATTTTATCATTGCTTGGTTATTGTTTCTCCTTATGTTCAGGAAGTTACATCTGCATCCAAGGGGTGACGTGCATAACAGGGACAAAAACGTTTCAGTGTATCTTTGTTTAATAGATTCAGGTGATCAGAAAGTCAAAGTTGCATATACCATTCGGTTAAAAGGGAACGCTGGCAGGACGCATCAGATGACGACACCAGAGAACTTCTGATCTAGAATGGATGGTGATCACAAAATCTTTAGCTAAGCGTAATTATATCAAAATGAATGGAAAGATAACTGGAATATCATTATTATGAAACATGCTATAGTTCTTATCCCCCTTTCTCGCTGTGGCATATACACACCATATACTGAGTATTTAATCTGATTTATTTGGTTTGCCACCATTCTTCTCGAGTTTAGGATTAATACAAGCTAATTCTTCTTTTACAGGTTCTGATGGGTTCGATGGTCCAATTATAGGGCGGGGTTGGGCCTCCTTCTTTCCGCTGAAAACTGTTCAAGATTACTTAGTTGGTGATGTGTGTGTCGTGGAGGCTGAACTGAAAGTTCTTGGCACAGTGAGTAAACTGCCATGATTTGTTGCCGAGTTCACGATCGATCACTAACCAATGTTTCTTCCGTGGGTCGAACATGTTTTTTTATCTCTTAAGTTTGGACCTCCCTTGTTGGATAACTTCTGGGTTAATTAGTCTATTTCGATAGAGTTTGTTCGCCAAAGGTTGGGGATCCTCTTTTAACTAGAAAGGCAAGGTGGGCAATATAACTGCAAACTCTTTTGTCCGCCTCACCTCTCAAAGATTGCGATTGCTATGATTATATATGTCTATGCTTTCTTGCGTTGCGTTGCAGTCAAAACTTAAAAAGCTGCTGAGTCGTTTTGCTTGTATAGTACGTTTTGCTTTACCCTTCAGATTCAAAGCCCGAAAGTCGGTGTCGCTTTTAGAATCAAAATGGCTAACTGAGTCTTCGTTACTACATTTGCGGATCTACAATTCAAGTAGGTAGAGCTTTTATACGATCGACAAGGAAAAAGCATTAGATACTGAGTTTGTAAACAAGAATCCAGTTCTCATCCTAAAGAGTCTGAACAGGTCCACAAGATTTTCAAAACGGTTCTCGATTTTTAAATGTAAAAGTTGAAAAGTACTCTGGGGCACTTGTTAAGCCTTAGTCAAAATTTCAATTGGAAATGATAAGCGACCATGTTAAAATTATAACCCTCCAGTTACTAGAATATTTTGAAAAGTGTTATTTCTAATTTCTCGAGTATTATAGGACAACTTCATGGAGAAGTTTAAAGGTAACTTCTTGAGGAAATTTTTCATAATTTTCCTAAGGAGGGGTAATTGTTATAGAACACTACCTTGCTACTCTGAGAAAGCTAACCAATTTATGGCACAAAAAAAGAACACGATGGCCCCGTAATTCTTTTCCCCCACAAACTAAACGTATTTTCAAGGAAACATGAATAAAGAAGACAGTTTCATGCTAATTAGTGATTCTCCCTGTTGAAGTATCAAAGCCTATGCTATCCATTTCATGGTTGTGTATCCACCCCCCATCAGTTAAATTCCACGTGCCGTGGTCAAAATTTCACGGCCCTCTCATAATTCGATTTGCACATAAGAGGGGATGTTGAAGTAATGTCATAAATGCTCTTTATATTCATGCGGTTTCCTTCTATTTATCATCTTATTCTTTTAAAAAAATTTGTTGTGGTTTCATCAAATTTCACATGATATCAGAGTTAACCCTAGTTTTGAGTTCGAATTTTTCCGTGCCTCATTTGCCTCTCTAATTAAATATTTTTTTCACACTTAGTACTAGACAAAATGACCAGACTAAGAGTGATCTTAAGCTTTTTAAGTAATCGGCAGCGGTCCTACTCCCCATATCTATAGTTAATGTCGGAACTAATAGAATGTTTGCTCGTTCGATACATGTAACTTAACTTTACCTCTATGATTGTAATGTGGCAAGACATAGGTCATAATTGTTCCACATGGCTCATATTCGACCAAGTAGCGTTGATTTAGCATTTTCATCCTCAAACTTCTATCACTTATTAGATTTAAATTTAAAAACGAATTTAAAGAAAGTATTCTCGCATACCGCCAATGAAATAGGTAATAAAATATTTTTCAACTAATCTCCTTGATTTTAAATTTGAAACAAAAAAAAAAGAACAAATATAGATAAAGTATCTTCAAATATACAGTTTATCCATTAAGTTTGAAATAAAGTAAAAAAGGAGAAGTATATCTTATTACTTGAGTAATAATCTAATTTGAAGAATTTTTTTTGTTATCCATGGGAATCGACACATTTTATATTCATTCAATTTAAAAATTAATCAAAGCAATTAGAACGATAACTTTTATTATTATTTGAATAAATGTCACTTAATATTAACTAAATTTAAAACATTACAATAAAATTACAAATATTGCAACTTAGTTGAGACACGTATCTTCACATTTCATTTAGTTTTAATTATTTTCTTTTTCTTCTAAAAATTCACTTATTTTAAATGCGGCATATGTTATCTCAAGCAAATTTGTTTAGCAAAAAATACACATGACTTTCGTTTGAAATAGAACGAATATTAGTTTATCAAAAATGCCTATTGAGTTCAAGTACGAGGATCTCTTCCTCTCTATAAATGGAAGACTCCTCTATTTGTTTTGACACCCTTGACAGACGTAGACATATGAAATGTCAAGAGAATTATTGGAGGATTAAATATTAATGAGGTTCGACTTGAATTAGGCCATTAATGCCCTTGAATTGTGCTCAAGAGAAGAAAGAATCGTAACATTTTTATAGTTCGATATTGCAATTAGAACTACGTGTATTAAAACGGTTACAGTTCATCCACATTTTCTGATCTGGAATTTGATTTATGTATAAACATATTTAAAGAAAAGAAAGTATCTCATATGATGTTATTTTATTTGATTCAACCAAATCTTTACGGCTATGAATGTAATAAGCAATCTGATTTATTTCAATTAACAATATCTATCATACTAAGAATAAATTAATTCATGAATAATGTGATTTTTCAATGATATATTTTCTTTAATGCAACCGAAATTATTTAACTACGAAGGAAACAGACGATATTGTTAATTTAATTTAGAAAACCTTTAAGAAAACTATTTAACCAGGAGTGAAATAAGAGATACCGTTCATTCAATTCAACAAACTCTAAGAAAATCAAATTATAATTTTTTTTGTATTATACATATTTAAATTTCATTTATTTTTATTTTCTTCTTTCGTAGTTGATTTATTTAAATATAGCATATCTAATTTAAAACGAATTTATTTAGATGGTAATGAATAAGTTTATCTAAACTCCACTTAATTCAAAATTGAGTTGAAAAAAGATAAGATTGAATTTACGCGATATGATTTTTCTAATTCCATCATATATACTTTACTAAGAATGAATGACGGCTACTGTTTATACAATTCCAAAAAAAATTAAGAAAATATAATTACAACTTATTTGAAATCACATATTACATCTCATTAAATTATATTTTCTACTTTTGAGATTCTCTTATTTTAAATATATCATAAATCATTTCAAGAAAAATCCATTTAGAAGAAAAAAATGCAAATGAAAATAATCTTACTTAAAGCCCGCTTAATTTGAAATTAACTCATACAAAAAAGATAAGTGAGAAGTCCATCGGCTTTAATTTATTTTTTGAAATTCAACTTATAAAATACGCTTATTGCCTGCGCAGAGTGCGGGCCACGTAATTGGTACACAAAATTTCAAAGCAAAAACATAATGAAAAATCCGATTCTAGTTAGGGAAAATAACAAAACAATCACCTTCCTAAATTTGAAAAGCAAATAAGGGAAACAAGGCGCATCCCTATCTTACACCACCCTAATCTCTTGCCTTCATACCAAGTTCAAAAAGAAACAGTCTTATGTAAACATGGATGAAGAAGCTTATGGTACTTATGTCGCCCTCTTAGTTTCTCAAACGTGCACTTGTGTGACATTCTTGTTTCTCTTGTTTCGCGGGTTTTTTTGGTTTTGTTTGATCTTTGGGTTTGATTCGACTGAGCAGGAATAACTACAGAGATTAGAGAGGTCTCACCGGCACACTGTGTGTTCAAGATCGAGTCTTTCTCTTTGTTGTCGAAGAACAACATCGACGTGTACAAGACGAACGAGTTTAGAGCTGGAGATCAGAAGTGGTACGTCTCTCTTTCTATAGAATAATTCCGTGGACACTTCCATCTTCTTTTCACCGTGAAAAGAAATAATCTGTGCTGCAAACTGTTGGAGTGCGCCAAATTGACTTTGTTCGTGGATTGTTCGTATAGTATAAGAATGGATTCATGTATCGTTCTCATGTGAGGACATTGAATTCGATTCTGGTTGATCAAGCTGAGGATAGGCATTGAAGTCAATCAAGTATCTAGAACTATATATTCATTGTACTTACCAATTTTTGATACTCCTCTTTCTTCTATGCGTTTGGCTCCTGAATGTAAAGTGCTCTCATTGTGCAGGAGATTGATTCTGTATCCCAAAGGAGACAATAGCAGAAACGGAGGAGATCACCTGTCTATATATCTGGCGATTTCCAAGAACACTCCTTTGAAAGTTGGCTCTGAGATAAATGCGACAGTAAGGTTCTTTGTGTTGGACAGAATTCGCAACCAGTACTTGACGAAACAAGGTAATTTCCCTCAACGTCCATCCAAAGAATAAAGGCAAAATTCAACCTTTGGTTACTCGTGTATAAATTTCGCCCTTTTGATGTTAAAGGGAGAGCTACGAGGTTTCACGCGATGCAGTCTCAATGGGGCATTCCGAGATTTATGCCGTTAGCGACTTTCACTGACCCATCCAATGGATACCTCATTGACGACACCTGCGTTTTTGGAGTGGAGATTCTCATCATCAAGAATTCGGGCTTGGGCGAATGTTTTACACCGATAGAGGGTACATCATGTACACATGAATGGAATGTATCAAAGTTCTCGACTTTGGCGGATGAGTCCTACTGTTCTGAATCATTTTTTGCTGGAGATCAAAAATGGTTGACTCGATTCTTGAGTGTTAAAATTCCATAAGAATGTTAACTTCGTATCTGCTCATACCTTTCTCTCCGCGTTTCCCAGCATCCTCAATTGTTAAGTTTCTTCATCTGTTCAGGAAGGTGCGGCTATATCCGAGGGGTGATTCGACAGAGAGGAACAAAAGCCTTTCAATATTTCTTTGTTTGGCCGATTCAGGGGAACTCGATCTTGGGCAGAAAGTTAATGCAAGCTTCACCATTCGGTTGAGAGGCGAAGATGGCACTGTTTATGAGGAGATGTCGAGTAAAGGTAATTCTCTGAACTAAAATTGGTGGACTAACTCAATACAATCCCTAGAGAAGCTGTTGTTTGGGGGTGGAGATACTAAATCCGATTCCTCTGAGGGTTGGCACCATTATCCGAAATCAGGGTGATCTGTCAAGTTCCTGATTCCACGTATTTTTTGCCTGGTACTTCCATACATTTGTCTTAACGTGACTATCAATGTTCGCCCTGCAGGTTCGCACTGGTTCAGTCGTTCGACCACTTCGTGGGGTTGGCCTTGTTATGCGTCCCTGAAAAAGATTCAAGATTCCCTTGTGGACGATCACTGTATCATTGAGGCCGAAGTCACCATCCTTGGCACAGCCAGACAACTGCCCTGATAATTGGGTTTGAGCTCATGATAAGGCGGCGGTTCCTACCAATGTTTTCTCCACGTACTACTAGTAGTTTTAAGCCAGGAAAACTTGTTGAACTGCTTTTTAGCTACTAGTTGATCGATGCTTTGCTCTCTTTTAATTCATGAGTTCCTCTAGCATAGACGAATTGTCGATCCTATTCTCTATTACTAGCTCGCGTTCACCAAAATCGACAGCCAATTCTGACTACAGGAAGATTTCCTGGGAACAAACATTCAATTGCAGCTCCCTTTTGCGGTGTCCTTTTGCTGTCACATGCTCCGCATCTGATTACGAGCAATTATCTCGAGCTGCATCAAGACTAATTATTTCAAAATGATCGCTGGTTGCACTGTGGGTCACCCATCTTCAGGAGCTCATGATCTGTTATCCTCGATTAAGAGCTAATAAAGTGTAATGTAGAGTTTCTCTTAGAAAACAAGATTTTGTCATTTTTATTGTCAGTTAACGCTATAAGTTGCTTCACAATTAGAAGTTGGGGAATTGGGGAAATTCTATGGGCCCGTAAGTGTTTATACGGGATTGGTCCCGCATTCAATGAGTATCCTCGGGAAAAAAAGACGGTCCATCGTATTTGTTTTGCAAAATCGGTTTCCTGTCATAACTTATACACGTTAAAGGAAAATTACAGACGATGAATAACGAAATTACGGACACAAAGGTTGCGCAAAGAGTACAGGAAAATTATGATCAATTAGATATCTTACTGACGATGACAGATATAAAATTTACTATTATGAAGTATTAACTGAGGTAGATTACTATAGTCTTGATGGGGCATTCCAAGACCTATCGAACGGGTACCTTGTCGACCGACACTTGCACGCTTCGGTGGAGGTGTTTTTTGTCATCAAGGGCCGGAGATCGGCGAATGCTTGACTCGAAAGAGAATAGATTCAGCTTCTAAGCCGAAAATTAACACGAGGTTCCTCTTTCGGCTCATTACAGGGCAATCCAGATGGTATTGTGCATCAACAGGCTACCTTAACTTCCTTAGAAGGACCCTTCGCTGGTGGCAAACGTGGAGTCATCAAGCGAATTTAATCTAAACTTTCGATTGAACCAACAAACATCCGAATACGCATAGATTTACCGCATCATTATCCTGTTGGAAAAATATGAGTAAAAATGGCCGGAAAAAGGGTGAAAAAGAAGAAGCTAAAACGTTTTTCTCTTCGTTATCTCAAAACGAATAAGCGATGCATCAAGTTAATCAGCGCATCAACGTTATCAAGAATTTATTGAAAAATCTCCCAGCAATTATTCTTTTCTTCAATAAAGGCTTGACCACCGCAAACTCATAATTTATCGGAAAAAAAAGGTTAATACTACAAAAAATCTTGAACTTGTACACCTGCGATAAATTTACTATAAACTAATTTTTGACTACAAAAAAATCCTAAACTAGTAAGATTATGATAATTTACCCCATGCTAATACATTCGTGACAAATTTACTATCCGTTAAATTATATTAATCTCACGAAAAACTACAAATTGTTACACCTAAATTTGTACACCTGTCAATTGCTATGTGTCATCTAACTTAAAAATTTGATTGTAAAATTTAATGAAAATTAACGGAAAGTAAATTTATCATGAATATACTAATTTAAAATTTAATTTTAAATAAATTTATTATAAATTTATTAGTTTAGAATTTTTTGTCGAATTAATCCAAAGATAAATCTTTGGCCGGACGAATGATTAGATTACCATTTGACTTCAATCTAATTGGCCCCTTCGAGATGTTTGAGGGCAACATGACTTTTCGCATGAAGGACAACCAAAGGACTTTTGTCCTCAAGAAAATATCTTCTTTATCTGTGTCATGTCCACTTGATCCGACACCAGCTCAAATGTACACTCGCCGTGTTCTGCACTGATCTTGCGTTCTTGCTTACCGTGTTCCATGGCCAGACACATAAGTCCCTGTTCTTCCTCTTCTTCTTCAGCTTCGGCAATATCCCTCTCCCACGCTTCTTCATCGGAGCTCCACAAAAGTCTGGATAAGTTTCTTGTTTTACCGAGAAGAACGCAGGAGCCTTCATGGGTTTCGCGGATTCGATCAAGAAATAGCTCCAGAAAGAGTTTCCAGCTCAAATCCTCAAATGGGCATTCGCCGAGCTCTGTTTCTTTGCACGACGGTGAGTTCTTGAATCCCCTGGAGGCTGAACATTTCCAGCGATTTGTCGAGTAATTTTGCAATCTTTGTTTTGTTTCTGGAGTATGGTTTTGCAGGAAGCTCTCTTGCCAAAGAACACTTCAAGGCTAATGTGCAGGATGGTCTGTCACCTGTTAATTCAGAATCAGAGAAGTCTGAATTAACTTATAGCATTACCGTGGTTGGAGCTTCCGGGGACCTTGCGAAAAAGAAGATTTTTCCGGCCATCTTCGCGCTCTTTTATGAAGATTGTCTACCGAAGGTCTTGATCTTACATTCTCGAATAATTTTAGTGCAAGGTAGATTCATTTAGTTTTGTCAGGTATGCGGCAATGTCCGATGTAAAAAGGGTATTGGGTTGCTGCAGAATTTCACGGTGTTTGGTTACGCCCGGACTAAAATGACCGATGAGGAGTTGAGGACGATGATTAGCAGAACACTGACTTGTAGAATTGATAAGAGGTACCTTTTGTGTTGCTATTTTCATGGAATGCTAAATCTAATTACTTTTTTTGGTTCTTTTTAATCTAATTCCATGTGGATTTTTGCAGGAAAATTGTGAAGATAAAATGACTCAGTTCCTAAAGAGATGCTTTTACCATTCCGGTCAGTATAATTCGGAGGAGAACTTCAGAGAATTGGACATTAAGCTAAAAGAGAAGGAGGTGATGGTTCCCTGTTCTGAATCTAAATGTTGTGGATTCTAATCGTGGTACTTCGTTTCCAGTTCCAATAAGCTGATTTGTAGGGGCTGCTAATTATCTTAAGTCAGGTTTGAAATTTTGCGTTTTATGAAAAACAAATGCATATGCGACATCCTTACCAAAAAAAAAAAAATGCATATGCGACATATTAATTTTAAGATGTGAATTGTAGCTGGCAAGTGAATTTAATGTTGTTTCTTTCCTCATCATTATCATGTCTCAAATTGCTCCTTCAGGCTGGAAAATTGGCCAATCGGTTATTTTACCTATCGATACCTCCAAATATATTCGTGGATGTGGTGAGATGTGCTAGCATTACAGCTTCTTCGACAAGTGGATGGACCAGGGTCATTGTTGAAAAGCCATTTGGCCGTGACTCAGAATCATCTGGTGAGCTGACTAGATGTTTGAAGCAATACCTGAATGAGGATCAAATATTTAGGTACCTTCTATCTATGTGGTTGCTTTTTTTTTGTCTATTTTCGAGCGAGAACTTGGTTGTAACCAGAAGCTTGAGCTTGTGATTATTTAGGATTGATCATTACTTGGGGAAGGAACTCGTCGAGAACCTGTCAGTTCTCCGATTTTCCAATCTGGTTTTTGAGCCATTATGGTCTCGAACTACATTCGCAATGTGCAGCTGATATTTTCTGAAGATTTTGGTACAGAAGGACGTGGAGGGTGAGTTTCATAGATCTACTGCTGATACTCTTCTTTCTTGGACGTCCTCTCAAAATAAGAAGTTACTAATTCTATAACTCTCTTCTTGTCATCAGTTATTTCGACCATTATGGTATAATACGAGATATAATGCAAAATCATCTGCTACAAATATTGGCACTTTTGCAATGGAGACACCTGTCAGCTTAGATGCTGAAGACATTAGGAATGAAAAGGTGCTGAGAGAGCTACTACGTTATAGCCTGTTTTAGTTGTTTGCTGCTGTGGCTTGTCTTTCATATTACCTGTCCAGAAGATACATTCCTATATTACACGAGGATTAAGCAAAAAGGGTCTGCCCTCTCTCATTTGGGGAACAGGGCTTCCCTTGCAACACTGCGATTGTAAAAAGGATATTTTAACGGAGTGTTTCTGGTTCTTGAATAGGTGAAAGTGTTAAGGTCAATGAGACCACTACAACTGGAAGATGTAATTGTGGGCCAATACAAGGGCCACAGTAAGGGTGATAAATCTCTTCCTGGGTATACAGATGACCCAACTGTGCCGAAGGATAGTCTCACACCGACATTTGCCGCTGCAGCTCTTTTTATAAACAATGCCAGATGGGATGGAGTTCCATTCCTTATGAAAGCTGGCAAGGGTCTCCACACTAAGAGGTAATCACAACCTCTCTCTCTCTCTCTCTCTCTCTCACTGACCTGCACACTCACTCATTAGTAATTACAATCTGAAAGACCTTGAATTGCTGCTTCATGAAATTCCAGGGCGGAGATAAGAGTTCAATTCAGACACGTCCCTGGAAACCTGTACAAAAGAAAATTTGGAACTGATTTAGATAAGGCAACAAATGAACTGGTGCTTCGTGTACAACCTGATGAAGCTATATATCTGAAGATCAACAATAAAGTTCCCGGTCTTGAATGAGATTGGATCGCAGCGACCTCAATCTGCTTTTCAAAGCAAGGTACTGAGCCCATAAAACTGCTAAACAGCATTTCCCTTTACAAACGTGCAGATGCTATATGCATGGCACAAATTTACACAACTGCTACCTGATCCATTTGATCCCATCAGTGTGGATCAATTACCAGAAGTCATCTAGCAAGATTAAGAGGAAGCAGTTATATCATTCTGTTTTCTTTTTCCACTGTTTGCATGCCTTAGAGACTTTGGTTTGAATGCGACATTGCTAGTAAAGAGGCGAAATGAGTGATTGATGACGAAAAGATAGTCACACTGTTGAGTTCACCCAGCTTTAGATCGAGTATAAAGTGGGAAAATTTATGCTTCTACATCATGCCTGAGATTTACTGTTTTCTTTAAAAAACTGACCGAGATTCTTCTGTAATGCGTAGGTATCCTAGGGAAATACCGGATGCATATGAGAGGTTACTTTTGGATGCAATAGAAGGAGAGCGTAGATTATTCATAAGAAGCGATGAGCTTGATGCTGCTTGGGCATTATTCACTCCACTACTTAAGGAGCTTGAGGAAAAGAAGATAGTCCCCGAGCTCTACCCTTACAGTAGCAGAGGACCTGTCGGTGCGCATTATCTTGCTGCAAAGCATAATGTTCGTTGGGGGATGTCGGCAGTGAGGACTCATGAGATGATGAGAAGCAGTGGTCAAAAGTTTAAAGCTGGAACTTCTAGTTTTCTTTCATCCTCATGCTCGATTATACAGTCTCTTTTGCATCTCCTACCCCAAAACAAACGGAGAGAAGCCATTTTCCTGCGATGTTCACATGATAAAGGAATGGTTTTGTCATTCCTGCTGCCAAAAGGCTCGCATTGCTAACCTTGCATGCCGGTTGTGTGTTGACACCAAATTTTTAGCCGACGCCATTATTAAAATAGAAAATTCAAGATTACGGTTTCCGATCGCGACGGAGTCCATTTCTTGAACAAAAAGTGTCGTTTTTTAATTCTGTCTGTTGATCTGTTTTTATAAGCGATTTTTATTCATTTCATACAAAAACCCGAAAAGTCAAATGGTTGATTTTGGCGTTGACTTTTTGGTCAACCCTTTGACCAAAAGTCAACCCCAGGTCAAATTGGGGCTTTTCGCATAAAAAGATTCCTTTCAAGTCCAATTTCACTTTAGAAGTGGAAATTTCATAAAAATTCAAATATTTGATCATAAAATCAAGCTCCTAGTAAAAAGTCAACTAGGGTTTGACTTTTGGTCAAACTTTTGACCAAAAAAATTGAAAAAATTAAAAAATCCAAAAATCATCGTATTTTACATTCAATTTACCTTTAGCATTTGAAATTTTACAAAAATCGATTTAGAATCAACTTTTCCCCAAATTGCGAATTTGATTCAAATCGCCAAAAAATGAAATTACTTCATTTCTAGTCATTTTTAGGATAATTTTCTTCACGACATTTGATCTAGAGGTCATTTTATATCCAAATTTTGAATCGATTTTGTGATTCCAAGCCAAACACAAAAACCCCCAATTTTAGCCCTAATCAGTGATTTTGATCGATTCTTCATGATGTGCGCAATTGAGACACGAATGAGCCTAATTTCTTATATGAAATCCAAATTCAAAATCAATTTTGGAAGAATCACATGAATTTGGGTCAATTTGATCAATTTAGTGATCCAATGATTAGGAAGTCTAAGAGTAATTGGTCTAAATAGTGCAATTCAACTTGACCCACTCTAGACTAATATTCAATTTGATGAATTGGGACTCAATTTGATTAATTAGACTTCAATTAAACTTGTTAGTCTAGTTCGGTCATACAATTACCCAAATTCAGAGCTAATTGACTCAAATCGGTTTAATTCAAATTGAACTAATCCGATCGACTAGTCACTTTCCTAATTAAAATTTTGATGATCGATAATCCGGTCGGACCAACCAAGGTTAGTCACATCCTCTTGAGCGAAAATGACAAAATGCCCTTAATCAAAAATGATAAAAATGCCCTCATTCAAGGATTAAGCAAATTAATTAGGGATTAGCAAATCAATCATGGCCGTTTATTTAGAATTGATCATGTCCATACATGATGCCATGTCATTAATCTTTAGCCCTTAAAGAAGATTTTTAATCATTAAAAATGCATTTTGGGGCTATTGGATTAATATAAGGGTTAATATTCAAAATTAAAAGGGCTATATAATGTTTTTTCCTCCAAAAATGGGAGGGAGGTTCATTTTTCCAGATCCTGTTTTCTCTCCTCTCTCTCTCTCTCTCTCTCTCTCTCTCTCTCACGTTCATCCCTCTCTTTCCCTCTCACGTTCATCTCTCCCTCAAGCTCTCTCTCACGGCAGCAGTTTTTTCCGGCCTTTTGCCGGCTGCTCCGGCGAGCCACCTCCCCACCGCGTCCCCCACGGTGTCCTAGGCCTAGTCGCAACACCAGCCGCCCTTGCTGGTTGCCGGAACAGCTCCTTCCGCCGACATTTCCTCCTCGGCAGCAAAGACCGGCTTTGCCGCCGGTGATTGAATCAGCCGGTTCAACCGGGCTGAACCGGTTCTCCGCGACCTCCTCCGGTGATTCCAAGCAACCGACGACCTTCCTCGACGTCCTCACGGCACTGTGGTGGCTGGCCTCGCATTGAGCAGCCACCGGATCGCATCATTTTCCTCAACTTTTGCTGATTCGCTTATTTGTGTGAAACGAGTCGATTCTCACATTATCTCTTGCAATCCATTATCGAGATTGGCCGAGCTTTCCAAGGCCTCTCCGTGACATTCCAGATCAGAATACGGAGGCCGGATCACTCACTTGAGCGTTGGATCATCGCGAGACAAGGTAAGAACACTTGAACACAATTCTGCAAATTCGTAACCAGTAAAAACCTACATGCTTGAGATGGTGATTTGAGCCTGTTAACGTTGAAATCTGGTGAAGTGATAAACTAGAGAATCGTAAAGCTCGTCTTAAGCTTCGATTTGATATATCATATGCCCTGATCGGACTTCATTTGCTATGTCAAAACACTGTTAGACATCAGGATCAGAATCTGTAATTTTCTGTTTAAGTCTGTTCTGATGATCCCCTGACTGAGGTTGTGCTGTTCGATGAATTTTATGATTTTCTACAATCATTTTCTGGAAAAACTTTCTTCATGAAAATTGTAAAACACATCTTGATCTGTTCACTGTAAAATTTTCATAAAATTCTAAGCATGTTAGCCTAGTACGATTTGCCACGTCATGTGCATATAGATCTGGTGACATGTTGATTTCAGTCGACCTTCGTGTGTTCTTCGATTTTCATAAATTCGTGTGTCCTGAGATCGAGATCTTTCTATTGATACTAATTTCATCAAAATCGAAGATCATTTGAATTTTCAAAAGGAATTCTCATGATTTGATCAGTTCTGTGTCCAGATCTGATTTTTGTTCCTTTGGAGTTCACAAAGTGTTTCTCCGAATTTGATGAAGTTAGAGCCCTTTTTGCAAAAATTCAAAACTTCAAAGTTGTTTATTGGGGTCTCAATATACTAACTGAAGATTTTGAGGACCTAATAACAATTTTTGAAGGACCAATTTGCTTAAAATCTCATGAAAGGTCTTCCCGGGTCAAAACTGTATTTGCAATTGAGTCCCTAGCGAAAATTGAATTTTATAAAAATTTGAGGGCTTTTTAGCAAAAACTCAAAACATGAAAGTTGTTGCACATGGGGAATCCTAACGGCACAAAAATTTTCGCGCTGTTTTGATAAGGTTTGTTATTTTTCCCGCCTTTGTTTTGAAATTCATAACTGAACTGAGTCCAGCCTGTCACTGAGTTTTAATTTGATATTTTCGAGAAAATTGGCTAGGATTTAGAAAAAATGGTCTTCTTGACTTTTGATCCTCATGTCATAAGCTTTCTAAGGACACCTGAATCACTTCATTTGGACGTCATTAGGATAGTTAATCACATTCAAACAGATTCAATCCGAATTAGGCATTAATTGAATAAGTGGTCTTTCTACAAAGCCCACTTCTCATGGTTTGTTTGGCTTCAAAAACAAGGCCCATGGGCTTGAATGCATGTTCATTTTATGTTTATGCATGTATTTGTTAGATGAATGTTAGGCCCGGTGCATGTTCGGGGGGGTAGCCCATTCTCGGTTATTAGAACCCCTTTTTAGGGGTTAATTGATGTGAGTTGCCGTTTTGTGAATGCAAATGGTAGCTCATTATCATTAACCATTAATCAAACAATGTTAGTTGATTAGATGGGTGATGAATCGAATCGCATGAAAAACAAAGGCCGATCCCGAGGCCCGTGCTTAATTAGTGAATTGATTGCATCATTGTTATGTTGCCTTTTCATGAATGAATGTATGAATGTAAACACCGACACCCGAGAGGCGGTCCAAGGAAGAAAAATCCGAAATAGAAGACCAAGGTGATTGACCGATGTCCAATCCGGTCTCGATTTGTATTCATTTTGATGGTTTCAAACCGATGTCCAATCTGGTTTCAATTTGTACTTAATTCATTCATCCCCGATCATGTCTCGGGTTTTCAATTCGTGTTGTAATAAACACCCGACGAGTTGCGGGTTCTTACCTTTTTTTACTTTCTCGCACTTAGAATTAGCTCGTCTTTTCAATACTTCGAGTGTTTACTTTACGAATTGTCTTTCAATACAATTGATTTTTTTTTTTCTTTTTCTAGACTAAGATAGGATTAGTTTAGAATCTCAAATGAAAATACAAAAACAAGATGCATGACCACCTAGTGGACTAAGATTTTGGCATGAAAATGGTAAAAAAACAAATGCATGACGACTTAGATAACGACCATGTTAAGTTTAGCGGTACCGAAAGGGCGTTAATAGAAATATTAACGTAAGCTAGTCCCCGAACCTTTGATCTCTGGTTTTTTTGTGGAAACCAAAAACGAAATTCCCGTTTCGGTTGGTTATTCTAGCCGACCCCGACCTAGGCTAGTGGCGACTCCTTAAAAAATAAAATCAATCCGCTGTCACGCGAGATATGGATTTAGGGAAAATCCACGCTCATGATCAATGAGTTATATGGCTAAACAAAAGATTTACACTTCAGTAAAATCATTTTAAAAAAAGTGCCATATGAACCATCTCATGAACACTTATCTCTAAACCCGCCTCATCCGAGCTCGGCCCTCGAGGGGGTAGGTCGCGACATTGTGTCGATATATTGCTGTAACAACGTATCACTAAATAATTAAGTAGATAATTATTTTTACATGCCATTCATATCTTACTTCACAATTAAATTGCAAACTAGCGATAGCTTCCAAGTTACTAATCAGAACAGACTACGGAAAATGTCACCATGTCGGGTCTGATAAACATGTCATAGGTCCTTGAAAATGAGGTTGGTCTTGTTTTCTGTACTTGAACCCAACCAAAAAGATGACGTGAAATATCTTTCGGGAAACATTTACCGTTGGAGGATGTTTTTTCTGACCTGGACGGTGAAGTTACTGCACTACGGTATACAAACTTGAATGAGGGAGAGAGATGCAAATGAACGTCTCATTCAATTGTGCTTCATATGTAGCAAGAAGGGGGTTTGAAAGTTCCATCCTTTTTCAATCGATGTGCAACTGTATGAGTGAACTCTATAGTTCCGTGCGATGTTGATGGTGTTTACATATTGTTTCTAATCAACTTGAAAGCCTAGGAATCAAACCGGAGCATTCTGATCATGTAACCACGTCAAGTGCACAGTCCTTAAGAAATTCTAAGAGTAAGTTTGTTCTAGTGAAAATTTTATGATAAATAAAAATACTTTTCGTGAATATCATTTTAAAAAAAAAATTGTTAGTTTTCATTTGTTTTGTGATTTAGGGAAGTTGGAAAATAATTTTTTCGGAAACAGTTTTCGTTCAAATAAATGAACCTTAAAAGTAAAAAATAAAAATAAAATTAACCTTGACAGCACTTAGATTGCCCAAAACGAACAATCAAAACAACGTTAAAGTTCCTCTATCATGATCTAAGAGACACTAGCGAGATCACTAATATGAAAAGTAAATCCATGCATGCACTAAATGCATTTCTCTATGTCAATTTATGGCACATTTGTTCTCACTGACAAAATGCATTAAGTAATGTATCTAGTTTGATTTTTGTACAATATCTTTTATAATTTCCTTCCCTGAAATCCAAGGACTGGTGTGGGCCCAACTTTCCTAAAAACAACAATTTTACTAGGCTCCTAATTCTGATCCAAACTTACTTTTTTGTCTTATAAAGAAGCATCTACTTTACATAGGGTCTCTAATTTGACCCCTTTTTTTGTCTCGTAAAAAAAAATAACTTTTGGTCGGTATTCAAATCTGGCCTCCATCAAGTTTCCTTCCAATGACGCTACTAAAGATTCAATGTATCATTCCACGTATACTGGACGGCTATATCCATTTTCTTGTCATCCCTTACAGATTTGATAAGTCTACCTATTTTGGCTCATCACTTGTATTTCATTGAGCAGGATTTTGCAGTGTAAATATGATTAAAATGACCAACCTACAATCATCTCAACTAGGGAACTAATGGAAGGTAATTGAGAAGCATAATTTTTTTTTGGTTAGATTAAGAAGCATAGTTAAACAGCAACTTACGGTCACCTTTCTGTTTTCATATTAGTTTTTTTTTTTTGCAATTTGAAATCCAAATGACGTGAGCTGTTTTTCTAGTGTGATTTTATTACCAAGTGCCCTTGGGCTTCTGTAATGCAACTAATGAAGGAAATTCCGCAGTTTTCAATACACCTATTTATCGTAGAGTAAATAAGGTGCGACTAATATTTTGTGATTAAATTAACCATATTAACATGCTTAACGAGCATTTCGAAGCTCTTTTTAACAGGACCCTTTTCGTATCGTGTAGATACCCAGAAAGTCGAAGCAGATATTGAGAAGGTTGAAGCTTGTGTGGATTCATGTTCGCGTAATTGCAGGTCTCACATACAACAACCAAGGTTGCAAACCTTGAATGAGGAAGTAATGAAACAAAACACGCAGATTTATTTTTTGATGAGTGAACATTTGCTTTAAAGCTTGGAAAAATGTTAACAAGACCCAACCTTTATAAACTGATAGGTAATTTATTTGAACTTATGGCCTGCATGTTCCTGATCAAATTGACAATTGTAAACGAAGAAAACTTAAACGGGTAAAGCACGTGCTTTGCTGGTTGACTCTTGCAAAATTGAGTGAACCGTTCACTGAGATTTTGCACGTTGACTATGCATGCAACAATGGCTTCTGACCACTTCTGAAATACCCTTTATGATTGTTTGAATGGTGGGATTGGACAATATAAAATAGGGCTATGTGCACTAAAAATTCTAAAACTTGTCACAAAAGTATAATTGAGTCCTAAAACTTGCAAAAGATGCAATCGAATCCTAAAACTTGTTAAATTGATTCGATCGAGTCCTAAAGTTAATATTGTTTAATTTACTAGCGGAAAATGCTGATGTGGCGCTGACGTGTATTATTTTTCTTGAGATATGTGGCGATGACGTGGCGTCCAACAAGTGCCACATCAGAAAAAATTTATAAATATAAAATTTAATTAGAAAAAGCTATAAATTTTAATTTTTTTTTTTTTTTTTAGAAGAAGACCCAACCAGAGATCGTGGGGTGGCTAAGCCCTTGTTGGTGGTCACTGGAAGGTCGACGGATGTTGCCTGGGCCTTCCCCAAGCCCGGGTACCCTCGCCGGCCCCCGGATGAGCCTTTGGCAAGGGCCTGTGAGTCCCTGATATGGGGAAAGGTGCGAACCTCGCCCCATATTTGTAACAGTCCGGATTTTGACCCATTTTTGGGAATTATAAAACGTGTAATTCGTCAGTGCGCTTATAATGGAATTTCGCCTGGGAACTGATCACTCTCGGGTTCTTATTTTTAAAATTAGAAATTTTGCTAGAATCGCACTCGATCGAATTTGGCCGTTATTTATACCCTGAACTTGGCAGTCGATTTCCGGGAGTTTCGGGACGAAATAAATTGGACGGTGTCGAAATTATTGTGGCCAGTATCGAGATTGTCAGGAATAGTGAAAAAGTAAATTTTTGACCGGGTACAAATTTGGACTAGTAGACCTCTCTCGGTAAAAATTTGGTCTAATTAATTTGACCTTTGTCCCTTTTTAAATGCGAGGTCTATTTTGGGCCGGTAGACCATTTTCAGTTTTTTTAATTTGGGCCATCGGGTCGCGTTAAATATTTGAAAGTTCAAATTTTTTTATTCTAATTCTTTCTCTCTCTCTCTCTCTCTCTCTCTCTCTCTCTCCCCTGACCCAAGGCGTCCATCTCCACCCACCCTTGCAGACCTACTCCCCTCTCTCTCTCTCCTTTCTTTTCTTTTCTTTTCTTTTTTTTTCTCTTTTCCTCTTCTTCTCTTCTTCTTCCCCGGGCCTTGACGCTCCCCCTTCAGTTCTCGCAACCCGTCGCCGGCCCCCACCCAGGTCGATGCCGCCACCGCCCGACGCTGCTCCGCCGTTCGCCATAGTAGCAGTGAGCCGGTCGGCGCCAGCGGTCGTCGGCTTCCGCCCGGCCGGCCTCTCTCTCTCCCTCGCCGCGCGGCGGCGGACGTGTGCGCTGCCCTGCCTCCACTTTGCCCGTCATGCTTGCCGTCCTCGACCTTTCCTTTGCTTGGCCTCCCGCCCGACCACTGGCCGTCATGTGACAGTTCCCCTCCCGTATCTCTCTCCTTCCTCCCCGGTCTTCCCACATTTCCCGGCCAGAAATGATAGCGATTAAACGAGCCCTAATAATCGCGCCAGCCAGACTCCATTTGTCCTCGTCGCCGTCGGTAGTAAGTCCCGAGGCCGCGGCCAGCGGTTCGCCCTTCTCTCTTCCTCCGTTCTCTCTCGGTCCCGCTCGAGTCCAAGCCCAGCGCAAGCCCACGCGTATCCGTCTCCCTCATGGGTCAGCTCATTTGGCCCTCGCCACCAGCCACCGACCAATGATCGCGGTCCCCAATGGCCGCCCAGCCTCTCCTCGCCAGCCATGCGTTCAAGTCCTTTGTTCAATTCCGGCGGTCAACTGTTCCGAAACCTTTATTCGGCGACAACATTCACCGTCTTAAGCATCCGGCCATTTCAAAGCGTAGGACACCCGGTGAGTACAACCCCTAAACCTAATTAGGATAATTTACATTTCTAGACCGGTTTTAGGGTTGATTTAGGGTTAATTAGGGGGGTTAATTTAGGGGTTAAATTGTGGAATTGATTAGGGACTTTGATTTTTGGTCGATTTGGTGGATTATTCTGATTAATTAATGGAGGATTAGTGGCCCGAATGGCGCGATAAGGGGCTGGACAATTTGATTAAATCGACCCGAGTTCGGGAAAGTTCGGGTTCGATACGTGGATTATTGTGCGCCATACTTTGATTTTTGTGGTGGTCAATTAGAATAACATTTGGGGAGTTTGATGGAGTAATTTGATTACACTTATTGGCCTAGAATGTGTGGTTTAGCGACTGGTCACGATTGGATTGGATTGGATTTGATCTGGGCAAGGCACGATTATTTTGAGGTTTAATTGTGCAATTACTGGGATTGGTCGATTGGTGTAATTGACTGGCTAATTGAGCCTCGAGTGTGGTTAATTTGATGGTGTCCTGTCACGTGTCTAGCGGGACTAGAAATGGATTAGTTTGGTGGGCCTCAAATGTGCGAATGCTTGTTGACCTGGTTATGTGAATTTGTGCATGGATGGTGTGCTGATTTGATGCTATGGCTGACTTAAATTGACTGTCTGACTTGGGCGTGTGGATTTATGAATTTGAATATGCGCGGCACAAATTGAGTGTGTTATCTCGTAATTCCAGCGCATGTGGATGCCCAAGTGTGAGCCTTATGGCCATGGTTGCACATCTCAAGCATTGGCACGGCATTTGCATTTATAAGTGTGCCCGAGTGACATGTGCATTGTGATCACCTAAATTGCCCTGATGCGTCTAACGCGGGTTCGAGATAAAATTGAGGTTTAAGAACGTGTGATCACAATAAACCCCGATGCGTGACACGCTGGGTAGTGAACCCGTCCCGAGGCGTGTTACGCGACGATGCCCGTTTACCGGAAGATGTCCGACCTGATGCGCTTTTACGCTGGGCTGTGTGTCATGAGCCCCGGTTTACCGGAAGATGTCCGCCTGATGCGCTTTTACGCTGGCTGTGTGTCATGAGCTCCGCGGGGGCGAGATCGATCTCAAGTTTGACATGATGCGCTTTACGCTGGTCGGACCTGATGCGCTTAACGCGGGTCGGAGGAGTAATTGAGAAATGGCCGAGTGCTAGTGTGCAAGTGTGCGATAATGCATTGATGAGGCATGAGCATGAGTGCGAACACTAGCATATGCATAACATGCGCTAGACATAGAAATGCACGTATGTGCTGTGATTAAATTATGTCGTGTAGCTACTTTTTGTTGATTTGACGCCAACCCGCAGGGTCTAGTGGGATTAGATTTAGGCCCGAGGGCCTGAGTCGATTTTGCGGTATTATGTGCTGTTTAGTACTTGTCGAGGTGCATGTTAGCCTAGTTTAGGTTTAGGGAATTACTCGAGATTTATTCTCACGGTTGTTGTAAACCGACTTTTCGGATCCCCGACCTTGAGGACGACAGCGTCTTCGATGCATTTTTTTGGGAAGAGCCCCAGCTAGTCGTAGTGGCCTTGAATCGCTTTTTGATTTTTGGTAGTTGGGCTGTATTTTGAATATTGTAAATGATTCTCGAAGACTAGTACAAGTGATGATTTCTGTGGTTACCCTTGGTTGTGCGCTTATCCGTACGGTGGATTTAATTGCTTCCGCATGTGCTTTGAATCTCTGTCTTGGGTTTGGTCGGCGACGCCGTCCCGGACGTCGCACACCTAATCGACCTTTGCGAGGGATGTGGCGCACCGAAGTGCGCGGGCGTGACAATATTTGAGTGAGGGTTGCCGCCCTTGCCTTGGGTCGGCGAGGGATGGGGAGGCCTCGCCCGGTCGGGGGGTCGCCAGGCTTGGGAAGGCCCAAGTGACCTCCGCCGGCCCTTCTTGGCGGCAATGGCGATGGCCACCGACGAGGGCTTGGCCACCACCACAGCCGCTAGTTGGGGTCTTCTTCTTCTTTTTGTGGTTTTTTCTAATTTAATTTATATTTTTTAGTTTTTTTTTTTTTCGCGCGCGCTTGTTGGACACCATGTCATCGCCACGTATTTCAAGAAAAGTAATAAAATAAGACACGCCAGCATTTTCCATTAATAAATAAGATGGTATTAATTTTAAGACTCGAATGAATCAATTTGATAAATTTTAAGACTCGATTGCATCTTTTATAAGTTTTAGGATTTAATTATGTTTTTACGATAAGTTTTAGGATTTTTAGTGCATATATTCCTATAAAATATTATCTAAACACAAAAACTCAGACCCCACGAGTTGGCTTAATGGTCAACGACAGATTTGAGCATCCGTTATGGACTTACAATCTTCAGAAGACCGGGTCATCGTGTTGGCGATGGACACGGTGCCCGTATAAAAGTTTAGAAAATCAAGAGAAGAGTCCCGAAAGTTGGAGCTCGTGGATGGTCGGTGATCATGACGTCAAACGACAGATCGCAAATAAGAGTTTTGAAAGGATTAGAAGTAAACTTTGAGATGGGTGGTCGATGCAAGATACGCCCTCGGGGCCCGGATCCGTGAGATTGCCGCGACACCCTCCCCTGGTCCAGGCAAGGCCATAAGCCTCTCGCCGGGCCGATAGGAGAGGGTGTTGGTCCTTGCTTGGATATGGGCAAGAGTTTGATGCCCTCGTTTGTGGTTGGGCCAATAGGAGAGGGTGTTGGCCCTTGCTTGGATCTGGGCAAGAGTTTGATGCCCTCGTTTGAGGTTGGTGAGGGTTGCGACACCCTTACCTAGACCCTCGTTAGGCATAGGCGAGGGTCAGACGGCGAATTGGCTGACCCAGAGTTGTAAAAACAAAAAAAGAGAAAAGAAAAGAAAACAATTGAAAAAAATATTAAAAATTTGTAAAAAAATGTTGTGTCAGCATAAGCAGTGCCACGTAGGACAACTAATATCCATGTTAGTGATTTTCGACTAAAATTCGCTAGATAAACTAAATTGGTAAATAGTCAAAAGATTTATGACTCAATTAGCACAATTAAAATGTTTTGAATTCAATTGATACAAATTCAATAGGTTTAAAATATTTTTTTGGTAATTTTCTCAAATACTAGGTATAATTGGGGGTTGGAAAATATCGATAATGTTTGAGTAACGCGAGTGTGATTATAATCTCCGTTATATCGCTTAATCTATAGTTAAATTATTTGTTACTCTCTTTGTGAACATAGGTCACACGAATCAAATCACATAAATTTGGTGTCTAATTTATTCTCCTTTTTTTTTTTTTTGTCTATTTCACTATTTGATTGCTTGTTTCCACAACATCTTCTTTGTAGCTAGCTAACCATTTAATGACTTAAAAACAACAACAATCTTTGACTCTGCACACACATAAGCTACATATGGTTTTCTCTTCCTTCCATAACACACACCAAAACACAAGATTAATGAGACCATGAAGAGAGAAGCGAACAATCGCCGAGATCAAAGTATCGAAGAGAGAGGAGAGAATAATGTTCATGGCGGGGCTATTGATTTGGCATTCCTCATCGAGGCATATGAGGAATGTAAGAAAAGGTGTGCTCGTGCTCGTGCTATTAGAATTTTGCCATGGATTTGTTACGGCCTTCGTGGGATTTAGGGTGCCATGATGCCAAATCATCTGTCTTGACAGTGCTTTTAGCAATGCAATCTTGGTTGTATGGTGTCCGAGTGTTTCGATCGCCATTTAGGTATAATTTCTGCCTAATCATGACATCTACATCTTCACTTGAAGTTAACCCAAGCAACACTTAATTTTGAATTCTTAACTAATGAAACTCCCTAAAAGACCACCCGCCGGGTGGCGTCGCTGAAACGGACGCCTTCCTCTCGCAAAAGGTTGAGCGTTGGAATCCCGAACCCGCATGAGGTGACTTAACCGGGCTGGCACGTGTGTGGTGGCTAGCATGTGTCGCCCCCTGGGTTTACCTCTTGGCTGTCGGTCGTCGGGAGTTCCCCGGTTACCAAAAAAAAAAAAAACTCCTAAAAGAATGTTTCGAGAGGATTAAGCATGTTTTACACATAAATTCATTGAATCTTCATGCAAATAATAGGAAAAAACCACGAAAAACCCCAAACTTTGCCCTGTGACACATTTACGAACTTTTTTTGTGACACCAAAACCCCAAACTTTCTTATTTGTGACACATTTACCCCAACGCATATTATCGATGGGCATTTTCGCCTTTTCCGCTTTTCTTTACTTTTTTTTCATTCGGTGGGGCTGCCCTCTCCGGTGAGGTCTCCGCGACCTCCGGGCGGGGGCCTCCCGGCATCAAGGCGGCGGGCCCTTGCTTACGCCCGGCGGGTTGCCCTGGGGGGGTCGGGCGAGGGGCCGCCTCCGCCCACGAGCTGCCCTACGCCGTATGCAACGGCGGCCCTCGCTGGCGGAAACCTACGCCCAGTAGTACGCCCTACGCTGGAAGCCAAAGCGAGCCGCCGCCCATCAGCGAAGCCGCCCTCCAAAGTAGGGCGAAAGCAGCCTTGCCGACACCGCCAGGCTCGTCGCCCTTTTGCCTCGCGAGCCTCGCGCGCTCGGCGAGCCACGCCCGGCGCCGGGCAGCCGCCCTCCCCCCAGCCCAGCGAGGGCGAGCCTCGCCGACGCCGCAAGCCTCACCGCCGATTTGGCGGCGAGCCCCCGCCGGCGGCGTCGGGCGCAGGCTCGCCCTATCCGCCGCCAGGGCGGCCCTCGCCCGATGCCGGGCGAGGGCAGCCCTCGCCTGGCGGGCGAGGTGCCTCGCCCGCCGGGCGAGGTCGTCGGAGACCCCGCCGGCAAGGGGCAGCCCCACGAGAGGAAAAAAAAAAAAAAAAAAAAGAAAAAGCGGAAAAGACGAAAAATGCCCATGGATAATGTACATTGGGGTAAATGTGTCACAAATAAGAAAGTTTGGGATTTTTTTGTGTCACAAAAAAAAAAGTTTGGGGTAAATGTGTCACACGGGGCAAAGTTTGAGTTTTTTGTGGTTTTTTTCCCAAATAATATAAGCCTTTTTTTCGTCAATGCATGTAGATACCATGAAGGTTGTAGCAGACACTAGCAAATTTGAAGCAGGCGCGGCTTCGTGTTTGCTAGATTGCCAGAACTCTTATTCACCGCTATAGGGTCTTGGAAATTAGCCTACGTAAGTATATGCGACGCAAATAAACAGCTAATACTTTTGTTGTTTGAAGCTAGAAGTATGTTAAGAAATGGTCCACCCTTTTGACAATGATGTTTATGGACTCAATAAGCAAGATTTAAACTCCTCCGCTAACCTATTGTCCATCAATTAAGAGAAGCACCATAAGTCCCTAATGAGGCCCGGGGGAAAATGATTTTTCATCAGGCCAGTTCTTACCACCACCAGAAAAGGCACACTTAGGGTGTGCTCGTTTCTTGAGTGATTTGAAAAATAGTTTTCAAAAAATGATCACTTATATTGTTTAGAAAAATAAATTAATGAAAATTTTTTTATCGCCCATAAAAATAGTTAGGTATAAATTGTTATCGATGATGAAAATATTTTCCATTGACTAATTTTTCTGAATGATAAAAAAAATAATTTTTCGGAAAATATTTTCCAAATAAATTATTTTTTGCCAAATGAACGCAACCTTAGTTCTGGAGCATAAGCATGCTTTTTTGTCATTTTAATAGTAATAAAAGCACTTTCATTTTCTAGTTACCGCATCGATTGAGATGGTGCTAGTATTTATGATCTATTCACTCCCAAAACGTTTAATTGCACCAAGAATAGAATGAATGACAAGATAAATTTGAAATAGGTTTGGCGACGGAGATATGACCCATCCACTCTTTTTGATGTGTATTGTCTACACAACGAGCGAAGAAACATTATTTTGTGAAATCTTGTCTTGAGTGGTCCCAACAACGTAAGACATGAACCGTGCAATTTTTTCCTGAAGTTAATTTCTTTACTCAGATACAACGAAGCATCATAAAGTCAACAAGAAATATATGACTTGGCTCACTAGAAAATGTATCCTGAAATTTTAAGGAGGAATCAGTGAGAAGAATGGATAATTGGGTGACATTCTAAAAATTGCCCATTTGGGATTTATGAAATAAATGGTTTTATAAACATATTTGTAGTTGGTTCTCACCCAGAACTGATCATTCCTGGGATACTAATCGTTAGGGAAATGCTAATTAGGGATTTAAATTCGTGCAACTAAAGAAATTCGATCATGAACTGATTTTCGACCATAGAAATGTCAAGGTGACATTTTGAGCCAATATAGGCCGATCTTAGGATAGTTATGGGCCGATTAAATCCTTTGTCTTCTGAGTGGATCACGGGTGATTCCGTTTGACTACGAAATGAATTGATGAACGATCCAGAACCTATACCAAACGATCGTGCTTGTCGGAACTAGCGATCGATCCTTGCGGTTACATGACAACCGAGGTTGTCACGATCCGAATGAACTTGCACGTGACTTGATTTAATATCAATCACGGGTCAAATATGCGAATTTCCCCAGAAGCCGCCCATTAGTATGAGACACGCTCGAGTTACATTATATAAAATTCAGTTATAAATTAGAGACCAATTGGGCATTGGAAATTTAGGAAAGTCACGACAGGACATTTGGATGACGTTGTTATTGGAATGTTCAGCTTTGAATTTTCCTGGATCCTTCAGAAAAATTGAATTTCGGCGAGAAATGGAAAATGACCGTTTTACCCCTGGAGGTTTGTTAAGGCCAAGTGTATTTGAGGAAGGGTATTTTGGTCATTTCACCCTAACTTTGAAAAATGATAAATTTGCCCTTGGACTTTTTGAGGAATCCCCAAATTGCCCTTGGATATTTTGGAAACGATTCGATTTGGACCGTTGATTTCAAGATAAAGTCGAATCTAGATCGTTGATCGGAATTGTGAGAGAAGGGCAATATGGTAATTTCGGGACTTCAATTATTGATCTTAGATTATTTAAACCCAAATCTCTCTCTCTCTCTCTCAATCAATTCCTTCCCTCACCGCCGATTGCCCCTCCCCCTCTCGCCGCTTCACCCATCCGCCCGAGCCACCGTCGTCCATGCCCCCACGCCGCTACCACCATCCCCTTCTCCCTCTCGATTCACTCACTCTCTCTCTCCCCGTGGCCGTGAGGAACCAGCCCAAGCCGAGCCACCGTCGTCGCCGCCGTATCGCCACGCCGCCCGCCGCCACAGACGGTTGCTGCCGTAGCAGCCGGGTTCCAGTTGCTTTGTCACCTTTGGATAGGCCGATTTTGCTTGGAAAATTTCAAGTAAGTTCAATCTAAATACTATTTAGTATATCGGGTATTATCGGACCCGTTTAGACTCGGTTTGGTGTAGTTTAGGGGCTAATTTGGATTATGGGCCATATGGATGAATTTGTGATATTTTGATGGAAGTTTAGAGGTTGATTAAGGGCTGGAATTGGCTGGTTTGGATGCTGTGAATTTCTGTTCAGCACGTAGATTGGGTGATTGGATTCGGCAATTAATTGTGTGAAAATTCCGTGAAGTGCCGGGATTGATGTGCCATAGTTTTTTATGTGAAACATGGCAAATTGTGTGTTTGTGATGTGGCTGAATTGTGATGATGAAATTGGGTGAAATTGCGTGCATTTAATTGATGCCCGACTGTGTGTACGCATGAGAATTGAGGTGTGCAATGTGCGTGTGATCACTAAAAAGCCCTGAGGCGTGTTTACACGAGGTACAGATAAAATACGGTGTGTTGGTATGTTCGCATGATCACTAAAATCCCTGAGGCGTGTTTACGCGGGGAATTGAACCGGCCTGAGGCGTGTTTACGCGGGTCGTGATACGACCGTGGATCGGATCGAGGCATGTGATGCCTGTGGCGCGATCATGGGGGGCCCGAGGCGGTTTACGCTGGCCCGGAAAGAGATGGAAAGTGAAATGTGCCAAGTGAGAATGTGATCGAACTTGAGGCGTGTTTACGCGGATCGCGATAGGATTGTGTGATGTAGCAAGTGGATAGTGAAATTGGACCTGAGGCGTGTTTACACGGGTCGTGATAGGAACGCGGGGCCTGAGGCATGTTTACGCCGGTCGAGGAAAGAGATTGGAAATGAAAATGATGTGACAGTGCATGATTGAGTGTGAAATGTGAACTGGAAATGTGGTGTGATTAACGTGTGCTTTGGCATGAAAATGTGTATAAAAGGTGCGTATGGTTTGAAATGCGTGTGAGGTTTGAATGTGGTGATTGTAGACTAATGTGCAAGCTAGGAATGCCAAGAGTCCAGGTAAGTGTGATTGTATGGTCGTTGTTGGTGTGTATTGCTCGTTTGCATGTCTGAACTTGTTTGGAATACGTGGTAGCCTAGGTAGGGTTTAGGTTGCAACTTAATAAGAAGTGTATCATGGTTGTTTCAACCAAACTATTTCAGAGCACCCACTCGAGCCATGAACACCGGCCATATTACCAAGCTAGCGCTTTTGGGATTCCCATGCACACTGACCATGAGGTTGTAGAGTACCCCATAGACGATAATTATACCTGGGTTAAGCATACTTTAGTAGTATGGGTAGATATAGGGCTACCCCTCAAGTAGGTTCATACATATACAGCCTGGATGTTCCGAGATGGGATGGACGAGTTTGGTCCCATCCGTGGATTTGATGTACCTTTTGACGGAGTCGGTGATTGGGATCCATCAGCCACACCCCTTCTTGACGGGGAGATGACTAGTTTGGAGACTAGTCTAGGTTAGTCAGGGCACCAAAGATGTCCCTTGCTGCCTACCGAGAGCGGACAATAGAGCACCGGATCCAGAGCCGAAGGAGTCGCAAGCCTGGTACGACCCGATGGACGTGGACCCGAGTGTAGAGTTAGGCGGGATACCCGAGGTAGAGTCGGAAGATGAGTATGAAGAGGATCCCGGGCATGAGCCAGTAGAGGATGAGCCTGAGGATGAGCCAGTGGATGGACTAGAGGATGTGCCAGGAGATGAGCCAGTAGAGGAGCCAGAGGAGGAGTTTGAGGTTGTGGAGAGGATTGTAGTTCAGATAGAGTCAGGAGATGAGGGAAATCCGATCGAGATTGATGCCGACTTGGAGTCTTCGGATGAGCACGTTCCTGAGGAGGATCCAGACGAGGATGACGAGGAGAGCGAGTCCGAGTGGATGCCCTCCAAAGGGTGCAAGGGTTAGTTTGTAAGGTTGGGGAAAATTTTGGAGAGTTCCATTTTTGGTATAGAGCTTACCCAAGCTGCAGATCCTTTTTGTATGTCGGTGGTTTGTAGTTCAGTACATCGGTGTGCATATTTTGCTTTGTGGATTGTAAATAGCGGTTGTGGTGTAAGTTTGAATTGTAAATGGATATGGTATACATATATGTTGAGGTATAGTTTTATGTTTGGTGGTGTGGCAATTTAATTCTTCCTGGTTATCCAAAATTTTATTGTCCGGGTTTTCATAATGGTTTTCGCTGCGATTAAACTCTGATGGATTCGTTTGGGTCGGCGACTTTCCTTGTGGCGTTGCACTGATTTGACCGAGATTGGGGTGTCGCACGCTCGTTGGGATTCGGGGCTTGATATCCCCGTTTGAATTGGTATCAAAGCAAGGACAGCTCGATCTAGTTGGTCGAAGTCTGGAGTGATAAGGAGTGGAGAACCCAGGATAGTTGTAGTTGCCTAAGGAGACCTTAGTGAGCCATAGGTGTGTCTAGTGCTACACATATTCCCAAACTGTTTGTTGTGATTGTTGAGTGAATTGAATGCTCTAACGGTTGAGTTACAGGTGCGTCTGGACTCGAGGTAAGCGCACATATCTTATTGATTGTGATTTGTGTTGTGCTAGTGGGTTGCCTGCTAAGTGGATTAATGTTGTAATTCACTGCCTAGGACTAGACTAGTTTAGTTGGCCTAGGTTTATAATTCCTGTATGGAATTATAGCAGGTAGGAGAGTGATAAAATTGAGACAATGAGCAGCAAAGGAAGAGGTGCAGGAAGAGAAACAGGAATAGGTACAAGAAGGGGTGCAGGAAGAGGAGCACGGGGTCGAGGTGGTGCTCAAGTTAGAGTTGTAGAGGACCCCAGAATTGATACTAGACCTATAGAGGACCTTGGAGCTGGTGCTAGAGTTGCGGTAGATCCTCGAGTTGATGGGATTTTAAGGACCCTCGAGGAAGTTTGGACTTTGATGGGTAGGCAGACTCAAGAGCGAGATGCCACTATTGCCCGAGCGGTTAAGGCTGCCGTAGCCGTTGCCATAAATGGCAACAATGGACATCAGGGGCAAGTGAATGCGAATAGACTAATGTATTAGCTAGTTGAGAAGTTTTTAAAGTTAAAGCCCCCTAAGTTCGATGATAGAGGTGATTTGGAGGCTGCATCGCTTTGGATGGAAGAGTTAGAAAAGCCTTCAATGTATTAGGGATGTGCAGACATGAGGAGAAAGTGGCGTGCTAAATGGTATCAATTGCAAGGAAATGTAAATAATTGGTGAAATGCCACTAGAAGAAGGGTGTTCCTAGCTGGTACCGCCCAGACTTAGGCGATGTTTGTGGAGATCTTTATTGGTAAGTATTTCTCTGAGAGTACCCGGGAACAGAAATTGGCGAAGTTCATGAGGCTTAAAAGGGAGGATAAAGGAGTGGATCAGTACGAGGCTGAATTCACTCGGTTAGTTAAGTTTGCCCCGAGGATGGTGGAGGATCCATTGGATAGGGCTCGGAGGTTCCGAGATGGATTGAAGCCGGACCTTCGTAGTCAAATGATATCGCTAAATTTAAGGGATTACAATGAGATTTACGAGTGGGCTCAAGCGATTGAGCGTGACTTAGCGGATAGAGCCGCTGCTTCTGGATCGAGTACGTTTCGGCTAGGGATAATCGGAATCCCGGGAAGAGACCAATGTCGGGGAATCAACAATTTATTCCTTCCGCAAGGGGAAACATTTGAAAGTCGAATCGTTATAGGGGCGCCATACGCCACCATGTAGTGGAGACATAGGGGCGGACCTGTCGAGTATGAGCATTATATACTATAAGTGTGGTAGAGTGAGCCACCAAGCGAGGAATTGTCCTAATAATAGACAAGTTAGGCCATCCGGTGACTGCCAAAGACCCGCAGTTGAAATCAAGTTGGATCGCCTTTACCCACGAACTAGAATAGGGCATCGACTCAAGGATGAGTGTATGCGATGGCTAGAAGGGAAGCCGAAATGCGCCGACGTGGTAATGTGTATGGTCTCTCTCTCGTGATCATGCTGCATATACTTTATTCAATCCGGGGCGCTACATTCATTTGTGTCTCGAATGTATTTGTTAGATTGACTGGTATAGAGCCATAATTGCTTGATGTTATGTTGTGTGTTACCACCCCATTGAATGATAAGGTGTTGATTTCGTTGGGGTGCTCGGATTGTAAGATTATAATTAATGATAAGGAAGAGAGAATTGATTTAGTGGTTCTAGCGATGTACGATTTCGATGTGATAGTAGGCATGAACTGGCTAGTTAAGCAGAGGGCAGTAATTGATTGTAATAGCAGGGTGATCCAATTTAATCCCGATGGACACCCTAGATTTGAATTTGTAGGAAATCGAGGAGGAACCTTGATTCCATGGATTTCATCGCTAGAAGTGACTAAGTTATTAAACGAAGGGTGTCAAGGATTTCTAGCGGCTGTAGTTGATTCGATGGTTGAGGAGTCAAGGTTAGAGGATATAGTCGTGGTGTGCGATTATCCCGATGTCTTTCCTCAGGAATTGTCGGGATTGTCACCAGAAAGGGAAGTAGAGTTTGTAATCGAGTTAGCCCCTAGGACTGAGCCAATTTCGAAAGCACCTTATAGAATGTCGTTGTCGGAGTTGAAGGAATTAAAGGTGCAAATGCAAGAGTTATTGGACAGGAGATTTATTCGTTCAAGTGCGTCTCCATGGGAGTGCCAGTCTTGTTTGTGAGAAAGAAAGATGGGTCGTTGAGGTTGTGTCTTGATTATCGGCAATTGAATCAAGTGACGATTGAGAATAAGTATTCTTTGTCGAGGATAGACGACCTGTTTGACCAATTGCAAAGGGCTTTGGTATTTTTTAAGATTGATCTAAGGACGAGATATCATCAGTTGAGGATTAGAAAAGAGGATATATCGAAAAACGGCATTTAGGATGAGATACGTACATTATGAGATTATAGAAATACCGCTTGGAATGACGAATGTCCCTGTTGCATTTATAAACTTAATGAACAGGTGTTCAAGGAATTTTTAGATCAATTTATCATAGTCTTCATAGACGACATACTAGTGTACTCGAAGAGCTTAGAGGAGCATGAGCTTCATTTGAATAAGGTTTTACAAACTTTGAGAGAACACGCACTGTATGCTAAGTTTAGCAAGTTCGAGTTCTAGCTCAATCGAGTCGCGTTTCTTGGACATGTGATCTCTAAAGAAGGAATCTCAGTAGATCCGGCGAAGATTGAGGTTGTAATGAAGTGGCCGAGGCTAACAATAGTAATTGAGGTTCGAAACTTTTTGGGTTTGGCCGGATATTATAGACGCTTCGTGGGAGGATTCTTGGCAATAGTAACACCGTTGACACATTTGTTGAAAAAGGAAATGAGATTTGAATGGACCTATAAATGTGAAAGGAGTTTTCAGGAATTAAATCATAGATTGACAACAGCACCGGTGTTGATAATTTCGTCAGGACCCGGAGGATATGAAATTTATAGTGACGCGTTATTGAAAAGATTGGGGTGTGTACTCATGCAAAATGGACGAGTAGTGGCCTATGCGTCATGACAGTTAAGACTGCATGAGTTGAATTATCCGACGCATGACTTGGAATCAGTTGTAATAGTGCTTGCCATGAAGATTTGGCGACACTATCTATGTGGAGAGAAATTTCAGATTTATACTAACCATCAGAGTCTGAAGTTTTATTTTCTCAGAAGGAGTTAAACATGAGGCAACGTCGTTGGATGGAATTACTGAAGATTACGACTGTGATATTTTATATCACCCCGAGAAGGCTAACCGAGTAGCAGATGCATTGAGTAGGAAATCAAGCATTGTGCACTTGATGGTCAAGGAATGGACCTCGTTAGAAAAAGTGTAAGACTCAGAGTTTAAGTTTGAAGTAAGTCAAGTCTCGAGCCTGTTAGCTACGTTAAGGATCAAACCGTAAATTCAATCTTAGATTAAGGCTTTGCAGTCTACGGATCAAGAGACTCAAAAAACTATAGAGATGGATGCTACTAAGAGGAAATCGGACTTTCAAGTATCCAAGGATGGGATCTTGAAGTGCCGAGAAAGATTGTGCGTGCTTGACGTTGTGAAACTTAAGGAAAAGATTTTATCGGAAACACATCGTAGTAGTTATAGCATCTACCCTGGTAGTACGAAAATATATCAGAATCTAAGGCAGCACTATTGGTGAAATGGTATGAAAGTAGACATAGCTAAGCACATAGCTAAGTGTCTGACATGCTAGCAAGTGAAAGCGCAACACCGTAAGTCTGGAGGATTATCATGACCTTTGGAAATCCTGTAGTGGAAATGGGAGCATATCATTATGGATTTTGTGATGGGATTGCCAAGAAACCAAAGAGGCCATGATTCCATTTGGGTAATTATAGACAGATTGTCCAAGTCGGCGCATTTCTTGGCAGTGTGCGAGGATTTCGCACTGGAATGATATGTTGATTTGTATGTGCAATAGATCTTTAGATTGCGCTGGGGTACCAAAGTGATTTATTACATTAAATCGTGATCCTAGGTTTACCACCAACTTTTGGAAAATTTTGCAGATGGCATTGGGATCAAAGCTGCAGTTTAGCATAGCTTATCATCCGCAAATGGATGGACAGTTTGAGAGGACAATTCAGACTTTAGAGGATATGCTGAGGGCATGTGTGCTGGATTTTTAGGGCAGGTGAGAAAAACAATTGCCCTTAGTGGAATTTACATATAATAATTGTTTTAAGCAAAGTATTGGAATGGCGCCACTTGAAGCACTATATGGCAAGGCATGTAGGACACCCGTATGTTGGGACAAAGTGGGAGAAAGGGCTACAACCGAGCAGAGTTAGTCCAACAGTCGGTTGAAGCAGTTAAGATTATACGCGAAAGGCTGAAAATAGTGCAGAGTCGTCAGAAGAGCTATGCAGAGTGAAGACCTTTGGAATTTCAAGTAGGGGATCACGTGTTCCTTAAGGTATCGCCCATGAGAGGATTATCCCAATTCGGTAAGAAAAGGAAGTTGAGTCTGAGGTACGTGGGACCCTTTGAGGTTTTAGAAAGGATTGGAGATTTAGCTTATCGCTTTGCACTTCCGTCAAATTTGGTGCAAGTACATAATGTGTTCCACGTATTGATGCTGAGAAAGTACGAACCGGACCTAACTCACGTGGTGAACTATGAAGGGATAGAAGTTGACGATAGGGTGTCGTATGTTGAAAGACCAATAAGGATCGAGGATCGGAAAGAGCGAGCTTTGAGAAACAAGACGATCCCTATGGTCAAAGTAGTGTGGGAACATCACGGGACACAAGGTGCGACTTGGGAAAGTGAAGAACTAATGTAATGTCAATACCCCCATTTGTTTGAGTAGTTGGTTGGATCGTAAATTTCGAGAACGAAATTTTTTGTAAGGGGGAAAGAGTTGTGACATTCTGAAAATTGCACATTTGAGATTTACGAAATGAACGGTTTTATAAACATACTTGTAGGTAGTTTTTGCCCGGAACTGATCATTCCTAGGATACTAACCGTTAGGGAAATGCTAATTAGGGATTTAAATTCATGCGACTCAAGAAATTTGATCGTAAACTGATTTTCGACCATAGAATCGTCGAGGTGATATTTTGAGCCAATGTGTTTATCTTAAGATAGTTATGGGTGATTCACATCGTCTTACGAGTGGATCACGGGTGATTCCGTTTTACCACAAAATGAATTGATGAACGATTCATAATCTATACCAAATGATCGTACCCGTCGGAACTAGCGATCGATCCTCGTGGTTACATGACAATCGAGGTCATCACGATCCGAATGAACTTGCACGTAACTTGATTTAGTACTAGTCACGGGTCAAATATGCGAATTTCCCCAAAAGTCGCCCGTTAGTTTGAGACACGCTCGAGTTACGTTATATAAAATTTAGTTATTAATTAGAGACGAATTGAGCATCGAAAATTTAGGAAAGTCACGACAGGACATTTAGATGATGTTATTATTGGAATGTTCAGCTTTGGATTTTCCCGGATCCTTCAGAAAAACTGAATTTCGGCGAGAAATGGAAAATGACTGTTTTACCTCCGGAGGTTTGTTAAGGCTAAGTGTATTTGAGGAAGGACATTTTGGTCATTTCACCTTAATTTTGAAAAATAACAAATTTGCCCTTGGACTTTTTGAGGAATCCCTAAATTGCCCTTGGATATTTTGGAAAAAATTCGATTCGGACCGTTAATTTCAAGATAAGATCGAATCTAGGCCATTGATTGGAATTGTGAGAGAAGGGCAATATGGTAATTTTGGGACTTCAACTATTAATCTTAGATTATTTAAACCCAAATCTCTCTCTCTCTCCTCATTTCTCTCCCTCTCTCTCTCGGCTCAATCCCTTCCCTCACTGTCGACCGCCCCTCGCCTTCGCTGCCGCCGCTCCGACCGCCGTCCGCCGAGCCACCGTCGTCCACGCCCCCACACCGCCACCATCGTCCCCTTCTCCCTCTCGATTCACTCACTCTCTCTCTCCTCGTGGCCGTGAGGAACCGGCCTAAGCGGAGCCACTGCCGTCGTCGATGTTCGCCGATCGACGCCATTGCACGGTTGCCACCGTAGCGGCCAGGTTCCAGCCGCTTTGTCGCCTTTGGATAGGCCGATTTTGCTTGGAAAATTCCAAGTAAGTTCAATCTAAACCCTATTTATTATATCGGGTACTATTGGACCCGTTTAGACGCGGTTTGGTGTAGTTTAGGGGCTGATTTGGATTAGGGGCCATATGGACGAATTTGTGATATTTGGATGGAAGTTTAGAGGATGATTAAGGGCTGGAATTGGCTGGTTTGGGTGCTGTGAATTTCTGTTCGGCACGTAGATTGGGTGATTGGATTCGGCAATTAATTATGTGAAAATGCCGTGAAGTGCCGGGATCGATGTGCCATAGTTTTTGATGTGAAAAATGGCAAATTGTGTGTTGGTTGTGTGTTTGTGATGTGGCTGAATTGTGATGATGAAATTGGGTGAAATTGCGTGCATTTAATTTATGCCCGACTGTGTGTATGCGTGAGAATTGAGATGTGCGATGTGCATGTGATCACTAAAAAGCCCTGAGGCGTGTTTACCCAGGGTATAGACAAAATATGGTGTGTTGGTATGTTCGCATGATTAGTAAAATCCATGAGGCGTGTTTACGCGAGGAATTGAACCAGCTTGAAGCGTGTTTACGCGGGTCATGATACGACTGTGGGATCGAACCGAGGCGTGCGATGCTCGGGGCGCGATCATGTGGGGCCTGAGGCGTGTTTACGCGGGCCGTGGAAAGAGATGGAAAGTGAAATGTGATCGGACCTGAGGCGTGTTTACGCAGGTTGCGATAGGATCGTGTGATGTAGCAAGTGGAAAGTGAGATCCGGCTTGAGGCGTGTTTACGCGGGTCGCAATAGAAATGTGGAGCCTGATGCGTGTTTACACAGGCCGAGGAAAGAGATTGGAAGTGAAAATGATGTGACAGTGCATGATTGAGTGTGAAATGTGAATTGGAAATGTGGTGTGATCGACGTGTGCTTTGGCATAAAAATGAGTATGAAAGGTGCGTATGGTTTGAAATGCGTGTGAGGTTTGAATGTGGTGATTGTAGACTAATGTGTAGGCTGGGTATGCCAAGAGTCCAGATAAGTGTGATTGTGTGGTCATTGTTGGTGTGTATTGCTCGTTTGCGTGTCTGAACTTGTCTGGAATACGTGGTAGCCTAGGTAGGGTTTATGTTGCAACTTATTGAGAAGTGTTTTTTGGTTGTTTCAACCAAACTATTTCAGAGCACTCACCTGAGTTGTGAATCTCCCGCCGTTACCACCGCAGCAGTTTGGAATTCCCATGCACACCGACCATGAGGTTGTAAAGTACCCGTGAGACAATAATCATACCGGTTAAGCATACTTTAGTAGTGTGGGTAGATATAGGGCTACCCCCTCCGGCAGCTCATACGTGTCTGCAGCCTTTCGGATGTTCTGGGATGGGATGGACGAGTTTGGTCCCATCCGTAGATTTGATGTATGTCACACCCCGTACCCTCCGAAGCGCAACATCTCGCCATTGGTCGATTCTGGTGCAATGCTCCCAGGCAGCGTCGCCGACCCACACCCATAAAGAGATCAAGCACAAGCGGAAGCATAAAATAAACAAACCCAGACAACTACAATAAGAGCCAAGGATAGCCAAACATCAAACACCATCATAGAAAATAATTACACATTTATATTACTATTAAAAATCCTTTGTACAATATTTACAAGTACAAACAAAAAAGGCACACATGATCAATAGACACTTGATCAAAAAGGGATAAGTGGCTGAAGGGGGTCAGGTTAAAACTCAGATAGAGGGCTACGATCCAAAAAGTAGCGGCCCTCACTACTAGTTATGGACACTGAACAACCTTATGGCTCCCCGTCAGGGTCGGACGACTCGGTAGAATCATCCGATCTCTCCTCGAGGCACCCTCGCTAGAGCCCCGACTCTTCCGAATGCATGGCCTGTGGTTCGCTCATCCCTGAGTCCAGCTCCAACTCCGGATCTAAATAGAGTCCTAACCCGTCATCTACTCCTATCTCCTCATCGGACCCTACCTCAAAGAATCGCCGAGGAAAACTCCTACTGATTTTGAAATTGACAAAACCTTCCATAATGTTTGTAAATCTGATACTCATTCTCGAACCTTCTTATTTCGTGAATATGTGTTTTGGAAGCCAAGAGTGAAGTTTTTCAGATTTTACAAGTTAAGAAGAATTATTTAAGTTCTGAGATATTTTCCAGACGCAGAAATAATTCAGACTTTATAAGTTCTTGAAGACCCACAAAAGCTAAAGTTCGAGATTTAGAAAAATTCAGAAGGGTATTTAAGACACAAGAATTCTTCGTAAGCAAAACTCGTAATCTAAGAATAACAAATAGTGATCCGCATGGATTTCATGTATGAAAGGTTTGATTAGATCAATCTTATTTAAACCGATTGACAATCAAATACTAAGATAAGAATGCTTTTCAACGGACAAAAACTCTACTTATAGAAATCAAGATTCTGATTGTATGGGCGACCAGAATCAGCGGATTCAGAATCACAACTAACGGCTACTCAATCCTTAGTTTACAAATCTGTCCAAGGCGAAGATTGGAAGATGATCCTTTGCTATTTGTCCAACGGCTAGTGTGGATGAAGAGGAGTATTTAAGGAGAACATGAACAAAGAGAAATGAGATAGATTCAAGAATCAACAAGTCCAAAGTTTGAGCATACTCCATCAATTCTCTTGTCGCTCGAACTTAAGATCAAGATCTTGAGAATTACTTTGTAAATAGTGATTGTGTGAGATAGAGAGTCCTATAATACACTTATAGTTCCTGAGACTTAAAGTCTGTAAATTCCTCTTGATTACATAGTGAAATCCAGCCGGTAGGGTCAGAAGCGTGGGAGAGTGGACGAGGCTTATCATGTCGAACCACTATAAACCCGTGTGCATTCTCTTTTCTTATCCCTTACTTTATATTCTGCACTTCTAACTTGAATCTGAATTTTATTTAGACTCTTCTCATTACTCGCCTTATTTCCGCGCAAATTTATAAGTTCTGTTAAGGATCACCTATTCACCCCCCTAGGTGACCCGTATAGCTATTTCAATTGGTATCGAGCAGGTTACTCATTCATTGAAGTGTTTTACTTGAGCTAACGATCTATATGGCTAGCTATGGTGCTCCAGGGCTCATTGAAGGACAGAAAGCAACAACATACCACCATTTTTCGATGGCAAAGAATATAGCATCTGAAAAATCAAGATGAAGGCATTCATCAAATCAATCGATTACATGCAATGGGATGTTGTTATCGAGGAGTCAACCCAAAGTCTTCGGACTCAAAAGAAAAGGCAGATGCAAGCAGATCCTCCTCTATCTCAAGTCGAGATAGCCAAAAAGAGAGACTTGAGATTCAAAAGCAATTTATTCTCTCTATTGTGGATTATCTCCTGTTGAGTATAAGAAAATTGCTGCTTGTGAATCTGCAAAAGAAATCTGGGATACTTTTATGTTACGATGAAGGAACAGATCGAGTCAAGGAAACTCAAATCAATATTTTGCTTGGCCAATATGAATCTTTCAAAATGAAGCCTGAGAACTAATTGCTGATTTTTATGACAGGTTTATCGATATAGTAAACGGTCTTTCTTAGTAAGAACAACCAGCCCGAGATGCATTGAAAGTCAACAAACTTCTGAGAGGACTGATAGATCAGTGGGATAACATCAAAACATCTCTTCGAGAAACACAAAGGATCAAGCCTCTATCAGTGAATGAGTTGATTGGAACTCTCCAATCATATGAAACTGAGAAACGGAATGAGCAAAACGAATCCAGAGGTAATAAGTCAATTGCTTTGAAAACTAACGATGATTCAGATGCAGACCCTGAAGATGTAGATGTTGATGATGAAGAACTAGCTCTCTTCATAAAGAAGTATAAGAAGATGAAGATCAGAGGAAGAAATCTCAAAGGAAAGAAGCCTTTTGAAAACAAGAGGTCTATCGATGAGACTGAGAGACCAAAGGATATAATTTGCTTTCACTGTAGGAAACGTGGACACATCAAGCCAAACTGTCCACTTCTGAAAAAGAAGACCAAATTTGAGAAAGCAAAGAAGGCCTTAAAGGCGTAAAACCTCGGAGGACATGTAATGTGAAGATAGTGATGAAGATGTCCGTCGATGGCTAAGTTAGATTCTCGATTCTGATCCTAGAGTGGAAATCGAGGTAAAACCTTCTGAAATGTCTATCGAAGTGTCAAATTATATTGATGAATTGTGCTTTGAATTTAAGACTGCTCTTAAAAGAATCTCTTCTTTGAAAAAGGAAAATTCTTCACTACGGCAACATGATGTTTCTCAAAAAGAAAGGATCGACTTTCTTCAAAAAGGAGTTCCATCAAATCAAGGAAAGTCGAGATTTTCTTTCCAAAGAAAATAATGTTTTAAAAGGGAAATTTCAAAAATTACCTCCAACTTTTCAAAAGGTTCAGAAACCTTGAAGCATATCCTTTCCATTCAAATTCCTTACTATAACAAATCTGGTCTTGGATTTGTAAAGGAAAGTGATAGCTTGATTGATTTTCCAAAAGTCAAGGAGAGATTGAGACAAAGACCTCCTCGACAAGCTTACAAAAATCATTTCAAAAGGAATTTTGTAAAACCTGTTGGCCGGAGTGCACTAAGGTGCTCAAAATGTGGAGATCCACAACATTTTGAGAATGAATGTCCTAAGGTCTGGAGACCTGTTCGAAGAGATTTTGTTAAGACAGCCTATACTAATACTCAAGGACCCAAGCAAATTTGGGTACCAAAGAAAACTTGAGATGCTGTGATTTTTGCAGATTACCACAAAGAGAAAAAGAAAATGGTATCTAGATAGTGGATGCTCCAGACATATGACAGGAGATCCAAGCATATTCGCTAATCTTCAAAGTCTGAAGGGAGGAAAAGTTTCCTTTGGAGGAAATACCAAAGGACAAATCATTGGAAAAGGAACAGTTGATATAGAAGGACTCGGAATCAATGATGTTTCATTGGTAAAAGGACTCAACTACAACTGATTAGCATAAGCCAGCTCTGTGATACTGGTTTCAGAATCAACTTTCAAGAAGATACATGCTCAGGAACAAGCAAAGACTCTTCTCAAACATTCACAGGAAGAAGACATGGCAATATTTATCTTCTGGATGTTAATCCAAATTCTAATCATTGCCTAATCTCAATCAAAGAGGATGAAGAACTTTGGCACAGAAGGTTGGGACATATCAGTATGAAACAAATCTCAAAAATCTCAAACAAAAAGCTAGTTCGAGGTTTGCCAGATTTGAAATACAAGAAGACAGACTTATGCAATGCTTGCATACTAGGAAAACAAGTAAGAAGTTCTTTCAAATCTATACATCATGTTTCAACTGATCGTGCCTTTGCAGCTTCTTCATATGGATCTGTTTGGACCAACCAGAACACAAAGCATTGGTGGTAAGAAATACTTGTTTAGTTATTGTTGATGATTTCACAAGATTTACATGGGTATTCTTTCTTGCACATAAAAATGAAGCTTTTTCATATTTTACAAAATTTGCAAAAGAGTTCAAAATGAAAAGGGCTATACCATTTCCTGCATTAAAAACCCGATCATGGGGAGAATTTGAAAATCAAATTTTTTCAAACTTTTGTGAGGAAAATGGCTTTCAACATAATTTTTCTACTCCATACACACCAGAACAAAATGGTGTTGTGGAAAGGAAAAATCGTTCCTTGCAAGAAATGGCAAGAACTTTGTTGATTGAAAGCAGGATTCCTTTTCATTTTTGGGCAGATGCAGTTTTTACAGCATGTTATATTATTAATAGAGTTTTTCTCAGACCCATTCTTGAGAAAACCCCCTATGAGCTTTACAAAGGTAGAAAGCCCAGTATTTCATATTTTCGAGTGTTTGGTTGTAAATGTTTTATTCTCAAAAATTCAAATGATCGCCCGGAAGTTTGATGATAGAGCGTATGGTTGGTTTCCTACTTGGATACTCTACTACAAGCAAAGCATATAGAGTATTCAACAAAAATTCTCGACGTGGAAGAAACAATGAATGTAAGGTTTGAAGAAAACTTTCGGACTCACCAAGATGAATCTGAATCTCCTACACACATTCAAGTATCTTCGGAAGGTCATCTAGAATCTCAAAAGATCAAGAATCTGAGGAAGAAAGAAAAGAAGACAATATACTGCACTCAACCAGAAAATTTAGAGTCTGCAAAATATTCGTAAGGAAAGGTATGACAAGAACCGAAACATAAGTCCAGGTCATCCAAGAACCTTATCATTGGAGAAATAGAAGATGGTATCAAGACCAGATCCGCACAAAAGGAGAACATCAGTAATTTGGCATTGATATCTGAAATAGAACCAAAAGATGTTGAACAAGCTTTATTAGATGAAAGCTGGATTGAAGCTGTCACGCCCGAACCCCCACGAGTAGCGATCATCCCTTCGTGGTCGTAAAAGCACGCGACATCCTAGGACTTGTCGTCGACCCAATCGAAACACTAACGAGCAATGCATGCGGAAGCAACCTCGAACTCTTCATACAACATATAAACAATAGGATAGTAGAGAGACAAAGAATACACATCAACAAAACACTCTTATGAACATAACATCGACATAACACATACATTTGCAAGCCTTCTACGAGGCCACCATCTACGAACCACGCACAACAAAAAGGATCGGGTGGTTGGTAAGTTTAACTCCTCTACAAAAAGGGGCACTCAAAATATGGGGTAACTCGACCTATCCTCAATCCCCGTAGTATCCTGGCAGCGTCTTCGGATCAATCACGATCGCGGGTCTGAAATGGTTTGGTTAAACAACCATGAGAACACTTCTCAATAAGCAACTAACTAAGCCCCGCTTTAGGCCAAAGCGCATTCGAACAATTCTAAACATGCAATACCGACATCCAACATGTCATAACAATCACAGCGCCTTACCTTGCCTCGGTACATACCGAGCCTTGCATGTTAGAATATCGCCATAACATGGCAATTAAACTCCTCGAGCATATAATACAACCACATGACGAAAACGTGTATAAAACGGTTATTAATCCAAACATGCTCAACAGCAACACAAGCACATTGCATTCCCCAATGCATAACACACGATTATAAATGTCCAGATTATTAACGGCCCCGGGCCACCAAACTCCCGCCGTTCTTCCGGGCGTAACCAGGCATCGTCCCCGCTACTTCGGCGACGGCAACGCGTCTAGAACCCCGCCCGGACGGCATTCCACAAAGGAGCATCGATCCGCCTCCACCGCGATCGGCAACGCCTAGAACCCCCGCCGAGCATCGCCTAGAACCCCGCCTAGACGGAACGTGTTGTGACCATGCACACACCTTAGCAATCATTATCAATTCTCATCTTTGTAAATTAGCCCAATGTCAACTAAATCCGTCCAAATGCCATGATAACACCAATCAGTTCCCGAGAGAGAGAAAAAACCGAGTATGCACGGAATCGGGCCAAACTGGGCAGTAACATAGTCACCGAATTTCCTTTAAAATAAATAGTAAATCAACTCCAAAAATTATGAAATTTGGATATGTCGCACAAAACATCTTGATGAACATTTCTTATGAGGACTCAAAACCCAGTTCAAATCATAACTATGTATTTTTGCCCTTAGAAGTTAGACCAAAAATCGGTTCCTTTGGACAGGTCACCCGTCCCCAAAACACGTTCCACTCAGCACCCAAAACACCTTGGAAAATTCTGAAATTTTTATAGGATATAGACACAGATGTTATAAAAAAATTTCGTGAAGGAAGTTTGTCAAAATAAGGTCTGGAAAAATTTATAGAAAATCGGAAAGACCAGACAGTCGGGTGAACAGTAAATCCGGCAGACTTCAAACGGTCCAAAGATGGACTTACGAATTGCCCTAATTGATCTCCAAAAATTCTGAATTTAATATATATCAAACTTCAAGATGTTACAAACAACTTTTATGAAGAACACTTCTTCAAATTCGGCCCACACAAGTCACAGTAAAAATAGCAAAATCCAGAGCCACAGCAGCAAGCCTACAGGAAATCAACCAACAAGCACCACCAAGCAAACCAAGCACCACCAGCCACTAAACCAACTATCCACAGCCCTAATCCACCCCTAAACATGTCCATTAGTAACCCACTAGCCTAACCAAGGATTAGGAAGTCACTTACCCAAGGCCTAGGCAAGATTTTCAAGCTAGGGAGTCTAACAAAGCTAAGCCAAGCAAAGCAGCTTGCTCCGGTGGTCGACGGGTGGCTCGGGCGATTTCCGCGACCGGATGGCGTGCCGGTCGTCGAACGGCTGAGGTGGTTGGCTGGTGGAGATGGACGAAGGTGCTGGTGATGCTGAGTGGTGGTGGTGACGGGATGGACGAATGGAAGGGAAGGGAGAGAGTGAGCTCGGTGGTGGTGTGTGGCTAAGATGAGTGGCGGCGGGTGGCAGCCACGGCGGGCCGAGGGTGGTTGAGCAAGGAGCTGGTCGGTCCGGGTGAGCAGCAGCAAGAAAAAAGCAAGAAACAACGAAGCCAAATGAAGAAGAAAACAAAGCAGCAATAGAAGTGAAGAAACAGCCGTAAAAGGGTAGACCGTATGAAGATGTGAAGTTCATCATGGGCAGCAGCAAAGAAGAAAGGCGGCGGGTAGCGGCTGTGTCAGCAGAGGAAGTCAAAAGGAGGAGAGGTCAACAAGTCAATGAAGAAGAGGTGTCGCCGTCAGGTCAAGCGTATAATCAGCAGCAGCAGAAGATGGGCGGAGTAGCAATATGGAAGAAGAGGGCCGCAGAAGTACCGGCAAAACGTGGGGGAGTCGGGCGGGCGGAAGGAAGAGAGGAAGTCACCGGAGAGGAGGGTCAGCCTGCGTGGGGGGGTTTCAAGGAAGGAGGAGAGGAGAGAGAGAGAGAGAGAGAGAGAGTCAACGGTAATTATCGCGATCCAACGGTCCACGCTCGAACTTGAAATGATCTAATGGCTCACTAAAATTTCTAATTATCAACTAAAGAAAAACCAACGGATACTAAATAAAATAAACCCAGAGGAGGTCTACTGGTCAAAATCCGCACCGAGTCCAAATTTTCACTTTCCGACTAATCTAGGCAAACTCGAGGCTGACCACAATAATATCGACATCGGCCCAATTTATTTCGCTCAAAACTCCCCGAAAATCGATCAAAGTTCGAGGTCTAAATATGACCAAATTCGATCGAAAAGCGATTCTAGCAAAATCTCTATTTTAAAAACAAGAACCCGAGAGTGATCGGTTCCCGAGCGAGATTCTATTATAAGCGCATCGACGAATTACACGCTTTATAAATCCCAAAATGGGCCAAAATTGAATGTCACGTAAGCTATGCAAGAGGAACTTCAGCAATTCGTAATCAATGAAGTATGGGAGATTGTGCCAAGACCCAAAACCATCCAAAGAATTGGAACAAAGTGGGTGTTTAGAAACAAACCGATGACAAAGGGAAGGTTACAAGAAACAAGGCAAGACTGGTTGCAAAAGGATATTCTCAAGAAGAAAGCATTGATTATGATGAAACATATGCACCAGTTGCAAGATGGACGTGAAAAGTGCCTTCCTAAATGGATACATTAAAGAAGAAGTATATGTGGAACAACCACCTGGCTTTGAAGAACCAAGAAAGGCTGATTATGTTTACAGACTCAAAAAGGCCCTTTACGGTCTGAAACAGGCACCTAGAGCTTGGTACGAAAGGTTAAGTAATTTCCTTCTACAAAATGGTTTCTCAAAAGGTAAAGTAGATACAACTCTTTTTGTTAAGAGAAAGGGTAAGGATTTTCTACTTGTTCAAATCTATGTTGATGATATAATCTTTGGATCTTCTAACGAATTGCTTTGCAAGGAATTCTCTAAAAATATGCAGAACGAGTTTGAGATGAGCATGATAGGAGAACTAACATTCTTTCTTGGCTTACAAGTGAAACAAATGAAAGATGGCACTTTCATATGCCGTGAGAAGTATGCCAAGGAAATAATCAAGAAGTTTGGTCTGCAAAACTGCAAGAAGACAGAAAACTCCAATGTCTCAATCATCCAAGCTAGACAAAGATTTAAATGATGCTGATTTAGCTGGATGTAAAGTGGACAGGAAAAGTACTACAGGTACATGCCAACTGCTTGGAAATATGTTAGTATCCCGGTATTCAAAGAAGCGTAATACAGCTTGCACTTTCAACATCGTAAGCAGAGACGAGCCTTGGGAAGTTGCTGTGCACAAATTCTATGGATGAAGCAAAGAGTTGAGAGATTTTGCTGTTGAAGACTCAAGTGTCGCTATCAAATGCGACAATACCAAAGCCATTAATCTCACTAAGAATCCCATTCTTCACTCTCGAGCTAAGCATATTGAGATCAAACATCATTTTATCGTAGATCATGTGCAAAATGGTGATATGAATATTCAATTTATTGATTCTAAGAATCAATTAGCTGATATATTCACAAAACCCCTTGATAAATTGTCTTTTGAGTTTATTAGAGACAAACCTGCATTACTTATCCTTCTTGAAGTGTTTGAAAGACAGGCATATTCTTCGAGACTCAAGTGGTTTCGATCTGAATATTTTTTTAGACTGTCAAGAACGGTACGTATATAGTTTAAATTTTGGTGGGAACATTTGTTGGCAGGATATTTTCTCATTTGTTCATATTTGGAAGCAAATCAGGTATGTATCCAATCTTATCTCTTTAATTGAGCTTAAAATATTATTATGATAATATTCTGATCTTATATGCTTCTGAAAAATCTATTTCCTTCCTATTTACATTGACTTATATTTTACTTTATAAAAATAACTTTTTACTCCTCAAACCCGTCTTTCACCTTTAAATACCTTTCGCCTCTTTCCAAAACCCTCGTCTGCATTTAACTTTCTTCTCAAACTTTTCCGATTCTCGAGACCCTCCTCATCTTCCTCCTCCAAAAGATCAAAACTTTTGTCCCGTAAGCAATCATCATGCCCTTCAAGAGAAGATCTTCGCGACATGAATCAGAGTCCAAATCTTCTGCATCACCAGAGTTTATGGACATCTCGATCTCGAGTCGGAACGGATTGAAGAACCTACTCAAGCTCCACCTCCTCCTCGCTCGTCACCTCCAAAATCGATGGGTAATACAGATTTCCGCTTCAAGAATATCAAACTTATCCGACAAAATTATCAAAGGTTAAAGAGAGGGAATGCCTCTTCCGAGACTCTTCTAACGTGTCTTAAAGCCAATAACCTTCGATCGGAAACTCACCTTGTTCAACTATATTCTAAGTTTTCTGCTGGGATTGATCCTCGCCATCGCTAGCACTACCCCAAAAAGTGTCTCCTTCCGTGAAGGAAAAGAGAAGGTCGGAGACACATCCACTTTGTCTCCAAAAAACCGTAAGCCCTAAAACTTCATCCAAGTTTGTTGTACCAAGATGACGCTTGGTTTTTCGAGCTTTTGAAATGAGAGGGGCATAGCATCCGGAATGCAAGGGACAGGTGAATTGTTTAGAAGTTCTGAACACTATACATGTTATAAGCTTTTACTCGCTCGTGGTGTTATGAATCATAGGACGGTGGACTTCGCATGTTTAGAGAAGGCTGGTATTCTTGTCCAACAGCTGTTTGAGAAACAGGGCATTTATGAGTTTTGCCTTGATGCGCCTCTGTTTTATTCCGAGTTGATTGCTTATTTTTACTCAAATCTTTCAATTCTATCACCCAACTGGCTCCAGCCATACGTTGGTGACAAGAAATTTGATATTAAGGCTTACTTATTGGCAAGAATAATTGGAGCAAGATACTCCAAATTCATTCCTTTGGAGGTAGATTATATAGAGGCTTCCAAGAAGATCCATCATTCTCGCACAAGATCATCATAAATTGTCTAAAGCCAAAGGCAGCCTCAAAAACCCGACTGTCAAGTGAACTCAAACTCATATTTGTTTCTGTCCAAGTCCCGAACTCAAACTCATCCGGGCTTTGTTGAAAGGGAAAAATTCAAGGGAAAAGATGCCGAGGCTACTTCGATGGTAAGTCAAATATCGACAAACAAAGCAGAGAAAAAGGCCGGGAAGTAAGAAAGAATCTCCGGGCCCACTAAAGGTGTACAAGAAAAAGAAAATCCTTCCGCATGACGAAAAGTGATGAGGCGTAAGGTAACACCTTCATACAGACATGCTCATGTTCCGAACATGCTTCCGAACCGTTCCAAATGTTTCGAACACACTTTCACGATCATGTCTCCTCAAGAAGCAAAGACTGCTCGGGGGAGATTCCACCGTATAACTAAGGAGTTCGAATAGCCCCGATCAAGACAATGTCCAAGAACAGTCTTCTACTAGTCGAACATCCTCACTCTTCCGCTTGAAATCAAAGACAAACAAACTTCACCGAACAAGAAGTCAAGCATCCGCAGAAAATGGTTGAGGAAAACTCCAACACTTAACGGTTTGGCAACAAGGATAAAGCGTAATCAAGGAGACCATTGCCCATTGCTCATCCAACATGGAGAAGGCAGTAGGACAATGCAGTTCAAAGATTGAGGAGGCTGTCTCTATCTTGGAAAATTTTCAATCGATCGAACTCCGGCCCAAAAATAGCCTGTTTTCCAATTCTTTTCCAAAGTCTTATTTTTTGATCTCAGAAAACTCATTAACATTACTGTTTAGACTGGTTATACTCTTAATGTTAATGCTTTATATTCTCTATATTTATCTTTTGCTTTGATGACAAAAAAGGGAGAATTTATATGCGCATCTAATGCAGGCTATAGACAGAGAAAAAAGAAGCCTGATTTCAACAATGTAGTTTGATCTTTCAATCTGTGAATTTAATGCGCTGAATATGTTTGCTTATTTCCAAATTATTTTAAAATGATTCAATCTGCGGAAAGTTTTGTCACCATCAAAAAGGGGAGATTGTTGAAGAAAACTCCTACTGATTTTGAAGTTGACAAAACCTTCCATAATGTTTGTAAATGATACTCATTCTCGAACCTTCCTATTTCGTGAATATGTGTTTTGGAAGCCAAGAGTGAAGTTTTTCAGATTTTACAAGTTAAGAAGAATTATTTAAGTTCTGAGATATTTTCCAGACGCAGAAAATAATTCAGACTTTATAAGTTCTTGAAGACCCACAAAAGCTAAAGTTCGAGATTCAGAAAAATTCAGAAAGCGACGCAAGGCCAAGCTGAAATTTTTCGTAAGCACGCAGGCTGAAATTTTCAGAAGCATACGAAGACACAAATTTCTTCAAGCAAAACTCGAATCTAAGAATAACAGCTAGTGATCCGCATGGATTTCACAGAAGGAAAGGTTTGATTAGATCAATCTTATTTAAACCGATTGACAATCAAATACTAAGACAAGAATGCTTTTCAACGGACAAAAACTCTACTTATGGAAACCAAGATTTTGATTGTATGGGCGACCAGAATCAGCGGGATTCGTAATCATCAACTAACGGCTACTCAATCCTTAGTTTACAAATCTGTCCAAGGCGAAGATTGGAAGATGATCCTTTGCTATTTGTCCAACGGCTAGTGTGGATGAAGAGGAGTATTTAAGGAGAACATGAGCAGCGTAAAGGAGATAGGTTCAAGAATCAACAAGTCCAAAGTTTGAGTATACTCCATCAATTCTCTTGTCGTTTCGAACTTAAGATCAAGATCTTGAGGATTACTTTGTAAACAAAGATTGTGTGAGATAGGGAGTCCTATCATACACGATAGTTCCGAGACTTAAAGTATGTAAATTCCTCTTGATTACATAGTGAAATCCAGCGGGTAGGTCAAGAAGTGGGAGAGTGGACGTAGGCTTATCATAAGTCGAACCACTATAAACCCGCATGTGCAGATTCTCTTTTTCTTATCCCTTACTTTATATTCTGCACTTCTAACTTGAATCTAAATTTTATTCGCACTCTTCCATTACTCGCCTTATTTCCGCGCAAATTTATAAGTTCTGTTAAGGATCACCTATTCACCCCCTCTAGGTGACTTGTGCTAGCTATTTCAAAAACCTCTTCAATTTCCTCCTCGTCATCTACGTCCATATCCTCTCATCCCTCCTCTTCATCTTCGAGCTGATCAGCATCTTCGACGATCACTTGAGGCTCCCCCTGCATGGGCTCATCGGGCTCATCCACGCCATCTACATCGTATACATCTTGGGGATTGATTATCTCGCCATCCGCCATTCGTGGATTCATCAATCCGTCTTGGCCAATAGGTACATCGAAAGTCCTAAGGGGTCACCCGAGGTTGCCATCTGCATCTCGCAGGCACCAAGCCACGTATTCCTGGGTCTGATGGAAATACTCTCCCACATTTATAAACACCATAGATCTATATCTCACATAGGCCTCCCCATTTCCCGTGGGGTATGTATTGGTATACTGGTGTATCTGTACAGGTATTCCAAAAAGTGGCGGATTCGGCATCTTTATGGCTGGAGGTCTGAAAATGTGGGTTATTACAATCGTGAGACGAATCTCAGTGAGTATAATCCCTAAACCTAGGCTAGGCTAGCATGCAATCTCCTGATCGGAATCAAATATTTAAAACCATAATACAGCAACAATCAATCAAATCTCTGACCCTGCAGGTTAGACAGTTCAATATATAATAATCACGGGACATACGTGGCACACATTGTCACACGCACGCCAACTACATGCTCATGCACCGAGTCTCACGCACTCACAAGCCAGTCTTTGTATATTTATGCATGTAAATGTCGTCGATATGTCACGCGTATTTCCCTGGCCCACTGGCCCACACTGGCACACTGGCACTCGCCCAATTTATTATTTATTACGACTTGAGTCAAAAACATTCATGGTCCGGTGCATCTAGCCTGCTTCAAAGTGCATGAGGCGAAAGAATCGATCCGCCTAGTGTCTCTAGCCTGCTTCAAAGTGCATGAGGCGCAACACTGATTTCCTTGTGAACTAGAGCCTGCTTCAAAGTGCATGAGGCGCAACAACGATTTCCTTGTGAACTAGAGCCTGCTTCAAAGTGCATGAGGATGGTTGTCTTCCGGATGTACCGGCATCGCCCCGCTTCAAAGTGCATGAGGACGGTATCAACCCGAAGGTTACGACCCAAAGTCCTTAGGTGATCACACAACTCATTATTATTATCTCCCGAACCCCGCGTAAAACGCTTCAGGATATTTTAGGTGATCACATGCTCATGGCGAACATGCATTTTCGCATAATTTCATCACATGCCTCACTCTTGGCATACACAATGCGTGTCCATGTTATGCAATGTAATGCACCACGAGCACTAACATAATTCAAACACTGGTAAGGCAAAACAAGAGAGGAAAAGAGAGCAAAAAAAGGGGAAGAAGCTGCTGGTCTGCTGGTTTTGGGGTTTTGGACATGAGAGAGGGAGTGAGGAGAGAGGGAGAGATCAGATTGGGTCAAAAAGGGGCAGCCTAGGGCGACACGTGTAGCAAATCCGGCGATTTTGACGAAAATACCCCTAATCTAACGGTTCTAATTTGATCTTATCCAAAAAGTGAGGGGTAAAATGGTCAATAGGGCCAATAATACAGCTGATAACCTCTGGTAATTATCCTAAAATTTTCCCAAAAAAATTCGGACCCGAAAATAGCCCAGGGCAAAACTGTCATTTTTCCGGTCCCGGGGCGAAATTCCAATTTTCGCACATACGTGTTTCATATGTGCGTAGCCAACATAATATAGCATCGGATTCGCGAAATTCACTTTTTAAGCCCCCGAAAATCGACTGCAAAGATCTGGGAATAAAATAATATTATTTTTTCAATTTTTGTTGAAATTCCAATTTTTGTTCATACCGACTCCTGGTATGCGTGGCCACTCAAAAATGGCGTCGACCTTGAAAAATAACTTCATTTGGCCTCAAAAAGTAACGCTGGCATCCCAAAGGGTAAAATCATAATTTTTCACCCCGGACCGAAATTCCAATTTTACTCATACTAACTCCAAATGTGTGTGGCCAGCGAATATGACGCCGATTTCCAAAAATAGTCTCTTAAGCCTTCAAAATCGACATTGAAATCCAAGCCCAATTTAAGTGAACAAAACTCGCTAAACTTCCGGTTCGTGGTCTCTCACTAACGGGCGGCTATTTAGAGGTTATGCGACGATCTAGGGCTATCCGTATCGTAATGATCTCGATTATTGAAAGAATGAGAAATTAATACTAGTCCCAAAAGATCACGATCATTCGGTTCAAGTTCGTGGACTGGTTGGCCATGCACTTTAGGTCATGCGTAATCACTGCGTCCTATTATACATCGTAGGCCTTGGCCAAACCCAATCCATTGCCCTTTCCTATGATCGGTCCACGTTGGTTCAAAATATTCCCTTAGTGTCTCTCGTGATCGTTGTCCGTTTCACGATAGGGTCCCCGATCCTCGTACGTTTCTCTAGTTAGCCATACCCTATTAGTTAGTATCCCGAGAGTGATCAGCTCTTGGAGACTTACTAAAATGAAATGCGAAATAATATCAGTTTTATTGATCCCGAAATTACATCGAAATTCGGGCTGTTACAATTCTTCCCCCCTTATAAAAATTTTGTCCTTGAAATTTGCAATCTATCCTTAGCTACTCAAACAACTGGGGGTGCTAACGTCTCATGGCTTCTTCATTTTCCCAAGTGGCACCTTCCGTCCCATGGTGCTTCTAAACCACTTTGACCATCGGAATCGTCTTATTCCTTATCATACGATCTTTCCGATCTTCGATCCTAACCGACCTTACCTCGTATGACATTCGGTCGTCCACTTCTATCTCCTCATACTTTAGGATATGGGTTGGGTCTGGCTCATACTTCCTTAATATCGACACGTGGAAAACATTATGTACTTGGGACAAATTAGGCGGCAAGGCAAGTCGGTAAGCCATATCACCAATCTTTTCCAATATCTCAAATGGCTCAACGAACCTAGGACTGAGTTGTCCTTTTTTACCGAATCGGGACAATCCTTTCATAAGTGACACCTTGAGGAATACGTGATCTCCAATTTGAAACTCCAAAAGTCATCTCCGATCGGCATAATTCTTTTGGCGACTCTGCCCTGTCCTCAATGTGTCTCGGATAATCTCAATGGCTTCCACTGATTATTGTACCAACTCCGGGCCTGTGATACTTCGTTCACTAACTTTGTCTCAACACAAAGGCGTCCTACACGCCCTACCATATAAGGCCTCAAATGGTGCCATCTGAATACTTTGGTCGATAACTATTATTGTAGGCAAACTCTATTAAATGTAACTGTTCCTCCCATTTGCCCTGAAAATCCAAAAGACGCAAGCCCTCAAAGATGTCCTCTAAGGTCTGGGATTGTCCTTTCGGACTAACCATCTGTCACGAGGATGGTAAGCTGTATTAAATCAGAATTTGGTTCCCATGGCCACTTGTAAACTTTTCCAAAACTTGTTGTAAACCATGGATCTCTATCCGATGTGA
>JAMXDD010000096.1:0-67699 GCA_024733475.1 Syzygium grande | reverse complement strand
GATTTTCCCCACAACTCCAACTTATGGATTTCACCGACTTAATTTCACCCTCAACCCTCAATTCTAATTTCACCATACTCACTGTGGTTCATATCACCCACTTACTTGCTACATAATTCCCCCTCGAATTAATTGACCTAGGGCCAACTATTCCAAATTAAGCTCCAGGGCAGTAATTCACAAACCGAATTGCAAAGCGGTAGTCAATCACAACACCACTCAATCACAAGGAGGAGGATGGCGCTTTTAACCTCGAGTCCCGATGCACACCGTGATTTCATGTATTAATGCATAATATCATTCAGCAATCACAATCGAACAGTCTAGGTAATACATGGCCAACAAATCTCCTAAATTTACTACCTCAAAGTCATCGCCTCCTTATCACTCCAAGCTTCTCACCATCTTGACCTCGAGCTGACCTTGCTCTGATACCAAATCAAACAGGGATGTCACGCTCAACCTCGCCGAGTTTACATCCCTCGATGGTCGATCATTGAATGCGACGCCCCGTACACGTCACGACCACCCAAACATCGTAGATTTAGCACGCTTAAAAAAACAGAAACAACCTTATATAAAAATAATGACGATGGGTAGCAATAGCACAAAACAATAACTAAAATTTCTACACTTGGACAAAATACATACCACGCCCATGTAGGATAATCCCTAAGCTAAGCCACAACAAAGCAGTAACCACAATTCTCAAAATAGGGACAAAAGCAAAGAAACTTAACCCCTCTACAAAAAGGGGAAAACTCAAAAGCTGGGTACTTGACCCGTCCTCTCGATCTTCAGATTGTCTTGTAGCTGCCCAAACACTCATGGTCGCAGATCCTAAAATGGTTATATATAATAAACCGTGGAGACGTAGTCCAATAAAGCAACAACCCAAACCTAACCTAGGGCTAATGCGCACCTGCATTCAGTCTAACATATTTAACCACCAAAAAATATAATCAATTTCTTCATGAGAGGCTTACCGATCCACGCGGCCAACCCCCAGATATTAGTCCAAACATGATAATGCAAGTACAAATCACCGCCACATCACGATCACCAGCACACACACTTCCACTGGAATCAGTCAATCCCAAATAAGTATCCATTAACGCACCTTGAACCAAACCAATCGGTCACATCACGACACGCATCCACATCACGCTAACCAGCCAACCAACACACGCAACCAGCTAATCCGCCACACACGCTCAACCACCAAATCACCACACGCCTCAACCAGCCAATCCAAAATCACACTCAAATCACATGCGCATCCATCTAACCACTTTCTCACACCGGGTCAACACCTCGTGTCCATTCTAACTTTCTCACAACACGCCAACAGGCTCGCTCTCTCCTTTGCTCGCGTCAACCACGCCTCGGGCCCATTCTCCGCAGCCCGTAAACACGCCTCGAGCTCATTTTCCTTTGCCTGAAGTAAACCGCTCAGACCTTTCTTTCAATGACGCGTAAACACGCCTCGGGTCAACCTTCCTTCGCGACCAGCGTAAAACCGCGCCTCGAACAATTTTTCTTTCCAATGACCGGCGTAAACCGCCTCGAGGTCCAATCACGCAGCACCGCAGACTACCGTCGACCGTCTCAAGCTACCCGCGTTTAATCATTACGCTCCGGCCATTCACGCGCCATACGGACCGCCCGTCAACCGTCGAGTCCGTGGCCCTCCGATCAATCCGGGCAATTTCTCACAAGCAAGCACCGCCACTCGATTCAATCAAATTCACGCCAAACAACTAATATCTACAACTCGGGCCCAAATCACCGCCACTCCAATCTGCTGCAGACTGACGCTCAAGTCGGTCACGCACAAATACCCACCCAAGCACTCTACTTAATCCAGTCTAATTTAACCAAATAAGAACACTACATAATCTAATTTAATCATAAAAATTAAATTAAATACACGCCCCAGCCGTCGAATCAACCTTAATGAAATACCCAAAATACTAAGTAGGGTCTAAGAAGTCGCTTATCAAATTTTTGGAAGTCAAGGGCGACTAGGACGACAGCGGAGCGGCTAAAAGGGCCGGACGGGCGCCGGGCAAGAAGCGACGAGTCACCGGGCCGCCGCACGCAGAGGACATCGAGGGAGAGAGAGTGCGGGGGGGGCGGCGACGGCACGGGTAGAGGCGGGCCGGGGGAGAGGGCGAGGGGCGGCGGATTTGGGCGGAGGGTTTGGGCCGGCGCGGCGACGCGACGCTGGTGGAGGTCAGCGCGGGTACGGCGACGAGCAGTCACGTGAGGACAAATGAAAGGAGGCTGGCGGAGTAACCAAGAGGGAACGCTGCGGGCTCGGGCGGCAAGCCGGGCTGTATGAGCAGGACCAAACCAAAACCAGAAAGAAAAGAACGGAAGAAGAAGAAGAAGAAGAAGGGAAGGAGAGAGAAGGAGAGGGGAGAGAGAGAGTGTCAGAGGGAGGGGATGGGCATGCAGAGAAGGGATGGGGAGGGACGGCGAAACGAAAGAGAGAAAGAAAAAAGAGAGAGAGAGAGAGAGAGAGAGAGAGAGAGAAAGAAGAGAGAGAGGCGGACGCGGCGCGGGAAGGGGGACCCGGCAGAGGAGAGAGGAGAGAGAAAGAGAGAGAGAAAAGAGTTTAAATTTAACTTCAATTTTTCGAAAACCAACCTGACACGGTCCAAACTAAAAACCGATCTAACAACGGTCCGATGAACCGAAAAAGACCTAACCACCCACGATGAATCCCAACAATACTCTAGGGCAAAATACCAAAATAAAATAACCCAAACCACACTACGAGGGAGGTCTACCAAATTAAATCAAACCCGTCCAAAAATCCACTTTTCCACTATTCCCGATAACTCGGCGTTGGCCACAATAATATCAACACACTGCTCAATTTATTTTGTCCCGAACCTCCCAAAATCGAGATCGCTGTCTGGGTCTAAATAACGACCAAAATTCGATCGAAAAGTGATTCTAGTGTAATTTTGTATTTTTAAAAATATGCAAGAACCCGAGAGTGACCGCCCCCATGAATTCCATTATGTTTAATCGACGACATAATGCTTTATAAACCCCAAAAATCGCCAAAACCGTAATACACTTTGACCCAAAAGAGGGTGCTTTCCAAGAGCCCAAACCCATGTGAGCTTAGAACCAGCAAAGTAAATATCGGGCTTCGCTTAGCATCTATGAGGCGATCCTCTTCCAAATTAATATGTCGATAGCATCCCTCAAGGTCTTGATACCCTCATTGTGGGTCAAACGAATTTTCAGTGCTCCTAGCTTTGAGGCAAGGAGCGATTACTGTTGCACTTATTGCTCATCGAGTATGTGGCCGCATCCTTCAAAATCATATTCATATTCATCATCTGCCTCAAATGTTGTTTCATGATCTTTTCTTCATGAGACATTTTGTATGAGTTTAAACGATAGTGAGTTATCTCAATTTTGATCGCGTAAGTTCATCAAATCTTGATGCCGCATTTACATGTCTTTGGTATTTGAAATGTCCAAACTTTCGGTGATGATGTCATTGTCCATGCCGCTTAGTAAACGTAATGCGGAAAAGCAAGAGAGTTCTTTCTTTTCCAAACAGCAAAAAGTATCTTTGTCCTTTTGTGTTGAGTAAACAGTCCCATTCTTAAGTTCTTCCATAACTGATTAAGAGTTTTTGAGTACCTTTTTGTTCTTCCAAAGACTTATTGAATCTTGATACTCCCAAATCCCATTATTGTCGCTTATTCAATTTTTTTCCTCATTAAGTTTAGCCACTATGTTCTTAGTTGTCAGCCATCGTGATTTGAACATTTCCATACACATACGCACAAATTATTAAAGCCTATCTAAATGCTTCATCAAATCATGATTACATAAACAATCATATTAATGAATAGTTACACAAAATGTCTTAGAGTCGAAAAGTTCACTATGTTCCCAATCATCGCCTAAAAACCTAATTTGAAATTATCATTAACATAATTATTTATGTAAAGAAATTGTTTCTTCAAAAGTTATACAAACTTTTAAGAACTTCCCACATATAATATAACATATAATATGGCAACATAAAATGAGAAATTAGAAAAATTCATAGCCATATATATTTTTCATAACGCATTCACAAATGTTTAAGAACATGTAATATCAACTTGAAAACATATACAAAATTGATTCCAAATCCTAAAAACAATATCAAGTGTACCAATCCAACACATAGACAAGAAAGGACTCATAAATTCTTTAGAAAATTCTATTTTTTTGAACAAAACGGACGCCCTTGAAAACCCCAAGATCCGAGCCATGGTTTGCCCCGAGACCCACCTCAATGCAAGGGTTGATGTTCTCTCTTTGCCCCAATCCTTATGTATTCTTGCAGAAAATTCTTCACAAGCATTTTATAGCTTGAACTTTTTAAGGTTTCTTTAACTTTATCAAGAATTCTTCCCAACTCCTCAGAATATAGTGCTTTTAGGTTCCGACCATTACATATTCGGTATTACAAAAACTGCCCAAATGATATCCCATATCATTTTGTTGATCTTGATGACGTGTGTCATCATATCATCTCCAAAGTCCCATCAACAAAGAGTTAGCTTGATTCTTAGTTTCTCAAGCCTCCTTTCGAAAGTGCTGGGATTATCGGAGGCGTCTAATATACTATTGTTCTTGCAACAATGCAGAACAAAGGGATTACTTGTAATCCATGATACATTAAGATAAGGAATGCTTATTCATATACATATGATCTAGCACTTGTATTTAAAGAACGATAGAGAAATACTAGAGAAATGCTAAAGAATATACCCCTAAGTACGTACATAGGGTTTATCGTGCATTTTCACATTCATAAGTGCAACAAACATGTAATATGAATATACCATAACGAGAGCATTCTGATATGAGCACGTCGATACCAAGAACGCCCGAATTGAGTTCAAATGAGCCTCGAACGGGCCGAAGAACAAATGGGGTCATTCTACCCGGTTTGAACAGGTCCGTTTGATCGTCCGACCGCTGACCGCCAATGGTCAATGTTCAATCGGGTCGGGCCAAACGGGCCAATCGGCCGGGCCAATGGGTCAATCACAGGTCAAGGGCGAATGGCCGCTTTGATCGCGCCCGGCGATGTCGATCGACATCATCGCGACGGTTGGCAACGATCGACGGCCGCTTTGCCATGGCTGCGCATGGGGCCCTCATGTGCCGCCGCACCCACGGTCCTTGTTGGTGAATGAGGGCATGTGCCTCCCAGACACGCACCGCCTCATTTTGCTTGTCTCAACGAGCACTTTCTGTCTATGTTATAAAATTCAAGTTTTGACGAAAAAAAAAAATCTAAACACGCATAAACAGTTCGTGATGCAAAAAAATGAACAAAAAACGAGGCTAAAACGAAAAAACAAGCAATATACACTTCAATATTAGACATGATACACATGCATGATCGGGAAACAAGTAAGCGTGCTTTGATACCAGTGTTGGGAAAAACTTAACCACCGATCGACACATTCAAAACATATTCAAACGAATTCAATCAACGCTGAAAACGTGTCCGATAACCATCAACTTGTATCACCGATCAGACAGTATATCACACAACGAATATACTCAGTATTGTCACAGATTATGCCATTTCGCTACTGAGAGTTCTTCAATCGCCTTTCAGACTTGCTTGCTTTCCAAGGAAAACAGAGATAACGTTATGTTCAAGGAGTATGTTCCTTTGCATATGGAAAACACGTTAGTTTTTCTAATGGGCGCCTACTATTTATAGTGATAGGTTAATAACTACCCAGGGGCTATTTAGGCTCACGGGCCGGTTTACCCATCTTACGGGTCCAATCTTTATGTCTTTTTTACACCATTTAAAAACTGCTTCCATGAACGAAAAAAGGCAAACGGTATTGACATAGCCTACGCGTTTAAATGAAATAGAAAACAATGTTATTTTAGTTGGAAAATTATCTAATGAAACCTTGCCTGAGGGTAAGAGTGCATATGGTAACATTTCTATTCCCGAGAACACTGCTCGTAAATAATTTTTTCCCTGCATAAGTTTCTGGAGTAAAAGAATGCATTTGGTAACTACAAAAAATTTCTATTCCCCTAATAGAAAAAGAACATAAATGCGCTTTGGTACAACTTTTAAAATTTTCTATTTCCAAAATTTTTCATTTAATTATAAAATGTTAATGGAGGCTAAACAATTCATGTTTGGATAAAACTTAACTTTTTGTAAGAACTTAATCGATCAAGATATTCTAAGATGGCCTTAGAAAAATCCAATATAATAGTTAGTTAAAGATAAATGGCTAGAAATGGCTGTAGAGAATTTCACTAGTTTATAACTCACAATATGAAGAGGTTGACAGTAAATTTTTAGGCATTACAATAAATAGGTGCATAAACCCCGTGAGCTTTAGGGTGTAGAGTATAGGGTTTAAGTTTAGGGTCTAGGTGTAACGATGGGGTTTGGGGGTCTAGGGTGTATGGTGTATGGTTTAAGGTACAAGGTCTAGGGTTTAGATGTAGGGCTTCGATTACACCAAGTTTGTTTCTTTAAAATGACCTTGTTTCTCCTTTTGTTATCGGAACAGAAAAATAGATTTTCTTAACTTTTTTTTTATTCAAACTCTATTTCAAGCTACGATCTATTACAGGAATAGAAAAATTAACTAACGTGACACAAACAGGTTTCTATTCTTTTCTATTCCGAGGAACAATGTAACAAAAGTACAAAAAATTTTGGAGTTACCAAACAGGCCCTAATTTTCTCAATTTTGGCCAGAAAAAATGATAATAAAAAATCTTGGGTATTCAAAGTGGTGGTGATTATGCAATGTTCCTAACATTTGACCATAAACTTCTTCTTCAATATATATAATTTATCTTCGTATATATAAATATATATTTAGTATTTGTATTTATTACATATCTTAGGTATTTTGGTATTTTAGGTGTACTAGTATAGTTTACTATTTAATAAAATTTTATTAGGAATGATGAAATGGGAAAAAAAGAAATAAAAAAATAAGAGGGAAAATAATAAAAAATAAGCAAACAAAAATGTGGGCAAGAGTGCCATGAGATTCTTATCATTTTCATTTGTGCAATTTTTAGGTTCATTTAGAATGATATGCTTTCATACCAAACAATAGAGATGATAAGATGTGAAAATATTCAGGTTTTATTACTGCGACCATTCAATAGTGGATATGATATAGCAAAATCCCTGAATTTCATATATCATATCCTATTTTATTCCTAAAAATACATGTAAACTATAGTTCAAACTTTTTCAATAGCTCTTAATAAACACAATATGCCCATGACAAGCCTAATGTGGATAACAATAGATCCGTTGTAATGCGATGTCCAGATATTTGCACTTAAATATTTTGTACATTTCTATTTTTGAGACCTATTTGAAACTTAAATGATTCAAAAATTTGGAAAACTTATAATGAATACAAATGTCCATGTTGAGTCCAATATGGATATTGGAACGCAAGGCACGGGTACAATATGTCTCTTGAACTTATAAATAGTTCCCAACCTAATTAAATTTGGATAAGAAATGATGAGGCCATCACTTATAAACTCGATTCACGCTTATGTATATGATCTGTTATGCTTACCTGATAAATAGATGAGAATCATCATAAAGTAAAAAGAAATATATATGTCAATTTTGTGTCTGCTATAATCAAAGGAATCATTATGGATGCATTAAAATGAGTGAATGTACTCATAAATTTAACGGCGGACATGCACGAAGGAACTTGAGCTCGTTGATGGAGCAGGTAAAAAGCACATGTAAATTACTTTCAATGTATAATAAGTTCTTTTTATCAGAAATAAACTTAGCTATTAATAAGAAGAACATAATACGTATGACATGACCGATGGAATTGAGTTGGGAAGCCGCGAAAAAAACAAGTAGTAGACGAAAGAAATCAGTTGAATTAGTATGAAGTACAATTGTTGAAATATAAACATATTCCATATGCTCATTGATTTACATAGACCAGTAAAAGTGCACACACCTCATTTTATATAGAAATCGACATTAGAAATATTTTTGTTTAAATGGCCTTACTGCAAAAATCTGGATTATCAATCAATGGAAAGTAATTATTGAGACAATACGAATAAATGGGAAACACATATACGTGGAAAGAGACCAATATTTCAAGATTGAAGTACATGGCTGATCAAGCATTGATAGAATATTTCTCAAAACAACTGTTTAGGGTATTTTGGTAAGGGGGCTATTTTCTTGATATAATAGTAAACCCCAGTGAAAAGCTAAAGCAAATTAACAAGAAATCAAGAAGAGATAATATAGTCATCACTGATACTAGACATACAATGAGTACATCAAAAGGGTTCATGACTCTAGTATATTGTTTCTGGGCACTTTTAGTATAATCAACATTATTCTACAACTCACGTATAAAGGCAAATAAAGAGATCGCGATGTCTTGTATCACAGAAATTTGGACACAGACAAACCGAATGCATCTTCATCTCGGTGATAAGAGTGACTAATCCTCCTCCATTGAAGTCAGATCCACTTGGTTCCAATTGCATCAACATGGGAATTGAACTCAAGGACGGATAGATCTAGTTCTAATGCGATCGATCTCTTCTTCATTTTGTCAGACGACATGGGATTTCATAGTGACCATAGTTGCTCCAATTCCATCGCCACTTTTTTCATTGTAGGCCTGTACCTTCCGTGAAGTCCTAAGCATCTTTTGGGCCAAGTTGGACACCGCAATAATTTCTTTTTTCTTGCCATGGTCTAATACCTCCTTATCAAGAACATTGAACAAGCAGTTCCCATCCATTGAAATGATGAAGTACGAGACTAGATTTCTGCACTCTTCCGTTCTCTGTTGAGAAATTGGCTTTTCTCCGATTCGTAGCTCACTAAGACAACCCCAAAGCTATAGACATCACTCTTGTCCGTAAATTGACTTGTTTGGTAGTACTCGGGATCCAAGTTCAAGGTTCCTTGCACTAATGTGGTCAAGTGTGTTTGGTCAATGGAATCGATCCTGGAATCTCCAAAATCTGCCACTTTGGCTCGATATTTTTCATCCATAAGTATATTTGATGATTTGATATCACGACGATAAATCGGAATTGTGACATTCCAATTTTGACCCACTTGGGATCTATAAAATATATAATTTCATTAATGCACTTGTAGTAAATCTAACCCAGAACTGATCATTTTTGAGATACTAACTATTAGGGAAAGGGTGATTAGGGAATTAGATTCGTGCGACCAAAGAACTTGATCATGGATTGACTTTCACCATACAAGGATTGTCGAGGTGATATTTTAGGCCGGTATAAACCGATCCAAGGATGGTCATGATCAATTTACTAATATCATATAATTGAACACGGGTGATTCCGTCTCGCCATAATATGATATTGGCGAACGACCCTAAACTTATTCCAAACGATCGCTTTTTTAGGAACGAGTGATTGATCATCGTAATTACATGACAATTGAGATCACCATGGTTCAGGTCTACTTAAACGTGACTCGATTGAGTATCGACCACGGGGGTCAAATATACAATTTTCCTAAAGCTGCTCATTGGTTTGAGATACGCTCATGTCGCGTTTATTTGGATTTAGCCATTAATTAGAGACTGAGTTTGGGTATCGAAAATTTCAAAAGTCATGACAATTAATTGGACGACATTATTATTAGTGTGGCTAGCTTTGGATTTGTTCAGATTCGTCTAGAAATCGAAATTTTGACTGGAAGTGGAAAATGACCGTTTTGCCCTTGGGACTTTGTGAAGGCTAAGTATAAAAGTGGAAAGGCATATTGGACATTTCACCTCCACTTTAGAAGCCACAATTTTTGGACAATTTTGCCTCTACCTTTTTTGTTTAATTCCTGTTTTACCCTTGGATATTTTTTGTGAGAGTTGATCTTGGCAGTCAATTTTAAGATAAGATTGAATCATGGCTGTCGAATGGAAAGTTGAGAGGAGGGCTAGATAGTAATTTTGCTTGGGCTAGACTTTTGACTAGCTTTTTATTTATTTTTCTCTTTTTCTCTCTCTCCCCCTCACTTCTCATGCCTCCCTCTCTCTCCCTCTCCTCTTGGCTGAGCCACCCTCCCCCTCTCCTTGCCATGCTTGTAGCCAACCGGCCATGCCAACCACTGCCACCATCCACCGCTGCCGCTTCGCTCGTCTCGCGGGTCACCGTGAACCACCGGTCTTCTTTGGTTGGAGTTGCCACCATTGCTGGTTTCTTCCTCGCTTAGCCGCCTTTGAGTGCTTGATCTTGTATAGGACCTCGCGTAGTGATATCCTAAACCCTGCTTAGGAAAATGGGTAAATTCGGGTTAGTTTGGGGCAACGATTTGGTGAAATTTTGGGGTTGTTCGAAGATAATTTAGCAGACTGAGTTGGCTGTGATGTTTTGGCGAAATTGTGATATTTTTAGAGGTTAAATCGAGATTAAAATAGGTTGATTTGATCGTTGGATTGATTAGAAACGATTGTAATTAGCATAGCACGAAAAATGAGCTCAAAAGTGATGTTTTGGTGATTTACGTGGCGTGACTGAATTGATGCGCTTAGCGTGGTTAGATTGAATGCGTGAATATGTGTGAAATGCATTGCGTAGTGAATCGGGGTTGATGGCGTAAGTGCGACCATTCTTGATTGATGAAATATGGTGCAAAATGTGAAAATTGTGTTAATTGTGCTCGTGCAAGTTGAAGTGGTGAAATTGTGAGTTAATGTGGCTCGTTGGTAGCTTGAATATCTTGGGTGACATGTGCAAATTGGTTGTATGAGATTGATATGTGATTGGGTGCTTGATGTGTTGCACGAACATTAAACACCCTGAGGCGTTTTCTGTGGGATCCAGATAATAAATAGAAAATGTGTGTACATGTGATCACCTAATCCCTGAGGCGTTTTTACGCAGGGAATGGAATCTGTCTTGAGGTGTGTTACGCTGGGACGCCACCCGTTTTACCGAAGACCGCCAGCCGAGGCATTTTTTATGCATGTTGTGCAAGAGACTTAAGGCGTGTTAACGCGGGTCAAGATTGATTGATCGCTTTTGAGCCCGAGGCGCTTTGACGTGGATTGTGGAAAAAGTGATTGGACCCGAGGCGGCAATGATGCAGGTCGAGAATTGATTGATCGCTTTTGAACCTCGAGGCGTGTTTACAGCACGCTGTGGAAGGATTAGACCTGAGGCGTGTTTATGTGGGTCGAAAATGAGTTGGACACGTGCTTAATTGTGATGGTGAACACAATATACGTGTTTTCAATTGAAAGTAATCAGATTGTTATATGAACTTTGGTACGGATATGGATTGATTGGTATTGATAAATGCTTTATTATGTCGATTTCTGAAAGTTATGTTTGAAATCGCATGTAAGGTCATGTATATCAAGGAAAGATGTTTGTGCGATTGATTTTATGGCATGCTGATTTTATGATTTGAGTATTTGAATTGATCCAGAGTTACATGTTAGCCTAGGTAAGATCTAGGGTTTTCGTTTGTTGAGAAAATGTTCTCATGATTTTATTTTTAAACCATTTCGACCCCTGCACCTAGACCATGAACAATCTGCAAAAAGCATTTTGGTATACCGATGCAATTAGGCCAATGCTACAGGTAGAGTACCCGTCGTTAGTCCATTTTGATATCGACGGTTGTCAATGGGAGGTTTGATGGTTGCGAATGGATTGTGATGAATATTGTAAATATAGTGGGTGTAATGAAGTGGTTGGTTGTTCTCCTCTTACTCCGCTTCTAATTTTGTTCGGTGTTATACTCGCTTCCGCGTGTTCGAACTCTAATGTATTGGTTTGGGTTGGCGACGCTCCCCGACGCTGTACTAATTCGACCTACTTAGGGGTGTGTTGACTTTGTTGGGGTTCGAGCGTGACAGGAATGGCCGCATCAAAGTGCAAATATGAAAGAGCCCTATCAACTTCATTAGCAATTTAACCGTGTTTCCACTTAGATGGGAAATTTTTATCAGGATCATGAAGATATTGGTAAAGAGTTCCATTGGGGACAAATTCATATACTAGAAGAGGGACTTCACTCTCTAGACAAAAATCCTAATAGTTTGACCACATATATGTGATTGATTTCAGACAGAATAACAACTTCATTTATGAATTGTTCGACTTTGTCCTACATCAATAACTTTGGGTTTCTTAACCGCAATGATCGCTCCATCTATCGACATTCTCTTGTAAACAGTTCCTTGACTACCCTTACCCAATATTCGATTCTCATTAAAATGATCCGTAGTCGTGTCTAACTCCGTTGAAGCGAATAACTTACCTTTCTCCATGTGATTGTCTTCAATAGAAAATAGTTGTTGCAATAGAAGTCCGCCATTACATTTGAAGAAATTTTGTTTGAGTTTTGCCTCACGCCATCTTTTCATGTATTTGTACAACCACCAACAAAGCAAAAGCAACGCTATGCCTCCGATACCGCCCAACCGTGTCAAAAGAAGTCAACGGAATTGCTACGTAATCAATTTCACCTTCATCATCAACAAATTATCTTCCGCTAATTTGAACAAGTGGTTTCTTGCTTTGAAAAGAGAAAGACAAAAAAGGTGAATTCGCTCAACAAAATAAATCAAATATTTTGCTTCATTTATGAGCGAGAAACAAAGATACAATCAAATCGTTAATTGCATAGACTATGAAAATACAGATGAAATGGTCTAAAAAGTCCTACACCTATTATACAACGGCTAATTCAATCATAAACGTTTTAATTATGCTAATTTACTCATAAATTTTTCAATTGTGCCATTTAGTCCTAAACTTTTTATATCGCTTTGCCAATTTAGTTCCTAAACCTTATAATGATTTTCCAATAGATCCGCCAATTTTGACCCGAATAGCTAACATGACGGTCTAGTCAAGATTGGCCGCCTTATGTGGCATGATGATGCTAATTATGCTAATTTTATGAATTTTTTTCTTTTTTTTTTTCCTTTATTTTTTTTTTTCGCTTTTCTTTTTCTCCAATGGCCTCGGGCAAGGGACGCTTGCGCTGGGCTGCCCTCGCTAGCTTAAGCACAAGTGTCCCTCTTCCGAGGCCAGGCGACCTTTGTCAACCATCATAGAGGCCCAGTGGAGGAAAAAAAAAAAAAAAAAAAGAAGGGAAAATTTTCAAAAAAATGACAAAATTGTTCATTTCGGTGCTAGCCGTACACGTAGGGACGGCTAAGCACCGACTAAATCGTCACGTCGGTGATTTTCTATCAAGATTGATCGAAAAAACTAAATTAGCAAATCATAAAAGTTTTACAATCAAATTGGCACATTTGAAAGGTTTATAACTAAATTAACAAGTTGTCAAAATATTTTAAACTAAATTAGCACAATTGGGTTCAGACTAAATTAGTTACCGTAAAATAAGTTTAGGACTTTTTGGATAATTTTGCAAAAAGAAAAAAGCACATGCAAATCCCCAATTCAATCAATCACCTTCTTCATTTTACCGCTTACTGCATTTGAGAGAAGGGGACTCCAGAAAAAGAGGCAATTGAGCATGTATTTGGGGAACGCAATGAGGTGTGGCAGGTCAAGGGCGGGGTTTACGCATCCCGTCCCCCCGACTTAATACTTGTAAAGATGTTTCATACCCACCTCATGCCTCCCGTAGGACAAAGTTTCTTTATCCATCACCATTCTCCCGATAATGTCAAGTTTAAAAAAAAATCGATAAGCACAATTCATAATCGGAAGAAGACAGAAACGACGTAAAGAGGACAGGGACAAAAGAATGTGTCACAGGTAGTGAAAAGAAAAATATTGGAGTGCTAGAATTCTGTAAATATTTAAAGCTAACGGCGTGCCAAATTTGGGATTACTGTCAAAGTTAGTGTTCTATTCTGGCACATTTGAAAAATCGGGCCATAATTGGGTCAATCTCTACAGTTTGTGCGGTGTTAAGCTGTGCTTCATTATGTAAAGGTTTCACAGTTAAATAAGGAAAGAATACATCCAATAGCACTTAAACTAGGAAATCTTTAGGAGGAATAAAGAATGAACAAAGGAAAAAGAGGGCTAGGCATATCCATTCCTCCCCTGGCCTAAATGTGAAGCATATATATTTTGCCAAATCTAACCACAAAATCCATTGATCATGGGTTTTATTAATTTTATTTGGGACTAGGAAGAAAGGATATCCTCTTGGGTCGATAAAATAGCCATTTCTAAGAGTACGCCTCCACCAGTTTTCACCAACACAAGTCCTCGACAATGTGCCAACAACAAATCTCTGATTGCCTGAGACAGGTGATTTCCCTCCGATTGAATACCAAAGTCACACGTCGTGAAACTGGGTATTTTTACAGACAGTACTAACCTTAATATTCGTGACGGATCTCAATCGTTGGGAAATGTTTTTACTTCCCTAAAGCCGAGGGCCACCACGTCAAAAGATGCTCTAAGAGTACGGACATTGACATGAGGGAACTTAATCTATTTTAGAATTTTAAGGAAGCTCATTTGTGATGCACTTTGTAGCACTTGATGTACTCAATGTATCAGATAATCTCATTTCACTTCCGCATGGAAACTTCAGTGAGAAGGATATAGAAAGTTTTTTTTTTTTTTTTTTTCCAACAAAGGACAGAGGAAGGAAAATCGGGTGGAATTGTAAATAGTTAATTTTCTCCTACAACCCAAAACATTAAATTATATATTCTCAAAATAGGGTAACGCAGTTTGTTTTTTGAATCAGGCACTCCAACTAAAATGAAACTTACCAACCAAAATCTCCATCAAATGTGACGTATTAGCAAATGGACTGCCCAAGTCATTGACATGTTCCATGCCGCCCGTGGTTCTAGATTTCAATGATATAGAACTCCAATTTTGCTACATCTGTATTTTTATGGTCATCTTGACTAATTCAATGATGCATACTAGCGTGTCTGCGCTTACAATAGTTTTCCAATAACAAGTATTGAATATCATGTAACCATGTACAAAGTTGTAGGGTCATAATCACGATGTGATTCATGGAAAATGTTTTCACATTGACCCCAAATCATCTAGTCGTCGATGACAAAAAAGATTCATGAGTGAAATTTTTCTTTAAATTTTAAAATAGCAACTTGGAATTAGTAACCCAATTTGACACTTAATCTACTTCTCACAGAAATTTTTTTTTTTCAGAGCAATTGCAAGAAAGGGAAAAATACAAGAAAATCGGACTAAATATATATATATTTTTGGTAAATGTAATGTTTGTATAACTTTTCATAACACCAAATACAACCTAAGCTCAAACCTACTCCTGACTATTAGGACACAAAGATGTCCATACAAGGTCAAGAAAGGTCCAAAGAGAACTAGATACAAAATAGGCCAAACAGCCACCTAAAGAAGAACAACTAAAACCGAAAAGAAAGAACCCAAACCAACCGGAGCTTGAGGGTAGCCCATGTCATCTGCAGCAACACTAGGATGTTGAAGAACGGAGGTCTATAAACCTAATTAGCCCGCAGCTAAACAAGAGAGATGCTAAAAAGCCGACGCCCTATACATAACAGGGCTAAGTATCCAAGTTGGAAAAGATGGAAGGTGAGAGCCCCAATTCCTCCTCAAGTCTTCTATTTCTGAGTGTCGGCAATTTTCCTAAGGATAAGGATTTATCCTTCACCGCCTTGATAATGTGCTTAATTCCCCGAAGGAAGATAGCCTTGTTCCCCAAGAGAAAATTATTCCGCCCATCCATATGGCATGGCAAAGTGCTCCAAAGGAGAACCTAGCGAGTCGATGGCCAAAAGAAAGGCCCCACATACTTTGCTTGCCCAAGAGATAAGTTCTGGCCACGGACGACACGCCATGGGGAGAATGCATTTTGTAGCCCAATAGGAAGCAAGTGTGCTAGTAACAAAAACATTCAAGAAGAGATGATTGATGGAATCTGGTACAAGGCGGCAGAAAGCACAAATTCCTGAATCAATGCTACCATTTCGAGAGAAGGAGAACTTGTGTAGGAAGCCGATTCAATGATGCAATCCACAAGAGAAAGGAATGGCGGGGGTTATATGGAGAGTCCCATACAAAGGAATGCCAAGTAACCGGGTGGCTTTGCCCTATGTGGTTCCAGTTCGGGCGACCAAAAGGATTCAGCCGGATTAGGGGTTCCGTATGAAGGTATCCGGAGAATCATCATCGGGCTTGGGGAGCTTCCATCCAGGCCATAATATTAAGTAGGAAGGGGTGATGATTGCCAATTAGAGTGGAAGAAGTCCCATACCGTGGCCTCCCGCGGATTCGAGATATATGAAATATATGAATAGTATTCATATTAAATATATGAATAGTATTTTCTCGTAAACCAAGCTAAAATCGGAATCATCACCAAAATCAGCTGAAGAGTTGAGAGAACTTACCAACCAAAAATCACCACCAAATGTGATGACCTAGGATTAGCAATGCATACTTGTGCATCTTCACCCATCTTGCCATCACCATGAGAACCCTTTGGGCATGAGCATGCATAACTCCCATCAAGGTTATGGCAAATTCCTCGCATGGGTTATTCTCTGGATCAGCACATTCATCAATATATGCACAAATTAAAACACACGATTAAATGTTAACTCTAAATAAAAAAAAATAACATCGAATTATCATCATCAAGGACTCGAACATATACCAACCTACACAACCAAGGTATGGATTCCCCTCGTACCCAGAAGAGCAATTGCATAGGTAGCCGGGCACGCCGGCAAAATCGGCACTCGCCAGTGCCTTACAAGCTTAAGCTCGCCGGTCCTTTGCTGCGCCGTCAGTAAGTCTCGCTCCAAACGGTCCAGTCGAGCACTGAGGGGACCACCGTCCTGTTCCTCGCGCCATAAAGACCCTCCCTACGGAAATTGAAGGACTTCTTCGACTAAGAATGCATAACTGCAAGGGTTGAAGGTCCACACGTTGGTGTGGTTTTTCAAGCTGCCCACACTGGCATTGTAATTGAGGAGCATCTCCGGTATAGTGGTCTGGCAACACCCGATGCCATCGCACGCCCCGTCGGTCACGTCGTCCATCCCGGTACACACCGAGAGGCAGCCACTGAGAAGCCCCTAGCTCTTGGATTATTGGTGAGATTTAAGTAGATTTGGCGCTTTTTCTTATTCAAAGGAAAGGAGAGACTGTAGGCAAATCTATATTTTGATTGTTTTTATATTTTTGGGTTTGCTTGTTTCCTTTGTTAGAGCATCCCTCGTGTATATTTGTAGAATAATGGCAGCAGATCTCTAGGAAAAAATAAGAGAATTTTTGCCCGAGGACGAGGGCACATCGCCGAACCTCAGAAATCTTGTGTCCTTCTTTGTGACTACTTTACCAAAACTCAACATGGTATCAGAGCAAGTTTTAGATCGATTTATTCCTGTGAATACTGAATCGAATTTCTTTTTGCTCATCTTCCCGCCGCCTCTGCAATTCCCTTTTGTTTGCTCAAAGTTATGGGTGATAAAGAGAAAATGTTGCGGAATGGAATCATCAAGACTGTCAAAGGATTTTGGTCATTGAAGGTCAAGCAGCAAGAGGCACACAAATAGCAACTCACGCCCTTGTTATTGAATGGGAGGAACTTTCATGTGGTCCCGAGCCATCACCATTGCACTTGGTGGACGATCTCGGGTTGGGCCACATCACCGGTCGGACAAAAATTCCTCAAGAGTCGATCCTCTTTTGAGTAATGGCAAGCCAATGATCACTGTGGTGATGTCTTGGATATTCAATTCCATGGAACTGAGATCTATGAGATATTTGCATATTCGTAGTCTGCAAAGGCATTATGGGATTTGATATACTAGATGTATGGTCAATCCAAAATGCATCCTGCATCTTTGAGTTGCAGCAAGGACTTGCTTGTTCTAAGCAAGGCGCAACACAATCTTTCACCGAACACCTGAGAAAAAATGAAGAAGCAATGGGATGAGCTTCGTTAGTATAGACTTATACCCAGAATGCGATGGATTATGTCAATCGAGAAGAACAAGATAAAATCTTTCAGCTGTTAGCAAGTATTAGACCCGAGTTTGAGGACACCAAACGTCAAATTCTTATGAGTCCCCGAATTGCCTACTTTCAATGAAGTTTGTGCCATAATCCAAAGTGAGGAAATAAGGAGACGGGTCATGCCTTTGGCCCCTATTACATCGAGAACTCGGTGAACAATCGCCCATGCTGCCATCAACATGAAGCAAGGAGACTCCACTACTGGTTTGCTAAAGGAAAGTTCAAGAAACCAAGACGGTTTCATTGGGACCATTGCAATCGTGATGGCCATTCCAAAGAGAGGTGCCGGGTCCTTCATCCGCATTTGCATCTTTCCAAAGACAAAAGCCAGGTTAAGGTGGTAGTCAAAGAAAATCCAAATGATTTTCAATCCAAGTTAGAGGTTTTGTCTCAACAAGTTCAACAATTTCTTCGATATACGGCAATGGAACAAACGCCCAACATCGAAATCGAAATTTGGCTATGACATTTGGTAATGTTCATGCCTACTTAGCTATATCCACAACTCAATTTATTGTTGATTTTGGGGCTACAGACTACATGTGTAGTTATCAAAACTTGCTATCCAATATTACTTCAGATGTGTCATATCCACCTATTACTATTGCTAATGGTGGGCGTGTTCCAACTAGGGGTGTTGGACAAATTAAATTTTTCTCACATAACTCTAAAGCTTTATTGGTACCGAATTATCCTCAAGTTTATTGTCAGTTAGCAAATGCACTAACTAGTGGAATTGCAATGCTATTTTTACTCCAAAAAAGGTTTTCCAAGATCGAACCACAAGGAGGATGATTGGTGAAGGGCAGCTTGCAAAATGGGCCGTGATATGGTGAACTTCAACAGCAAAGTTTTGATGGCTCAAAGGAAGATTGTTGACACATCCCGATTGTGGCATTGGCGCTTGGGTCATCCTCCCGACTAGGTGTTACATGCTCTGATATGACTTTAAGTTATGATTCCAATTGCTGTGATCCTTGTCATTATGCTACAAAGATAGGTTACCTTTTTCCACATAGCACACAAATTAGAACAGTTATTTTATTTAGTTCACCCGATGTTTGGGGGCTTTTCCTATTGACTCTAAGGAGGGGTTCAAGTATTTTGTTACGCTTATTGATGATAAATCTCGAGCCACATGGCTCTATTTGCTTAAATCCAAAAGTGAAGTTTTGACTGTGTTTCAAGATTTTTGCAATATGGTGAAAAATCAATTTAACACTACAAAGAAAGATCCTTTGTATGCATAATGGAACCGAATATACCAACTAGGCTTTTCAAGTGCTCTTGCATGACATTGGGAATCATTTATCAGACCTCCTGGGGGAACTTACAACAAAATGGAATTGCGTAAAGGAAAAATAGGCATCTACTGGGTTACTTGAGCATTATTATTCTCGTGAAATTTACCTAAGACATATTGGGTGATGCAGTCCTTACCAGCTATTACTTAATCAACCCTTTGCCTAGTAAGGTGTTGGAATATAAGGTTCCAATTGAAAGTTTGTATAGCCGGGGTTTAGTGTCTCTCACCTGAGAATTTTCGAATGTTGCAGGTGTTATGTGCATTCTAAATCTGGTGACAAGCTGGATCCGTGCTCGAAAGTGCTTTCTTGGGATACTCGAATGTCAATAAGGGATATAAATGCTATGAACCAAGTACTAGACACGCTTATATTTCTCTTGATGTTGTCTTTGATGAGACTAACATGTTTTTGCTAAGAATCAAATTCAGGGGGAGCAAGATGGCTATTCTAAATTTTTTGCTTCCTGTCCTACCTATCGAGCCTTCAATGTTCACCAAGAGGAAATTCCAATAGCGGCTGTTCGAGGAATAAGCCATGAATATAGAAGATGTCAACACCGCCCCCTGCCAAGTTGCGTTGATTTGGAAGTTGAAACCGATTTATGCAACAGAGGGAGTTCCAGCAGATACGACACCTATTATCTTAGCTCCAACCGCAAAATCATCGCAAGATTCCAAGGCCTTCAACGCTGCCCGACTTTTCAACATATTATACTACTAAGCATCCCATTCAAGATTTTATTGGGTATGATAGAATTTCATAAGTATTTAAGTTTTTGTCCGCTATTGAAAATCAACATGAGCCCTGATACCTTCTTGAAGCTTGTAAAAATAGTGTGTGGGTGAATGCCATGAAAGATGAGTTTGTGCATTGGACCGTCACAAAGATTTGGGAACTTGTTAACTTGCCAAATGGGAAGAAGATAGTTGGATGCTCGGTGGATTTACAAGATCAAATATAACAAAGATGGGTCGGGTTGAGAGGTACAAAGCTCGACTTGTTGCAAAAGGGTATACTCAAACCTATGGGATAGGACTACAAGGAAACATTTGCTCCTCAGAGGAAAATGAATATTGTTCGTGCCCTTCTATGTTTGGCGCTTAACCGTGGCTGGCCGTTGTTTCAAATGGATGTGAAGAATGCATTCCTCCAAGGAGACGGAGGAAGATGTCACGCCCGAACTCCCACGGCGCCAAAGCATCCCCTCGCCATGGTCGATTCGCAAAGCGACGCCCCAGATTTCGCCGTCGACCCAACGCCCAAACGACAGAGAACAAAGCACAAATAAAATAACAAAACACCCGAACAATAATTCACATAACCAAGGATAGCCGCACAACCATTAATATAAACAAATACACACTTGCATTGTCGTGGGAGAACCTTTACAATATTCATATACATCATGAACCTCAAAAATCAAAAAGCGGTCGATGGCCACTACTATCAAAAAGGGGTAAGTGACTTGGTGGTTAGGGCTCGCCAATTCTCCATCGACACCGAGGGTCTACATCCCCGCATCGAAGCGAACCTCAAAAGTCCGGAAAAGCCTGTAGGTCCCCCATGATCCCCGGAGCACACCACTACCTATATACTTATGGACCTGGTCCACCTCCTCACCCGCCCGATCTCAACCGCAAAGAAGGTATAACCCAAAATCCCCTGCTCCCGGCGGGTACATCGACTCCTCCCGATCTATCCCCACAATGAATCCCAAAACAAACCGGTACGGGCCGACATCTCAAGGGCGGAGGTCTGAAAAATTGGTTTTCAACCACAAAGGAGAATAAATCTCAATGAGTAATTCCCTAAACCTAAACTAGGCTAACGCCAAACCTCCGACGAGCACTAAACAAGACATAATTCAACACATAATGACTCAGCCCCTCGGGCCAAATCTAATCTTACTTGACCCTACAGGTTAAGCATTCTAAAACATATACTCCTGTTTGTATTGTAGAATTAGATCGAGGCACATACACACATATCACCGCTTTCCGACGTATGTAATGCATATGCTCAGGTTCGCACACACGCTCACGCCTCATCAATGCATTAACGCACACCGCCATGCTAGCACTCGCCATTTATCAACTTCTCCTCCGACCCGCTAAACGCATCAGGCCCACACCGAGATCGATTCCAGCCCGCAGCTCACGGCTACACAGCCCGTGATAAAACGATTGTATAGTCATCTTCCTAATCCCACATTGTCCCGCTGAATACATCTCAGATTTGCTCACTATCCCGCTGTGAAACGATCGTGGTTTATTGTGATTACACATCTGGCAGTGCATCAATTTTATCTCAACCCCGCCAAAACGCATCGTGGCATTTTAGGTGATCACAATGCACATGTCACCGGCACGCTTAGTAAATGCAAATGCCGTGCTAATGCTTGAGATGTACACCCATGGCCATAAAGTTCACACTTGACACTCACGAATTTCAGAATGAGCATTCAATTCAATGAATCACGAGCCCAATTAACCAAATCATCTAACCCACCATGGCACAAACTCGACACATAATTTACGACATAAATCACCCAATTGGATTAGTATGAAATTTACGACTTGAAACCCGCCAAGCTACTCCAACTTTAGTCACTCTAGTCACATGGCATGGCATCACAAAAAAAAATCAATCGCAATTAAGGACAATTACCACAAATTCAGTTAATCCAACATTTTCGCAATTTCACCATTAAACCCCAAATCGATTGTGCCTTGTCCAATTAAACCTCGATATGGACAGCCACCAACAGATCGTTTCTAGGTCACTAAGTATCCTCAAAATGTTCCAATTGACTTTCCAAAATACCATCCAGAACAGCCACCATAAGAACAAATGAGGCGCTGCATACTAGAATCCACAATTGAAACCGAACCTAACCGAACTTGGGCCGCTCCATTCCAATACTTGTCCAGCCATCGCACAGCACGTCCTGGGCCACTAAACCTCGATAAAATGATCACGCTACACCACTAAATCAGACCACAACATTGGCCCTTAACAATCTCCACAATTTAACCCCTAATTTACCCTAATTAACCCCTAAAACTCATTTAGAAATGTAAATTAGCCTAATTAGGGTTTAGGGTTGTACTCACCGGGTGTCCTAAGCTTGAAAACCAAGCCGAACACGAGACGAGAGGGGCTGGGCAGCGTCCTCCCGGGCAAGAACAAAGGGCGACGAGCTCCTACGAACAACGCGAGCGGCCCGGTGACGGGAGAGGGACATCCCACGAGGGAGAGAGAGAGAGGGACAGAGCGAGAGAGAGAGAGAAGAAATGGGACGGGTCAAGGTCAAGACGGATCTGGATCCGGCTATCGAATAGTGATTCCGATGGCGGAGCCTCCGGGCGAAAGGCCCCTCACTAAAACAAAGAGGGAGAGAGGGGAGGACGCACGCTGGGGAAAGAAACGACGGCGATCGGGCGCATCGATGGTGACTGGAGATGCGTGGCAGGTCAAGCATGTTGAGGAGCACCGGGTAAGCCGCGGGCGCGGGTTATGTAGCTTGCTACGGGCGACGGTAACGACGGCTCTACTGGCTTTCGGGCGACGGTGACGGCGGCGTGGCGAACTGGCAACGCGAGCTGGGCAAGACGGCCTCGGACTTCGTTTGTTACGGTAGCCGAATCTACATGCTTGAGCTCAGGCGCTCGAGAGAGGGAAGGCAGCACCGATGAGTTTCGCGCCACGCGGGCAGCACGAGGAGGACGCGTACGCCGATCATGGTAGGGGCGTGCCCGCGGGCGCGAAGGCTGATCGAAAGGCAAGAGAAAGGAGCGGAGAAGGCGGCGACGCAACGGGCGCGAGGAAGAAGGAAAGGAGAGAGACGGAGAGAAAAGGAAAGAAAGAAGGAAAAGAAGGAGAGGAGAGAGAGAGAGAGAGAGAGAGAGAGAATAGCAGAGAGAGAGAGAGAGAGAGAGAACGGGAGAGAGAAGAGAGTGGTGAGGGGTCCCGGATGGGGGAGGAAGGGGAGAAAGAAGAAAGAGAAGAGAGAAGAAGAGAGAAAAAGAAAGAAAAAGAAGAAAAGAGAGAGAGAGAGAGAGAGAGAGAGAGAGAGAGAGAGAGGGGAGAGAGGAGAGGGGAGAAGAGGAAAAGATAGAAAGCAAAGGAGAAGGAAAGAGAGCAGAGAAAGAGGGAGAGAGAGAGAGAGAAAGAAAAGAATAAAAAAAATAATTTTTATTCAAATAATTAACGCGATTCGACGGCCCAAATTTAAAATCGAAAACGATCCACCCATCCAAAATAAACCTCGAATATAATAAGGGATAAAGGCTAGATTAATTAAATCAAACTATAACGAGGGAGGTCTACTAGTCCAAATTAAGACCGGGTCCAAAAATTTTACTTTCTCACTATTCCTACTAATCTCAATGTTGGCTACATAACAATATCGACACCGGCCCAATTTATTTTGTCCCCGAAACTCCCGAAAATCGATCGCTAAGTTTGGGGTCTAAATAATGGCCAAATTCGATCGAGTGCGATTCTAGCGAAATCTTATTTTAAAAATAATAACCCGAGAGTGATCAATTCCCAGGACGAGATTTTACTATAAGCACACCGACAAATTACATATTTTTATAAATCCAAAAATGGGCCAAATTTGGGATGTCACAACTCTTCCCCTTACAAAAATTTCAACCCTCGAAATTTACAATCCAAACCCGACTACTCAAACAAATGGGGGTATTGGTGTGGCATCATTTCCTTTCCCATTGGCGCCTCCATCCCATGATGTTCCCAAATGACTTTGACCAACGAGATCGCCTTGTTTCTCAACACTTGTTCCTTCCTTCCTCGATTCGCACTAGCTTTTCCACATACGACACCTCTATTGTCCACGCCTATTACCTCATGATTTAGCACGTGGATCGGATCCGGTTCATATTTCCTTAACATCAACACATGGAAGACGTTATGAACTTGAGACAAATTCAGCGGCAAAGCTAGGCGGTATGCTAACGTTCCAATTCTTTCCAAAATCTCAAATGGGCCTATATATCTTTAGACTCAGCTTTCCTTTCTTGCCAAACCAAGATAGTCCCTCTCATTGGGAGATCTTAAGAAATATATGGTCGCCAACTTGAAACTCCAAACGGTCTATGCCTTCGGTCCGCGTAAACTTTCCGACGACTGAGCTGTTCTCAACCTTTCCGGATAATTTTTACTATTTCCACCGATTGTTGAATCCAACTCTAGACCTGTTATACTTCTTTCCCCCACTTCATCCCAACACAACGGTGTTCTCGCAAGCCCTACCATAAAATGCCTCAAATGGTGCCATTTTGATACTACTGAAAACTATTGTTGTAGGCAAATTCCACCAAATGTAAATGTTTTTCCCACTTGCCCCGAAAATCTAACACACACGCCTCAAAGATATCCTCCAAAGTCTGAATAGTCCTCTCGACCGCCATCCGTCCGAGGATGATAGGCCATACTGAATTGCAACTTAGTCCCCATGGCCGATTGTAGATTTTTCCAAAAATTCGTAGTAAACCGGGATCACGGTCCGAAGTGATTGATACCGGTACTCCATGAAGATGAACTATCTAACGCACATATAATTCTGCCAACCTTTCTAGCTCGAAGTCCTTTTGCACCGCCAGGAAGTGCGCTGACTTGGTCAATCTGTCCACTATCACCCAAATAGAGTCGTGTCCCTCCGATTTCTTGGCAATCTCATAAAAGTCCATTGTGATGTGCTCCCATTTTCATTCTGGGATTTCCAACGGCTGCAACATCCCACCAGGTTTACAATGTTGTGCTTTCACTTGTTGGCACATCAAACACTTAGCCACATGCCCGGCCACATCCGCACTTCATTCCATTCCACCAAAGAGTGTGTTGGAGATTCTAGTACATCTTAGTGCTGCCCGAGTGAATACCGTGAGTGGCTCCTATGATCTTTCGACAAAATCTCTTCCTTGAGTTCCAAATAATCGGCATGCACAATCATCCTCGGAAACTTAATGATTCCATCCTCCTCGACACTTGAAAGTCTGGTTTCCTCTTAGAGTTATTCATGCTTAAAATTTTCTAAATCTCAACGTCCGTGAACCGCAACGCTTTAATCTTGGCTTGCACTTCCGCTCAATCCTTAATGTCACCATCGACTAGAGAGGTGTCCCACCTCAAACTTAAATTCCGAGTCCCACGGCTCCTTCCAATAAATCCACTCTTTAACCAACAAATGCGCCGATGCTCGATTTTCAAGGCATCCGCCACCCGGTTGACCTTTCCGGTGATACAATATGTCACAATCATAGTCCTTCAGCAATTCCATCCAACGCCTTTGCCTCATATTCAATTCTTTCTGAAAACAAATACTTGAGACTCGATGGTCCATATAAACCGAACCTTTCTCCACATAAATAATGCCTCCAAATTTTAAGCCGAAAATAATTGTCGCTAGTTCCAAGTCGGGGTCGGGTAGTTCATTTCATGAGGCCTTAACCGCCGCAATGCATAAGCAACCATTCTTCCATGTTGCATTAGCACGCATCCTAATCCTTTAAGCGAAGCATCACTATAAATCTCATATCCGCCCGGGCCCTCAAGGAATCGTCAACACCGGGCGCCCGTTGTCAACTCTGCTTCAACTCCCCGAAAACTTTCTTCGCACTTTTTCGTCCATTCAAACTTAGTCTCCTTCTTAAGAAACCTCGTCAATGGAGTGGCTATCACGAGAATCGCTCCACAAACCTCCGATAATAACCCGCCAATCCTAGGAAACTTCAAACCTCAATAATCGCCATTGTCGGTCTCGGCCAATCCATTACCGCTTCAATCTTTGCCGATCCACGGAAATTCCTTCTCCGAAATTATATGCCCAAGAAACGCCACTCGGCTCACCCAAAACTCACACTTGCTAAACTTAGCATACAAAGCAGGCTCCCCTTAACGTCCCAGAGAACCTTTTCCAATGTACCTCGTGTTCCTCGAAACTCTTTTGAATACACTAAAATATCATCGATGAAGACAATGACAAACTAGTCTAAGAATTCTTTGAATACCCTGGTTCATTAAGTCCATGAAAGCAACAGGGCATTAGTTAGTCCAAACAAAGATCACCGTGAACTCATAGTGTCCATATCTAGTCCTAAACGCTGTCTTTGGAATGTCCTCCTTTTGATCCTTAATCGGTGATACCCCGCCCCCTTAAGTCAATCTTAGAAAAACCGAGGCTCCCCAGAACCGATCGAACAGTCGCCAATCCTTGGGAGGGATACTTATTCTTGACCGTCACTTGATTCAAATTACGATAGTCGATACACAACCTTAGCGACCCATCCTTCTTTATGATGAATAACACCGCGCCTCCCATGGAGACGCACTTGGTCGGATAAAACCTTTGTCCAAAGAGTTCCCGCATCCCCGAACCTTTAATTCCTTCAACTCTAACAATGACATCCTATAAGGTGGTTTTAGATTGGCTCAGTTCTGTGGGTCAACTCGATAACTAACTCTATCTCTCTTTTCCGTGACAATCCCGCAATTTTGAGGAAAGGCATCGGGAAACTTGCACACCACATCGCTATATCCTCAAGCCGCATCTCACCCGCCCGGATCAACCACATTGGCTAAATAACCTTGACAGCCCCTTCGGCCCAACAATTTAGTTGCTTTGCCAGATGAAACCCAAGGGATCGAGGTTCCTCCCCGACTCCCTACAAACTCAAAATCTAGGGTGTCCAAATCGCTAAATGGATCACCCTATTACTACAATCATTACGGCATTCTCGCTTAACTAACCAATCCATGCCCACAATCAAATCAAAGTCATACATCGGGCAACACGGCTAGATCTATCCCGCTTTCTACACCACCAATTACTATCTCACACCGCATCCTAGGATATGCATAATTTATCCTTCAATGGCGTGGTCACACAAATTGTACTTCTAACACAACAGGCTTTAATCCGCATAATTTAACAAACCGAGCAGATATAAACGAATGTGATGCTCCCCGGATCGAATAACGCATACGCTTACATGCTTGCACAAAGAAACCATACTGCGGACCACCCCCCCGCACATTCTCCACTTCCTTCGCCCATTGCATACACCGTCCCTCGTGCCGATGGTTTGTTTCCATTAGCCTACAAAGGATTCCTAGTTTGATTTCCAATCTTATGTTGTTGCATTGGGGTCCCATGGGCGTCATTGGGGCAATTCCTAATATGATGGTCCAAACTCCCGCACTTGAAATAGGCCCCAATTTATTGTGCCGATGACTCACTTTCCGATGTTCTTCTTGATCGTGGGACAAATCACCCATTTTCCGCCATTGGTTTCTTCCCCAAACGACGGTTGTCCCTAGCCGGGGCGAATCATGATCCAGAGGCGGCCGCCCATCGGTCCCCGATCCCACTTATAGCCTCGCGTCCTGCTCATACATCTCAATCGTAGTCCTTGATGTTCAAGCGATATCATTTGACTTTTTGGTCCGGGTTTAGTCCATTCCGAATCTCCGTGTCTTGTCCTCGGGTGTTCTACCATCCTTGGCGCGAACCTTGACAATCTTGTGAATTTCGCCAGCACTAATCCACCGTCATCGATCCTTGGTGGAGCCTCATGAATTTCGCTAACTTTCTTTCCCTAGCCCTCTGAGAAGAACTTTCCTAAAAAAAGCTTTCTCGAAAAATATGTCCCACGCCCGAAATGTCCCCTGAAATACCCTTCCTTTGGTGGCCTTCCACCAATCATTGGCATTGTCCCACACCGGTACACGCCAATGTTACCTTTTCGATCTCAAGGCACCCTAGTACTTCAAAGGCCTTCTCTAGTTCCTCAATCCAACGGGTGCGGTCTGGGGTCACCCTTGCCATTGAACTTTGGTGGCTTCAATTTCAAAAACTGCTTTACTAACTTAGACATTGGTCTGGTCACATTTACCGATTCCCGGATTGATTCTCAACATTCCCCCATTTCCATTATTTTCATTGGCCCCATTAGCAAAGAATAATGGCGGCCTCAACAACAGCGACGATAGTGGCATTTCTCTTTGGGCCAATCTGGTTCCTCCTAGAATTCCAAAAAGATCTTCGAGGGCTTTTAAAATTCCATCTACCCCGGATCCTCCGCAACCCCTTACTTGAGGCTCTACGCGATCCTTTCCATGACCCTCGATCTCACCTCTACCTCTTCTACGGCCCCTCGACCTCACCTTTTCCTTGGTTACCGCCCCCAACTTGCATATCCATCCTCCTCGCTATAATTCCCACATCGGGATTAGAAACCCAACCCAAGCTAAACCGGGTCTAAGGTCCTAGGCGGGGGACTTAACACTAAAGCAATCAATCACTTAGCATGCGATTAAGCATAAATAGCACATCTTCAATCACAAAGACACGCCATCGACCTCGAGTCCCGGGCTGCGACCGCACTTTACGGGTCAACTAAAACAAGCACTCAATCAAACACAAGCCAATGAGGTAATACATAGACACGAGGTCACCCCTATTGGCTACCCAAGGTCATTACTCCTTATCGCCCAAGCTTCAACTAAATTGACCGAGCTGACCTTGCTTTGATACTAAATCAACGGGGATATCACGCCCGAACCCCACGGGCGCCAAGCATCCCTACCATGGTCGATCTGCGGCGACGCCCCGGACGACGCCACCGACCCAACCCCCAAATACGTAGAACAAAGCACAAATGAAATAACAAACAACCGCAACAATAATTCACATAACCAAGGATAGCCACGACAACCATCAATATAAACAAAAATACACACTTGCATTGCCGTGAGAACCTTTACAATATTCATATACAAAGATGAACCTCAAAAATCAAACGCAAACGATGGCCACTACTATCAAAAAAGGGGTAAGGGGTCGGTGGTTAGGGCTCGCCAAACCTCCATCGACACCGAGGGTCTACATCCCCAGATCGCAAGCCGGAACCTCAAAAAGTCCGAAAAGCCCGTGCAGAGGTCCCCTCATGATCCCCCGATACACCATGCTATATACTTATGGGACCGGGTCCACCTCCCTCACCCGCTACGATCTCGATGTCCAAGAAGGTATCTAACCCAAAAATCCCCTGCTCCCTCGTAGGGTACACCAACAACCTCCCGATCTATCCAAAACCAGAAGGAATCCTAAAACGAACCGACACGGTCGACATCTCAAGGCCGGAGTCCTGAAAATTGGTTTTCAATAAACAAAGGAGAATAAATCTCAATAGTAATTCCTCAAACCTAAACTAGGCTAACATGCATCTCCGACGAGCACTAAACAAACACATAATTCAAAACATAAATTGACTTGGGCCCTCGGCCTAAATCTAATTTTTACTTGACCCCGCAGGTTAGGCATTCTAAAACATATAATCACAACCGTATTATAGAAATTAGATCGACGCACATATACACATATCACTTAGTCCCGACGATGTAATGTATATGCTCATATTCACACTCATGTTCACGCCTCACCAATGCATTAACGCACACCGCCATGCTAGCACCGCCATTTATCAATTTATCCTCCGACCCGCTAAACGATAAACTTGAGATCAATCTCCAGCCCGCAGTGCTCATGACACATAGCCCGCAACAAAACACATCGCTGGTCATCTTCTTCCGTAATCCGCATCGCCCCGCCGTAACACGCCCAAGACGGGTTCACTATCCCGCATAAAACACATCGTGGTTTATTGTGATCACACATTCACAGCACCAATTTTTTTTTTTTCCGAACCCCACAGAAACGATCGGACATTTTAGGTGATCACAATGTACATGTCACCGGCACACTAGTAAATGCAAATGCCGTGCCAATGCTTGAGATGTACACCCATGGCCATAAAGTTCACACTTGACACTCACGAATTTCACAATGAGCATTCAATTCAATGAATCACGAGCCCAATTAACCAAATCATCTAGCCTACCATGGCACAAACTCGACACATAATTTACGATATAAATCACCCAATTGGATCAAGATGAAATTTACGACTCGAAGCCCGCCAAGCTACTCCAACTTTAGTCACTTTAGGCACATAGCATGGCATCACAAAAAAATCAATCGCAATTAAGGACACCATTCGCCACGAATTCAGTTAATCCAACATTTTCGTAATTTCACCATTAAACCCCAAATCGATCGCTACCTTGTCCAATTAAACCCTCGATATGGACAGCCACCAACAGATCGCTCTAGGTCACTAAGTATCCTCAAAACGCTCCAATTGACTCCCCAAAATACCATCCAGCAGCCACCATAAGAACAAATGTGAGGCGGCACAATAGTCCACAATTGAAACCGAACCTAACCGAACCTCGGGCCGCATGATCCAATAATTTTCAGCCATCGCACAACACGTCCCAGGCTACTAAACCTCGATAAATGATCACACTACACCACCAAATCAGCCACTACATCGCCCTTTAACAATCTCCACAATTTAATCCCTAATTTACCCTAATTAATTCCTAAAACTCATTTAGAAATGTAAATTAGCCTAATTAGGGTTTAGGGTCAAACTCACCGGTGTTCTAAGCTTGAAACGGGCCGGACACGCGACGAGAGGGCCAAGAATGCGGCGATCCCGCCGTGAATGCTGGCGACGAGGCCATGGCTCCGCGGTCCGAGGGGTGGTGACGGTCCAGGGCGATCCACGGCTTAAAGAGGGAGAGAAGGACATGGGCAAAGAGAGAGAGAGAAGTGGGACGGGGGCAAGGCGGCGGATCCAAGACCGGAACAAAGGATTTATGGCGCGGAGCTCATATGGCAAAAAGGCCTCCACACAAAAACAGAGAGGGGAGAGGGGGGAGGAGGCTCACGAGGTGGGAGAGGAGAGGGGGCTGCCGGCCGAGGTGAGAGGGACTACAGCCACGGTGGCGACACCGGAGGCGCTTACTCCGCTCGGGCAGGCGGGCGACGGCGCCCACGGGAGGCGCATGGAGCCGAGGGAGGGAGGGCGGCCGGCAAATGCCATTTTGCAGCATAGTGGGAGTCTTACGGGCAAACAACGCCCAAGTGTTGGGGCGGAGTCGGGGCTAGCTGGATGGCGGCCGGACTCGCCGGACGGGTGGCGAAGCGGCGACGAGTCGAGCTCGTACGCCGGGAGGGGAGGAAAGCAGTGTCGAAGCGAGCTACCGCGGCTGGCGCGGGCGGGCCCCGACGATCGCACGAGGAGGACGGTGGCGCCGGGCGGGCGAGCTAGATGGGCGGTTGAATGTTGAACTATGATGAAAGAAAGGGTGAACAAAGTAGAACCAACTGGGGCTAGGGAGGAAGAAGAAAGAGAAGAGATGAAAGAGAGAAGAAAAAAAAAAAAAAAGAAGAAAAAGAAGGAGAGAGAGAGGGAGTGGGTGCATGGTCGATATACGTAGGGGGACGGATCGGGGAGAAGATGGCACGGCTCGGGGAAAGCAGAGGGAGAAGGAAAGAGAGAGAGAAAGAGGGAGAGAGAGAAAAAAAAAGAATAAAAATAAATTTTCATTCAAATAATTAACGCGATTCGACGGCCCAAATTTAAAATCGAAAACGATTTACCAACCAAAACTAAACCTCGAATATAATAAGGGACAAAGGCTAGATTAATTAAATCAAACTATAATGAGGGAGGTCTACTAGTCTAAATTCCAATCCGTCCAAAATTTTACTTTCACTATTCCCGGTAATCTCGATGTTGGCCACGGTAATCTCGCCGATACCATCCAATTTATTTCGTCCCCGAAACTCTCGAAAATCGATCGCCAAGTTCGAGTCTAAATAATGGCCAATTCGATCGAAAAGCGATTCTAGCAAAATCTTTATTTTAAAATAATAACCGAGAGTGACTCAGTTCTTTGAGCGAGATTTTACTATAAGCACATTGACAAATTACGGTTTTATAAATTCCAAAATGGACCGAAATTCGGATGTCACAAAGAGGTCTATATGGATGTCACCCGGACATTTTTAGAGAATGATAAGGGAATGGTTTGCAAATTAAAGAAAGCAATAAATGGTCTCAAACAATGCTTAGAGCATGGTATGGCAAATTGAGTTCTGCACTCATTAAATTTGGTTTCAAAAGGAGCACAATTGACTCTTCAATGTTTACTAAAGCAATTGGTGAAGGTATTGTTGTCATTCTCATTTATGTTGATGATCTTATCATTACCGATAAGAATTTCACAGGTATTGCAGAGCTTAAACAAATGTTGAGCAAGGAATTTGACATTAAAGACATTCAAAAATTGAGGTATTTTTTTGGGCATAGAGATAGCAAGTTCGATAAAGGTCTATTCCTCGACTCAAAGGAAATATCTCTAGATCAAGTCAAGGAGACAGTAAGTTGGGCATTAAACCCGCTAGCACTCCTATGGATTACAACAAGAAGATTGTGTCCAATGAAACACCATTAGAGGATATTGGGCAATTTCAACGTATGGTAGGGAGATTGATTTACCTAACCATTACGAGGCCCCGACATTGCTTATTCTCATAGCTATGTAAGCCAATTTATGCAAAAACCTACATTAAGGGCATATGGAGTTGATAAACCAACTCCTTCGATATTTGAAAGCTTCCCGAAGAGGAATATTGTTGAAGAATAATGGTAATATAGAGATTGTGGGTTTTATCGATGTTGATTGGCTGGCAATCCTATGGATAGAAAATCTACCACAGTTTTTGTATCTTTGTTGGTGGAAATATTTTTACTTGGAAAAGTAAGAAGCAAACAGTTGTGGCTAGATCTAGTGCAGAAGTTGAGTACCGAGCCATGGCTGCCGCCACTAGTGAGATCGTATGGCCCGCTTATTACTTCAAGAATTGGGCCGTGATGCCATGTCTAAACCTACAAAGCTATTCTGTGGATAATCAGGTCATGGCATATTGCTTCAAATCCAGTCTTCCATGAGAGGACCAAACACATAGAAGTCAATTGTCACTTTGTAAGGGAAAAGGTTCAAGACAAGACAATAGAAACGCCATATATTCGTAGTAAGGATCAACTTGTGGATGTCTTCACCAAAGCTTTATCCAAGGGAGTATTTCAAGATATGGTGAACAAGTTGACCTCGACAATGTCTTCACCCAACTTGAGGGGAAGTATTGGTGAGATTTGCGCTTTTTCTTATTCAAAAGGAATGGAGAGATTGTAGGCAAATCTGTTAAGGTAAATCTGTATTTTGATTGTTTTCATATTTTGGGTTTGCTTGTTTCCTTTGTTTGAGAATCCTCGTGTATATTTGCAGAATATTGGCAGCAAATCTCTAGGAAAAAATAAGGGAGTTTTTTGCCGAGGACGAGGCACATCGCCGAACCTCGTGAAATCTTGTGTCCTTCTTTGTGACTACTTTGCCAAAACTCAACACCGCAATCACGGCAAACGTGTCGCACCCGATGGCCATGAAACTTGTTCTTGGTGTTAGAGAAAGGGAACACGGAGAGACAGCGAAGACGGAAGTGTGCGGCTGTTGCTGTACGCCGAACTCATTGTAGCAGTCCTTGCCGATGTAGGTGTAGATGCGGAGCTCACCGTTGAGCGATATGTCGAGGACTTCGGTGTCAGAATCCCGTAAGTAGGGCGTGGGGGTGGAGGCAGCGTCGTCGGTGACGTTGCAGCGGATGGAGAAGTAATCGTTCAAATAGCACCCTTTCCCAATGCCGAAGGGGTAAGGGACGGCGACGTCTCCGCAAGTCTCTTGGCAGTCGGAATATACAGTTTGAGATGCCGACGACGACGACATCAACATTAGTAACAACTGTCCAACCGTTAACATCATCCTCATTATCTCCAAAGGATTCCACTTTGAAGCCATGGCCCTCTCTCTCTCTGAATTTGTTGTATCATGGAACGTGTATCGCTGTGTGTTCGTATAACGAAGGAACGCGTTTGCTCATTGACAAAGCACACAAGCCTTGAAATTTCTCATATTCTTGTTTGAGAGAGCATTATTGACTTTTGTTTCAAAAGATCAACCGCTAACTACACCCTTGTCCCAGAAGTTTGGGATTTGTCCAATTTTATGTCCCACTATTCAATTCTTCATCTAATTTTGCCCTCAAGTATTAATGGGTAGCTCCATTTCTATCCCAAATTGTTGCCACAAGTAACAAAAAATGTTTAGAAAGTTCCCATTCGGCCTTATGCTACTCGCCATCTGCTAATTAAGTCCAGTGCGATACCCGAATTCCTTTTACTATTGGAGTGTAATAGCTAGAGCATCATATAACATCCGTGGCGCGATACAAAAATTCACATGTGCTATGGCTGTGAGAAAAAAATTTCAATGAATTGCACTTGCAAACTAGGAAAGGTCAAAAGATATCACACAATATGAGGGTATACCTAATGTCTCCCAACTCAACTAGGGCCTAAAAAGAGAATAGAAATGCCAATATTAACCCTCAAAGACATTGCAATGTCAGATTGCTCCTTTCACCCAATATGTACGAAGACTTACTCCTCGAATTTGTTCAATTTGCTCGCATGCTTGAAATGTAAATTGCTAACATTGCCTACTTATAATAGCAAATATAAGAAGTTTTCCGACCACGGTGAAGATTTTTTTTTTTGTGTTTTATTCTATTAGCTAAGCAAGCAAAGACGGTCTAGAATTATTTATTTAGACTACAGCAAGTACAGGTAAAGCTTAACAGATTTTATCGATTCAGGGACCAAATTGTCACAAATTTGGGTACAAGGGAACGGTTCGACTTTCCCATCTAACACGAGCGGCAAATCCACGATTCCTTATAAAAAGAAAGAAAGCGTGAATTGACTTGAATTGACTTGAATTGACTAAGGCCGGCAAATTGCCTGGAGGCAATTGGTCAAAGATTCCGCCAAAGGTCAAACCTCTCCTCCTTCTCTCTCTCTCTGCTAGAGATGGGTAACATGCCAAGCCTATGGCCCTGCCCACTTGGGCCCGCACCAAGCACGAGCCCGTTTCAAACAGGTCCACGTCCGAAATGCTCCCGCACGAAGACGTACACTGAAAGAGAACTTCCTCGGCGATCTACAAAAGGAGGCTGACGTGTGCAACTGACGACGATGAACTTGTTCTTGGTGCTGGATATAAAGTGTTCAGCTAGGGTGAGTTAAAGACCTATCAAGAAGAACAAACTATTCTTGTCACAAAATGAAATGCTTTTACTTTTCAAATAATCTCGAGAGATTATTCTAGGATCCTAGAGTCTAGGAAAAGTGTCACTCTTTCTGTGGGAAAGAAAAATCTGGTCTTCCCTTTCTCAATCGAGTTTTTCATAGCGTGCATGGCATTTTTTTTTCTTTGGGGCATTGATTAGTGCAAAATTGAAAGTTGATTGGGAAAGGACAAGACTTGACCCTTCATTTTACGAAGAGAGAGACTTTATCAAACTCTATGTTTGAACAATTCCAAAACATGATTTTGCACCGTGACTATTACCCATGAAAAAAACAACCGACGAAAAAAAGCCAACTAGTTAACAAATTTCACAATGCATGACAACCTTAGAGATTTCTCTCTACAATATTCTAAGATTTCTTTTAAGGGCCCTCATCTCTTAAAATAAAACAACATTTACATGTATTAACTTTTCTAATAAACTCAAAACAAATTTTATATTTTGAAGATGATTATGAAAAGTTATATATGATAGTATATTTAATTTGCATATTTCAAAGCATTTTTAAAAAATCAATTTTAATAAAATTCAAATTGTGAAAATGGAAAGATTAAAAAGTGAGAAAGCAAATAGTAAAAATCATTCAAACAATTTGCACAATTTTCCGAAAAATACTAATAAAGATATGTCATTTTGTACTAGGTTAAGGCACCAAATTCCTTAAATTACCTTCTTTGCTCTAGACAGCTTTAAACTCAATGGGACACACGGCTCCTGACTATTAACTAAACTAGCAAGATGGCAGTACATTGCACAGGTCAATGAATCTTCACATCAATTAAGTTTTCTACTGAGTTTCCACAGAGTTTTCCTCCAATTGAAAGAAGATATGCTTGTAAATCGTAGTTACGTGTATTTTCTGTCTTTAGAGTCATCAACGAGAACGGTTGTATAGAGCCAAATATTTGCATTACGTGTGTTTTATGAAACATTTGCATTCTGCAAGTTAATGATGCGACGTCAATCAAAACTCAAAGAAGAATCTTATCTTGCTTCACTTATTAGTAACATTGAAAGTTAACGTTAACTAGAGTCATTTTAATGAATTAATTAGCTAACTCAACTTTGCTAAGCAAGTGTTACATGTAGCACTCGTATCATACACCTAATTGGATCTATTTATCATGTGAAAAATAGTTTTGACCAATATTTTCCTTTATCGAATAAACTTAGGATTAGCTAATAGAGTAGCTGATTGAGATGACCAATCCTTTGATCCCAATGGAAAGACCCGCCTTAGGTAAGTGAATACTGAGCCATAAAACATAACAATTCCTTCAACGAATCTCATCCATTTGAATGACAAGAACTAATGATAACCTATGAAATTTCTCCACGATATCTTTAAATTTTTTTATAGACCCTTTGAAAATCCCAAATTGCCTTTGTTATCGGATGACACATTGGTAAATGATGTGTGTCCCAACTCATTAACTTATTATTTAGGGCCCCCACCACCACAAGCATCTACGAGCTTTTATTAGGGCCTTTGGGTTTTGATTTTTATAATAGAACAAAACTTCACTTATTATCTTTTTCTAATAAACTTAAAGTAATTGTCCAATTTTGAAAATATCATGAAAAATTACATAAAATCATGAATTAATTGATATATTTCAAATTTTTCTAAGAATTTGGCATCTGATAAAAAATTGAAAAAATTTGAAAAAAATGAAAAGAAAATATTTAAAATCATGGAAAAGTCATTAAAATCCCATATTGTGCCCACTCGTGACACATTACTATAAAATGGTTTTGGGTGACATAAAAATTTCAAATTTGTACCCATGTGACATATTTACCCTCCATCAAGGTTTTATTAATGAGAACCATTAAAAAATATACCCACATGAGCCACCAAAGGCAAATAAAGATTGATATGGCGCCTGCGCGGCTTAAGGAAAATAAAACGAAATTGTTTTAGTTGGAAAATTATTTGACGGAACCTTGACAGAGGATAAATGTCTCATGGGCACAAGTTTGGGGTTTTGATGTCACTAGAAAAATTTTAGTGTAAATTTATCAAGCAATGGATATAGTTTGGAGCTTTTAGTATTATATGTTCAAGATAAATGTATCACAGTAGGTACATTTTAGAGTTTTATTATTTTTTTCCTAAAATCATTCAGAACATTTTGTAGAATCTTACTTACATCTCCCAAGAGACTTTGATTTAGATTTATTATTTTCTACCAGAGTTAAGGCGCCAAATTCCTTAAACTGGCTTTACTTAAGCCGAAAATAGCTTTGAACTCAATGAATTGCATAGCTCCCAACTATTGACTAAACTAGTAAGATGTTGGGGCGTTACATGGGTCTAAGACTATATTTGTTATATTATTGTAAATATTAATGTTGACATGAATTTTCACAAAACATTGTAACATAATATCATAACGAGGTTCTCCTTAGTAAACGAGGACTATGTCAAGGCCTCTCTTTTCGTGGAAAGAAAAAGGTCTGCTCTTCTCATTAATTTCCCAGTCAACTCTTCTTAGTAGATTTTAGAAATTTTACTTATTGGCGTGGGCAATCACATGCGATGCATGGCTTTCAAGATATGTTGATTTAGAACTTTGTTTTGTTGCATATATGTTGCATTGCTATATACACAAATAAATCACAACATCGTATGCAAGACGCCTCTATCTAAGCAATAACGACGCTCTTCATTTAAATTATCCAATGGGAAATTAAATAGCAGTATTGTGTTGCCGAATGGAGAGCTTTCCTTGTACTAAGAATTATGGTGCACATAAATAGATATTGTTTCTTTTTGATAGAGTAATTCTAGAATAGATAGAATTAATGAATATAATATCTTTTAATACACTATTCTAGGGTGGCATGGCGGAACTTTAATTAGATATAACAAACGTGATTGTCCGGTCGATAGATTAACCAAATCCGAACCTATCGACCATACCAACAAGAAATTGTTGATTTAGGGTCGGTTCGAGTTTTGATTCAAAACTGAAAAACAAAGACGAACCAAACTACATACTGAAGAAGAATGAAATCCACAGTGTTTGAATCTGCAAAATAGAAAAACATAATCCTCAAAACCAAAATTACATCTTCCAGTTCAGAGCAAAACCACAAATATGTTTCTTGAGATTTGATCATTGCTAAGTAAAAAAGATTTTGGGAGTCCGAAATTGATTTTTAGAAATTTCTTTGAGAGTGACCTGTAAAGTTTCAATTAAATGCTAAGTCAATGGGGGTCGCTCTCTTGGACAATTTCTCACGGAAGATAATATGTCTCGTCAGAATTTATAATTGCCCGCCAACTTTGACTTTGTCATAGATAGAGAGTATCATGGACCTGGGCAGGTCCTCGTTTCATCAGGATTTATAATATTTGCCCAATTAATCTTGACTGCATCATTGACGGAGAGGATCAATGATGCTGCAGGGTGCTTTCATTACATTGCCAGGACTTGAGAAGTAAATCATGACAGTAAAGCGTATGCCATGGGGATCACAACCCAAGACAGGAGAATGAGAAAGAAGAAAAATCAATCTGATTTGATTCTTTGATTTGAGCTGGTGATTGTATCATGAATGCAATGAAATGTGTTTCAAGGTGGATGGGCTTATACAAGAAAAATTGTATTTTTCTGTTTTTAGACTATATATATATACATTCTCAAAAATAATAACGTGAGGCTGTATTGTTTAGCTTCTAGATTTAGCTTCAAGGCGGTAAAATACAAACGTTTTCAATTGTTTTGTAAATTAAGATTTCTAAATTAGATTCCATTATATATTTTTTAAATTAAGACAAGATATGCCACATGTGGATTTTTTTTTTTTTTTCTAGGCTAGAATTTCTAATTAATATGGATTGCGCTTAATACATATTTGCAGAGAATTATCATCGAAAGAATTTATTTTTCCTTTAATCTATAGTATCCATGTTGTAAATATTCTGTTACATTTTCATAGATTTGATAGAACACCCATCTTGCTACCATTATGGTAATAAAAAAAAAAGTAATCATGGTTACCAAAAGTCATAATGTAATGATATTTTCATTTATTGCACGAAAAACAATGAGGGTTTGGGTAACTACATGCATGGATCGACCCAGCTTTTAGATGTCCCGTAAGTCCAATTCTAACTTTCCTTCAATGATAATCGGGCTTCCCTACGACTCAATCCGGTTGTCTTTGTTTGTAGGCTCAAACTTGAGCCATAATCATGACGATACAAATATAAGAAGCTTAGAATTTGATCTCGTGATCTTATAATTCATAATAGTAACCTAGTGTAAGAGGCTCTGTTAACTTCTTTTGGCAAATCTTACACTAAGTTCTAAGAAAAAATGTCACTAATGCGTAGATTAATGTTATTGCCATGATATTTTCACGAAATTTCAATTTTCAGTGACTCATCCCACACACCACACCTACGTTAAAGTCGCTGGCCCGCTCTTTCCGTGGAACTTCTTGTCATAGGCATATTTTCGATATATCCTTTTGTTGATCTTATTATTATTATTAATGTTGGATATTCTGTATAGAGTCCGATTCTGCTAATAACCGCAAGGTTTCTGTTTGAACAGTGAACTCTTAAGCAAAACCATCTTCTTAGACGTCCTCTTCTGATTCCCTGCAATCCGGTAAATAACTCTTCATTCCAGGCCCCATCAGTCCAAGTTGATGTGAATAGTCCATTTTCTCGATTCAACCTGCTCCCCGAAGCTTCAACTTCTGTGGAACTCCAGAATATCCAAATTGTGCATATAACCTGTTTGTCGTTATTCCTGAACCACAATGAAGAATACTTATTCTTTTGTGGCCTTATACCCACTATTGTGTGTATTGTCAGTTCTACTTGGAGCCCAAGCATCAGCTGATTCAAATTATTGTTGCACTATGGCAAAAGTATGATGAGTTTGCTTGATAAAGTTCTCTTTGGGAAGCTTGAACCTCCAACAAAATTCTCTGCAAACATGGACGTAATGACTTTCAGCTTCATGACTTTAGTTGGGCTAGGACTACTCAGAGTGCTAACATGGAGCCTATTTTTAGTTTAGCTTTCAGCTTTAACCATAAAGGTTTCATAACAGATAGTATGGCAAGTCAATACTTAAATTGCATTTTTCTATGATTGAATGATAGAATATAACAGAATTATATCACGGTCGTGCCCTGAGTTATAAAGAAAAGTAGTAGAAGCATTTTTTTTACATTAGAAAGTGATAGGAATATAGACGATGGTACGTTGTATTCCTACATTTAACACTTGATTTTGCATTCAAAAGTTAAAAAAGTATCAGACAGAAGTTAAAAAGTATCAGACAGAAGTTGAGAAGCGCGTCCTATCTATTGATCCTATTATGGCTTTTTGATGAGTAATTATTATGTTCACAAAGGGTCAAGTAACTGTAGTTGTCAGCTTTGAACAAGCTGTGGAGTAAACATCAGCTGGTCCTAGACACTTGCATGAGACGATTCCATGATAATTCCGCGTGTGACGAAGTCTGGTGCAGTGCGGTGCACGGTTACTATCGCGACCGACCTCCTGTTTTTTTATCGACAAAAAAAAAAAGAGTCTCGCCTGATATGTGTTAAGTCTAGATTCGGGACTTAGCTCAGGCTCTTCCAAGCCCATACCATATCGCGACTTGAGGTTTAGGTTTTTAACCTGCAAGTAGTTTATATCAAGGAGTCGCCACTAATTGATTTAGGTGGGTCGATTAGAAACCCAAATAAGGTGATGAAAGACTCACCCTATTCCTACGAACCGAAAATTAAATGAGTTTGGGGACTTGGTTACACTAGTTGGATAACTAATGCCCTTTTGGTACCTTTTTACCCTATTCATTTTTGGAAACATTTGTCAAGCAATTTGAATTGATTTTAGGACCTTTCTCTTAACATGTGAAGTGATCAAATGAGTGCATAATAAAAATAATTAGCAATCCAAAACAGATATGCAACCTAAGGTTCTAACCTCAACTAAGGTAAATCCAATATTTAAAACACAACAATTCATGCAATTAAAGTCTAATTAAAAACATGCATAATGATAATAATAAACAGTAGAGTAAAGAAAACATGCAAAGTACTACCGCACAACCCTATAAGCTTGTCTAATTTAAACATGGCAATTATGGAATTATAACAACATGCATAATAATACAACAATAAACTAAAACATTCAGATATATCACATTATTTTAAAAAATTTAAAAAATAATTATTTTTTAAAAAAAATAAATATGGAAAAAAAGAAAAGAGAGAAATTTTTTAAAATTTTTAAATTTTTAAAATAAAAATAATAAAAAATATAATATTAAAACCGAGTCGGGTCAACGGATCCGGTCGATCGGATTCGAATTCGGTCAACGGACCCGACCTATCGCTGACCCGGTGCTGGATCTCCGTATCCAAACCGGGTGGGTTAACCTCGGTCATTGACTCGATATAGACCGATCGGGCCTAGTCCAATGGATAAAGACGGGTTGGGCCGGTTCGACCGGGTCGAACTTGCTCAATCCGCTTGCACCGATGGGACCGGATCCGCAGATCGATCAAACCGGCCTCAGCAGTCGATCCCACGGACGGCCCCACGTGTCCGGGCACGTAGGAGCTCACGGGCAACCGCCATTTCGCTGGCTTGCACCCAGGCCACCCATGGCTTGGGTCTTCACCCCACAAGCCCCACCTACCTTTTTTGATTGGGCTCGCCGTCCGACTACTCAATCGCTGGCCGGTGACCAAAACAAACCTAGCTCTTAGAGGCATTTCATTGAAGCACTTGGCGTCGCGGTGAAAAATCAAAGGGATTCGACCTCCTTACGCACCTGGTCGGCCGTAACGGCTATGGTTCGCTTTGAAAATGAGTGGGAGCAAGGAACAAAGACGGTATGGACCAGGATTCAGACGAAACGGCCGGCGCGAGTCTCGCCAAACCGCTAAAAACAGGAAAACAGAGATGTGTCTTGGTCGAGGTCACACGGCCGATAAAGGTATCCTGGGTTGTGTCAGGCTACTAAGGCGGTTGCCGCTGGTTCTTCTTCTCACTCCGGCGAACCTCTGTTTGCTCTCTCTATATTCTCTATTTTTCTCTCAAAATGGCCAACCCTCTCTCTCTCTCTCCGGTTTTTATTGCCGACGATGACGCCATTCTTGCTCCATATGCATGTCGACAACGGCCTGCACCGCCTACTTTGCCTTTGCATTTTCTACAATATTTAGACCGGTGTGTGGGTTGCCCCGACATCCGGAAAATAGGGGAAGGAAAGAGAGAGATGGCCGAAATAGCGGAGGGACCGCCATCAATGCCGCCCCGGCAGCGTGCTCCCCCGCCATCCTTTTGGCCACAGGATATAGCAGGGTCGCCCGACGCCTCGCCGCCCACGGCCAGAATTGGGGTAAATAAGGAAGGAGAGCAATAGGGCCGACGGGGGAAGAAGGAAGAGAAAGGGAGCTAGGCCAGCCTAGCCTGGCGCGGAAGAAAGAAAAGGAAAAAAAAAAAAAGAAAAGGACTTGGGGTCTGCGCAGGGGAAAAGAAAAGAAAAGAGGAAAACGGGCAACCCGTGTGGGAAAAAGGAAAGAAATTGGTCGAGGCGACCCGCCCCGAATTCGCCCAACTCAATTTTTTTAAATTTTGAATTAAAAAACTCTAATAGACCCTATTAATAAAAATGTGCCTAATTTATATATGCAATGCATTTGAATAGAAATATTTTTTGTTTTAGGAATTAAAACAAATTAACTCCTAAATTTTGTGCGATTAATTTTGGTAAATTAAAATAGATGTCAATAGCTACACCTCTTTGAAGGCGAACTCGCAGAGATTACGCTCAAAAGATAAAATGACACCTAAATTTGGTCTATGCATGCTCAATGAATGCTATTTTTGGCGAGACCATGAGTTCCATTTTCATGATACTATAAGATGATGCGTATAAAGCAAATAAAATATACCGGGCTACTTACCTTGCCAAAGGGTAAAGTAATTCCAGATAGTTGGTATCATGTGTCGAGGACTCAAACCTATCTTCGGTCGCTTAACTAAATTTCATTCATCTAGGACTCGAATCTATCTTCAATCGCCTTTGACAAGAGAAATTATTTTGTTTAGGACCCGAACCTTTCTTCGTTGTCTTGACTGGGAAATTGCTTTGCACATGACCCGAACTTATCTTCGGGTCGCCTTGACTAGATTTAGTTTGTCTCGACCCGAATCTATCTTTGGTCGCTTTAATTGGGGAAATCACACAGACCCAAACTTATCTCCAACCGCTTTGGCTGGATTTCGCTTTTGTCAAAGTACATGCATCTTATAAGGGGTACCAAAAGACTTGATGTGAACATAAAGGTTAATCTCATGCTTAGGAAGGGTACCATAACAATCGAGGTACATGGTGAATGTGAGAGGTCAATCCAATGTTCACAGAACAGAGGAGTCACCTTAATGTTTAAAGGGTACCATAACAATTATAGGTACATGGATTTTTGGAATCGAGTATGGGTAGAATATATTTACTTGGGCACATTCCTACCTCTTAAGGGCATGTCTCCGTTAGACAAGTTTTTGTGCAAAGACATACGATTCATCGGAGAAATAGACAACTAAGGCTATTCTAAAATATCGTATGAAATCTTTTTGACCACAAATCAAGATGCTTTTCTTTTTTCAAAGGAACACTTGATTTACCTTCCGGGTAGTTTGAAAAAATTCATAATTTTGAACCGGGTATGGTAGAATGTACTTACCTAGGCAATATTCTTGCCTCTTAAGGGCATGTCCTTTGTCACATACACATTCATCGTAGAAATAGACAAAATCGAGGCTATTTTAGAATATCATATAAAATATCTCGATTGTAAACAAGGTGCATTTTTCAAAGAAATACCGATTTACTTTTCCGGTAGTTTGAAAAGAATTTGATAAAAATACCTAGGGTTTCTTACTGAAGGTTTGATGCATCATCCGTCAATACCAGACTTTTTTCTGCATCTCTCTTGAGATGATAACGAGGGCTTCTCCAAATACCAAATTTTTGTGTCCTATCACCGATTAAAACTCGAGTTGCAAAAAGCATGCTATGTCAATTCCATTTGGGAACAAAAAATTTTGTGACATCTTTGAGACGCTAAAGGTCATATGTTTTTGAGTCTTTGAGGACATTTTACTTGTCAAAGGCAATTAGCACAAATATGCATGTATTCATCAAGGATAGACAAGCTAGGCTATTCAAGAATGTATATTTAAAAGTTCATGCATGATGATTTTGCCATGTTTATATCACCAAATATCCACCCAGGGGTCAATCAAGACAATTTTTACTCGCAAGGTGAAATTCTTGAGATGCTGAACGAGGGACCTTCCGCCATAAAGGACTTTCCACTCACCTCATTGAAAAGGGTTGTTTGTCCCACCATTAAGGCGGAACATTGAAAACACTTAATTTGACAGTTATCACATCAATAAAGGTCTGAGTTTTTACAAGCAAAGACGACGCCACTAAACTGAGTGGTCTTCTTCTGTGGTCTTAATGTAGGCTTGGTTGGTCAATGGCTTAACAAATGAGACTGCATTTGAGCCAAGGCCATGAAAGAAAATATTTTGCAATTATCTCCAGTTTACAAGTCAAGAACCCCGCAAAAACGAGATAGAAGTAGTCTTGCTCGCACTTTTCTTGAGCTATAAACATTTGAAATTCCACGTTAATTCAAGTGCCCTAGTCAAAAGAGACTTCATGAAGAATGTAACGCAGTTTGGTTTATGTGTTAGGGGAAACAAATGATCGTTGATCTCAAAAATATGTGTAAGGGTGAGAATTGCGATCATCTTGGCATTGTCACCAGTCTTTTTTTCACCGGCCATGATCCTTTTAGAAAACTCCCTAGATAATCCTGCTTTGGCTTCTTGAATAGCTTTTTCTTGATGAGCTTATGCATCAAGCATTTTCCGGATACCATTTGATCTCTATCCCAATTGTTTTCCCAGAATAGGTTCGCCTTCATCTATCATGTGATAGATCTTCGCCAAGACAGAGTTCTTAAAGTTAGGGTTTGTATCAAGAAGAACTCAAGTTTAAACTTTGGAGTCGCTCTATTCTACATTACTTAATATCTTTGCAGATTTGAGAGTGCTTTCATCACGCCGTAGATCTTCTCAACTAAAACTTCATTGTTTTTCGCAGCAGTACCGAAATTAGGGACTCCATTCTCTTCATCTTTTCATCGCTTTTCTTCTTCTTTTTTCTTTTTCTTTGTTTTTTATTCATGAGCATTGGCCTTGCTTTATCAAGCATGTTGCTTTTTATGCCCCTAGTCTTCAATGATTTCATCATTTTTTTCCGATCTTTTTGTTGTCAAGACTAGCCTAAACAAGTATTATTAGGCTCTTAGAGTCTTCATCTTCACTTGGTACTTTGGACCATGATGCTCAAACTGCGGGTGACTTTTGCCTTGTTCCGTGTGGAAGATGATCACCAATTAGGTTCAGAATAAATAAAGTCAGCTTTAATTAGGCTAGCAAGATATAAGTATATAGAAGAAGAAGAATTGCTCTTCATTATCCTAGGGCACTTAAATTATCGCGAGAGTTCACTTAATAATTACACCCAAAGATTAATGCAAGAGAGCAAGAAAATTTCTATTCATCTTTTCACCTATGCGAACTGGCTTGTGGGTCAATGATCATAGAAAATCTTTAATATTACAAACTCCTTATCCTTCTTATCTTGTTCGGTTCCTAAGTAGGAAGATCGGCGTTATCATGATATGTTGGTATTTTGGATAGACTTTAGTTAGTTTGCTGCTCCTCTCTTGACAAAGCTCTTTGAGCCTCAACCATCTAGCCGCCGATGGCGTGTTTGTCTTGGAGGACCTCCGCCAAGACCACTGGATTCATGAAGACGATGAGGCCAAAGTCGAGGGGGCGGTGATCGAAAGAGAAAGATGCTTTTCTTGCTTTCTCCACCTGAATCTCCTTGTGATGCCGATGGCTCAAGCTACCCAATGTGGGGTGGTTCTTGAGACATGGGTGATTTAAAAGGAACCTCTGAGTATATGTGCTCGAAAATGGTCAAGCAAATGATCAATGGTAGTGTAAAGGGCAAAAGAAATGAATTGCCTCTCGCCATTTGGCTACCAGATATTATGCAAGAAATCCATTTACCTTGTAGAATGGAACTCTTCGGGCCATCTTGTAAGTGCTTGGTTCAGGAGAATGTATATAGACCAAGGATTGCCTCTTATCATCCCCGACACACCTTGTTCAATACATCGGAGTAGTTAGTGAATTAAACAGGTAAAATTACTATGCAAAATTTTTTTCAAAAGATATATGGCGCACTTGGAGAAAAGTTAACCATTCATTTGCTTTTAACATATTTCCTCTTTGTTCCTTTGTACTCTATGAGAACAATTTTAGGAAAAGAGATACTTACCTATGTTACAATAGTGAGGCAAACTCAAAGATAACACGAAGATCGTATTAATGAACGGCTTTCTGAAGTGGTGGAATTAGAACGATACAACATTCCTTTTATTTGAGATTAAATTGATAACTCCTTGAGTTTTCTGAATATTGATAATTCTGTTGACAATAGTGAGCTATGTTAGGAATAAATGATAAAGGGTAAATTGAGAACAATTTGTGCAATTTTTAGGTTCATTTAAAATGATATGCCGTTCATACCAAACAATAGAGATGATGGGATGTAAAATATCCAGCTTTATTATTGCGATTCATCAAACAAAGGATATGATATAGAAAATCCCTGAATTTCATGTCACATCCTATCCTATCCCTAAAAAATTCATACAAGCATGCGGAGACCTAATATGAAAATATAGTTCAAACTTTTTCAATAGGCCTTAATAAACACAATCTGCCCATGACTTTTGTTTAATGTGGATAAAGCAAAAAGGAAAAAGGCACTATGTCACTATAACTTCGTAACGGGCGCCTACTTTGGTGCCATAACTTTTTCGATCACTTTGGTGCCAAGTTGATAGAAAACGATCACTTAAGTGTCATAACTTTTTGGATCACTTTAGTGCTAAAATTTTGAAAAAACGATCACTTATGCTAAATTTTGAAAATGATCATTTAAGTGCTAAATTTTGAAAATGATCATTTAGCCAATCTCCGGGAGACTACGAGCCATGCCACGTCTTCAAAATTAATAAAAATGCCACGTCAGAAAAAATTGTGTACGCACCGAGTTGACATTTATGATTGTTTTCAAAAATTTTAGCACTTAAGGATCGCTTTAAAAAAAATAGCACTAAATGATATAAAAAAGTTATGGCACTAAAGTGAGCTGGCCAGACATAAGTTATGGCACTTGTAATGTTCTTTTTGATAACAATAGATCCGTTGTAATGTGTCCAGATATTTGCACTTAAATATTTTGTACATTTCTAATGTTGAGACCTAATTTGAAATTTAAAGGATTCAAAAATTTTGAAAAACTTATAATGAATACAATATGTCCATGTTGAGCCCAATATGGACATTGGAACGCAAGGCACGGGTACAATATGTCTCTTGAACTTATAAATAGTTCCCAACCTAATATAAATTTGGATAAGAAATGATGAGGCCATCACTTATAAAACTCGATTCGCATTTATGTATATGATCTATTATGCTTACCCGATAAATATATATGAGAATCATCGTAAAAGTAAAAGAAATATACATGTCAATTTTGTGTCCGCTATAATCTAAGCGAATCACTACGGATGCATTAAATGAGTGAATCTACTCATAAATTTAATGGCAGACATGCACGAAGGAACTTGAGCTCGTTGATGGGGCAGGTTAAAAGCACATGTAAATTACTTTCAATGTATAATAAGTTCTTTTTATCAGAAATAAACTTAGCTATTAATAAGAACATAATACATATGACATGACCGATGGAATTGTTTGGGGAGCTGCGGAAAACAAGAAGTAGACGAAAGAAATCAGTTGAATTAGTATGAAGTACAATTGTTGAAATATAAATGTATTCCATATGCTCATTGATTTACATAGACCAGTAAAAGTGCATACACCTCGCATTTATGTAGAAATAGACATTAGAAATATTTTTGTTTGTATGGCCTTACTGCAAAATATTTGGATTATCAATCAATGGAAAGTAATTACTGAGACAATACGAATAAATGGGAAACACATATACGTGGAAAAAGAGACCAATATTTCAAGATTCAAGTACAGGACTGATCAAGCATTGATAGAATATTTCTAAAACAACAATTTAGGGTAGTTTGGTAAGGGGCTATTTTCTTGATATAATAGTAAACCCCAGTGAAAAGCTAAAGTAAATTAACAAGAAATCAATTGAGATAATAAGTCATCTCACTGATACTAGACATACAAAGAGTAAATCAAAAGGGAATCTAGTATATTTTTTTTTTTTTTTGAATCTAGTATATTGTTTATGGGCACTTTAGTATAATCATCATTATTCTGCAACTCACGTATAAAGGAAAATAAAAAATAAAAGCGATGTCTCGTATCACAGAAATTTGGACAGAGACAACCGAATGCATCTTCATCTTGGTGATAAGAGTGACTGATCCTCCTTCATTGAAGTCATCTCCATTGCTGGTTCCAACCGCATCAACATGGGACTTGAACTTGAAGGACGGATAGATCTAGTTCTAATGCAATCGATCTCTTCTTCATTTGCCTGACGACCATGGGATTTCGTAGTGACCATACTTGCTCCAATTTCATCGCCACTTCCTTCATTGTAGGTCTGTACCTTCCGAGAATTCCTAAGCATCTTTTGGCCAAGTTGGACACCAGGTCAATTTCTTTTTTTCACCATGGTCTAATACCTCCCTTATCAAGAACATTGAACAAGCGGTTCTCATCCATTGAAATGATGAAGTACTTAGACTAGATTTCTGCACTCTTCCATCCTTTGTTGAGAAATTGGCTTTTCTTTAGTTAGTAGCTCGACTAAGACAACCCCAAAGCTATAGACATCACTTTTGTCCATAAATTGACTTGTTTGGTAGTACTCAGGATCCAAGAATCCAAAGGTTCCTTGCACTATTGTGATCAAGTGTGTTTGGTCAATGGAAATCGATTTAGCTCCAAAATCCACCACTTTGGCTCGATATTTTTCATCCATAAGTATATTTGATAACTTGATATCACAATGATAAATCGGAATGACGATCATAGTGAAAATATGAAAGAGACCTAGCAACTTCATTGGCAATTCTTAACCGCATTTCCACAAGATGGGAAATTCTCTATCTGGATCATGAAGATATTGGTAGAGAGTTCCATTGGGGACAAATTTATATACTAGAAGAGGGACTTCATTCCTCTAGACAGAATCCTACTAGTTTGACCATATATATCTGTGATTAATTTTCAGAGAATAACAACTTCATTGATGAACTGTTCAACTTGTCCTTCATCAATAACTTTGGATTTCTGTACTGCAATGATCGCTCCATCTATCAACATTACCTTGTAAACAGTTTCCTTGACCACCCTTACCCAATATTCGATTCTCATTAAAATTGATTCAGCAGTCGTGTCTAACTCCGTTGAAGTGAATAACTTACCTTTCTCCACATGATTGTCTTCAATAGAAAAATAGGCATTGTTGCAATAGAAGTCCGCCGTTACGTTTGAAGAAATTTTGTTTGAGTTTTACCTCACGCCTTCTTTTGATGTATTTGTACAACCACCAACAAAGCAAAAGCAACGCGTGCCTCGGATGCCGCCCACCCCGTGTCAAAAAGAAGTCAACGCAATTGCTACGTAATCAACTTCGCCTTCACCATCAACAAATTCCTTCCGCTAATTTGAACAAGTGCTTTCATGCTTTGAAGAGAGAAAGACAAAAGGTAGATTTCGCTCAACAAAATAAATCAAATATTGTGCATCGTTTATGGTGAGAAACAAAAGATACAATCAAATTGTTAAATGCATACTATGAAAATACAGAAAGATAGTCTAAAAGGGGTCTAAACCTATTATCTGGCGCCAATTCAATTCTAAACCTTTTAATTATGCTAATTTACTCTAAACCTTTCAATTGCACCATTAGTGATAAATTTTTTGATAGTTTGTCAATTTAATTCTAAACCTTCTAATAATTTTCCAATAAAGTCATTCCAATAATTTGGCCGAAATCACTAACATGGAGTTTATTAAGACTAGCCATCCTCGTGGCGCAACCAACGCTAATATTGGTATTTTGCAATTGTTTTTAATTTTATGAATTTTTTTTTTTTTTCCTTTTTTTTTTTTTCTTTTTCTTTGCCTCCAACAGCCTTGAGCAAGGGACGTTCGCTTGGGCTGCCCTGCCAACTTATGTACAAGCATCCCCTCCCGAGGTTGGCGACCTACAACCATCACTGAGGCCCGTGGAGGGAAAAGAGAAAAGAAAAAAAGAAAAGAAGAAAAAATGAAAAAACGAAAAAAATTGTTCACGCCGGTGCTAGTTGGACGGAATGGCTAGACTAACTAAATCGCGACGCCGCTATTTCGATTAAATTATTTGAAAAACTAAATTAGCAAATCATAAAAGTTTTACAATCAAATTGATACAGTTGAAAGGTTTAGAACTAAATTGACAAGTTAAAATGTTTAAAACTAAAATTAGCACAATTTGGTTTAGACTAAATTAGCCACCCGAAAATAAGTTTAAGATTTTTGGATAATTTTCGAAAAAGAAAAAGCACCTGCAAATCCCTAATTCAATCAACCACTTTCTTCATTTTACCGCTTACTGCATTTGAGAGAAGGGGCTCCAGAAAAGAAGCAATTGAGCATGTATTTGGGGAACGCAATGACGTGTGGCAGGTCAAGGGGCGGGGTTTACGCACCCCCCGTCCCCTGACTTAATACTTGTGAAGATGTTCCATACCCAACTCGTGCCTTATGTAGGAGAAAGTTTCTTTATCCCATCACCATTCTCCATATAATGTTAAATTTTAAAAAAAATCGATAAGCACAATTCAGGATCGGAAGAAGACAGAAACGACGTAAAGAGGACAGGGACAAAAGAATGTGTCACAGGTAGTGAAAAAGAAAATATTATGTGCTAGAATTCTGTAAATATTTAAAGCTAACGGCATGCCAAATTTGGGATTACTATCAAAGTTAGTGTTCTATTCTGGCACGTTCAAATCGGACTTGAAAAAAAAAAAAAAAATTCGGACCGTGAATTCAATCTCTACAAGTTGTGTGGTGTTTTTTTTTTTTTGGTCAAACAGTTTTAAAGTGTTGTGCTTTATTATGTAAAGGTTTCATGGTTAACAAGGAAAGAATATATCCAATAGCACTTCTAAACTAGGAAATCTTTAGAGGAATAAAGAACAAATAAAAGTAAAAGAGGCCAGGTATATCCACCTTTCCCTGGCATAAACGGAAGATATATTTTGCCAAATCACGAATACAAAACCATTGACTGTGGGTTTTTATTAATTTATCAGACTCAGGGAAGTAAGGATATCCTCAGTCGATAAAGCCATTCCTAAGAGTACGTTCCACCAGTTTTCGCCACAAGTCCTCGGTAATGCCAACAACAAATCTCTTGATTGCTCGAGACGGTGATTCGATTGAATACTGAATCACACACGTCGTAAAACTGTGTTTTTACAGACAGTAACAACCTTAATATCTTGACGATCTCAATCGTTGGGAAATGTTTTTACTCCCAAGCCTAGGGTCACCACGTCAAAAGACGCCTAAGAGTACAGACATTGGATGAGGAACTTAATCTAATTTTTAGACCTTATGAAGCCTATTTGTGATGCAATTATGGGGTGTTTGGTTCGGCTTTTTAATAAAGGGTTTGGGCCTCAAGTCCTTTGGAAATATTTTGTGTTTAGTAAATTATTTTGGAGCTTGCAAATGTTGGCGCCTCCCAAGGCTGAGTTCAAGGCACCCTATTTATTTATTTTTTTACATTAATGCCACTGCTCATAATTCTTTTTTAGGCTCTCCGTCCGCCCACTTTCTCATTTGGCCGAATCGCTGAGGAGAGGCGACCCTCACAGGGAGAGGGATCATGAGGTCCGTGGTCGCTGGGCGACTTTGGCGACCCCTCCACCGTGGGGTTGCGGCCGCAGTAAGTTTTGTTTTTTTTTTAAATAAATAAAATAATTTCAAAGTCCTTTGTAAAAAATTTACCAAACACTATATTTTGGCCAAAGTAACTTTACAAAATATTTTTACTCAAGGACAGAGGAAGGAAAAATATAATAGAAACGTTTAAATTATATATTCTTGAAATAAGTTAAGACGGTGTTTTTTTTTTAATTTTTCCACCAAAACTTCCATCAAATGGTATTAGCAAATGGGACTGCCCAAATTATTGACATGTTCCAGGCCGCCCATGGTTCTAGATTTCAATGATACGGAACTCCACCTGACTAATTCAATGACGCATACTGGTGTGTTTATGCTGCAATAGTTTTCCAATAACAAGTATTGAATACTTAACTATGTACAAATATAGGGTCACAATTACCTATGTGATTCAAGCGGGAAAATATTTACATTGACTCGGGATTACCCAGTCACGATGACAAAAAGATTCATGGGTGAAATTTCTATCTTTAAATTTTAAATTAGCTACTTGGAATTAGTAACCCAATTCTGGACACTGAATCACTGATAGAATTTTTTTCGTGAAAGCAATTGGTAAGAAAGGGAATATGTTGCAAAATCGGATCAAAGTATGAATAGTACTTCTCAATCCAGATTAAACCGGAATCACTCACCAAAACCAGCCGAAGAGTTGAAAGAACTACTAACCAAAGTCACCACCAAATGTGATGATTCTTTTAGGATTAGGCAATGCATCCTTTGTGCATCTTCACCCCTTCTTGCCATCACCATGATAACCCTTGGCATGAGCGCCACCCTGTCAATATGGCAAATTCCCAACATGGGTGGTAAATTTGGATTAGCACAATATCTATCAATATATTAAACAATATTGAAAACATGACTTAAATAAAAACAATAGCATCAAATTATCATCATGAAGCACTCGAACATGCTCAAACCTACGCAACTGAGGGAAGGGATTCCCTGCACCCAGAAGAAGCAATTGCATCAGCGGGCACGTCGGCAAAATCGAAGCACCTCGCTGCGCGCCTTACAAGCGAAGCTCGCCGGGTCCTTCTGCCGCCTCGTCAAAGTCTCATTCCAAACGCCCAGTCGAGCAACGAGTAACGTCCTGTTCCTGCCTTAAGATCCTCCCTACTGGAAATCGGAAGGACTCTTCGACTAAGAAACGCATAACTGCAGGGATTGAAGTTCCTGCCGCCATTTCGGTGGTTGTTCAGGCTGATCATGCAAATTGAAGGCGTCAAATTCGAGGAGCATCTTCGGTATAGTGGTCTGGCAACACCCGATGCCATCGCACGCCCTGTCGGTCACGTCGTCTCATCCTGGTGCACAGCAGCAGGGGTGCAGCTCTTCGAGAAGCTCCGGCCATGGATCCCACGATCACAGACCGCCAGCCCACCCGATACGAACTTGTTCTTGAAGTGAGAAAGCTGAGACAGACCACCAATCTGCCCGTGCGCTTGTTGACCATGTAGTGCAGTCCATGATGCGATGTTTTGTTTCGTCGAGCTATATGTCAAGGACTTCGGATGTTGGAATCCATAAGTAGGGCTTGGGGTGGAGGGTCGTCGGTGTTGCAGCTGATGGAGAAGTACCATTCGCAGTGACCCCTTTCCCAATGCCTAAGCAAAATGCGTACGGCGACGCCTCCGCGAAGTCTCTAAGCAGTTGGAAGACACGGTTTGAGATGCCTACGACGATTTACATCAACATTAGTAATAATCAACCAACTGTTAACATTAATACTACCCAAAGTGACCCGGTACTAGCCATGGCCCTCTGTTAATTTGCGTATGATGGAACATGTATCGCTGTGTGTTCTTATAACGAAGGAACGCGTTTGCTCATTGACAAAGCATAATAAGTTTCGAATTTTATCATATTCGGGTTTGAGAGAGCATTATTGACTTGGCGTCAAAAGATCCGCCGCTAACTACACCCTTGCCCCGTAAGTTTGGGATTTGGTCCAATTTTACGTCCCACTATTCAATTCTTCTTCTAATTTTTCCTCAAGTATTAATGGGTGTTCCCATTTCTATCCAAAATGTTGCCACAAGAAACAAAAAGAGTCAAAAGTTTCCATTTGGCCTTGCATTACTTGGTTTACCCCCGTTAATTAAGTCCAGTGCAATATCCAAATTCCTTTACAATTGGAGTGTAATAGCTGCAGCATCATATAACATGCGACGTCTATAGAAAAATTCATGCTATATCGCTTAATGAAAAAAAATTTCAACGACCAAATTTGCAAACTAGGAAAAGCAAAGATACTGCACAATATGAGGGATGTACCTACGTCTCCCAACTCAACTAGGCCTAAAAAGAGAATAGAAATGCCAATATCAACCTCAAAGACATTGCAATGTCGTATTGTTCTTTGGGCCCAATATGTACTAAGACTTACTCGAATTGTTCAATTTGCTCGCATAGCCTTTGAAATGTAAATTAAAATTGCTTGCACTTATAATAGCAAATAGGAGAAGTTTCACCGCGTGAAGATTTTTTTTTTGTGTGTGTTTTCTTCTATTAGCTAAGCAAGTAAAGACGGGGTCTGAATTATTTATTTAGACTACGGCGAAGTTCACGCAAAGTTTAACCGATTTTATCGATTCAAAGGACCAAATTGTCACAAATTTGGGTACGAGGGAACGTTCGACTTTCCCATCCAACACGAGCGGCAAATCGACGATTCCTTATAAAAAAGAAAGAAAGCGTGAATCGATTCTTGGATTTGACCTTTTTCATTTTTTTTTTGAGTTCTCTGAAATCATCTATTATCTGGACCCAAAAAAAAAAAAAAAAGAAATCGTCCACTAAGATGTGCAAATTGCCCGGAGGCAATTGGTCAAAGATTCCGCCAAAAGTCAAACCTCTCCTCCTTCCTCTCTCTCTGCTAGAGGTGGGTAATGGGCCATGCCCATGGCCCGCCCACTGGGGCCTGCGCCAAGCACGAGCCTGTTTCAAACAGGTCCACGTCCGAAAAAGCTGCTGCACGAAGACATACACTCGAAAGAGAACTCCATCGGCGATCTACAGAGGAGGCTGACGTGTGCAAACTGACGACGATGAACTTGTTCTTGGTGCTGGATATGGGGAGTTCAGCTAGGTGAGTTAAAGACCTATCAAGAAGAACAAGCTATTCGTGTCACAAATGAGCTGCTCTTTACTTTTCAAATAATCTCGAGAGGATTAATCTAGGTTTCTAGAATCTAAGAAAGTGTCACTCTTTCCGTGGGAAAGAAAAAGTCTAGTCTTCTCCTTTCCAAATCGATTTTTCAGAGTGTGCATGGCAATTTTTCTTTTAGGGGTTGATTAGTGCAAAATTTGAAAGTTGATTGTGAAAGGACAAGACCTGACCCTTTCCTTTATTACGAAGACAGAGAGAGAGAGAGAGTTCTTGTCAAACTATATGTTTGAACAATTCCAAAACATGATTTTGCGCCGTGACTATTACTCATGAAACAACAACAACCGACGGAAAAAGCCAACTAGTTAATAAATTTCATCTATTGATGATAACAACGCATGACAACTTTAGAGATTTCTCTACAATATTCTAAGATTTCTTTTAAGGGCCCTTATCTCTGAAAAATAAAATGAATATGTATTAACTTTTCTAATAAACTCAAAACAAATTTTATATTTTGAAGATGATTATGAAAAGTTATATTTGATAGTATATTTAATTTGTATATTTCAAAGCATTTTAAAAAAAATCAATTTTAATAAAAGTCAAATTGTGAAATGGAAAAGATTAGAAAAGTGAGAAAGCAAATAGTAAAAATCATTCAAACAATTTGCTGGTTGTCCGAAAATACTAATAAAGATATGTCATTTTCATTAGGGTTAAGGCACCAAATTCTTAAATTGCCTTTACTTGCTCTAAACAGCTTTAAACTCAATGAGAACAGAGGCTCCCTGACTATTAACTTAAACCAGTGAAGTGATGGTGGTTGTACAGGTCAATGAATCTTCACATCAATTAAGTTTTCACTGAGTTTCCACGGAGTTTTCCCTCCAATTGAAAGAAGATATGCTCGTAATCGAATTACGTATGTTTTCGTCTTTAGAGTCATCAACAAGAACGGTTGTATAGAGCCAAATATGCCATGCCCCGTAATCCCACCTAAACACACATCCCGCCATGGTCGACATATGGTGCAACGCCCCAGAAGAGTCGCCAACCCACGCCCATACAAAGATCAAACACAAGAAGCAACGATATATAATTAATTATATACACCCGCAATATAATAAGGCATGAAACCACAGAACAAACCAAATAGCAGCCAAGCACCAAAAATATACACTGGTATTACCAACGAAAACCTTTACAATATTCACTACAACCAAAGGAACACCAACAGCTGGAACAACCAACAACCATACTTCTCCACTCTTCCGCTTCCACCGGTGGTGTACGCCGACGATCGCTGATAAAATACAAGATTCCAAAAGAGGTGCTGACCTTCACCCATCGCCGGGGTCTGAAAATGTTTCGCCATACAAATCGTGAGACGTAATCTCATGAGTTTAACCCCTAAACCTAGGCTAGGCTAATATGCAACTCGGACCGAAAAATAAATATTTAAACACAAATCAATAATAACCAAATCATTATTAGACCCCCGCAGTTAGATACCTGGATATATAATCACCACACAGTACATACGCTGCACCTTATATTCATATATATGCTGAATCTGGTGCTTATGCACTGATTACATTCTCGCATGCCAATCTATGCGTTCATGTATGCAAATGTCATGGACTTGACACTGTCCAATTTAACCCATGCCCACACTGGCACATCGCCTAATTTATTATTATTGTATCGAGTCATCAATTTTTCACGGTCCGGCAGATCAGCCTGCTTCAAAGTGCATGAGGCGCAAGAACCGATCTGGCCTAAAGGTTCTAGCCTACTTCAAAGTGCATGAGAGGCGAACACCGTTTCTCCCGGCGTAACCAAAGCCTGCCTAAAGTGCATATGATGGTCGCTCGTGACGTATCGCATCAAGTCTCTACTTCAAAGTGCATGAGGACTTTATCGACCAAGGTCCCGGACCAATTGTGAGGTCCTGGCGATCACACAATCTATTATTATCCGGATCCAGCCGTGATAACACTCTGTGGTAATTTAGGTGATCATATACCTGCTATGTGCACGCATTCTCGCATACCTCACCATGCCACACTCTAGGCATATATAATGCGTTCATGTTATGGCAATGCAATGCACCATGAGCACCAATGAAATTAATCACAACCAAACACAATGTATCAAGATAACTAATCAACCTTGACTATCCGTAATTTTCTAACGGGCTCCTAAATTGATCAATTAATTCAATTCTCTCATCCTAATAATTTCAATGATTTAGCAATTATTTTCCCACAATAATTTACTACCAATCCTCAATCACTTAAAATCCACACGATATTATCTAAGCTTAGTCTTAAAAACGATTATCACCTTAATCCAAGTTTAGAATTTTACCCATCTAATCCGAAGGTCAATGGCGATCGGGAATGGCGGCCGATCATCGGCGAATGCTGAAACCGCGGCGAATTCCCTACGACGACGGTACTGGACGGTGAACAATATCGACAAGTCAAAGATCAGAATGGGGCATCGCGAATGCGATTTCATAATGGGATGGGAAAGTTCGAAAAAGGTAAGTTGCATGACGCTACCGCTACTACGTAATCTATATGACGTATGCGAACAAGAACTGCACGGACGGAATGTGAACCGCATTTTATCACCGCACGGACCGGCCAGACGGCTATATACGAGGTGTCGAGAAGCCGGTGTCGATTTTATCACATCGGAGCTCCGCGACACTGCTTGTAAAATCAAATGAAAAATAGAAAACAGAGTTGTTTTGACCAAAACTGGCGGTACGTGATGAGGTGGATTTGGTTGCCGTGATGTTGGATTAACGAGGGAAGTCGTACAACACCGTGAACAAGACCAAAAATGCGTAAACTAAATGGAAACGTGAGGAAAATAGAGAAAATTTTTGGGAAATGGCTGAATGGTCTGGTACGTGAGAGAGAGGAGAATGTCCATCAAAGGGTCAAAGGAAGTCTATGGAGTCCAAGTGTCATTATTCTAGGCTAGATGACATTTTGCCTTTGATCCAAGGGTTAACATTCAACCTCATCCAATAATTTAGGGGCAATGGTTGGGCTTACCCCCAACCAAGGGCTGACTGCACTGAAGTTAAGCTAACTCACCTTGTTAATCCCAAATTAAATCCAAATTTCGGAATTAATTAAAATATTTAGCATTTTCGTAATTTTCCGTCCCGGCCGGTATCGACCCGAAGGTCACGACCACGTGGGTCTTGGGTTGAAATTCAATCACAATCAAAGCACAATGTCGTGCAACCAATCAACCGGACTCACCGGTAATTTTCCCCAAAACTCCCTAAATTGATCAATTAATTCAATTTTCTCATCCCAATAATTCCTCAATGATTTACCACAATTCTCCCGGATAAATAATTTCTATCGGTCAGTCCTCAATCCAATCTAAAATCTCATTGATATTAATCTAAGCCGGTCCATAATATCTTGATTAATACCTAACCCGGATCGAGAAAAATGCATTATCGGTCCTAATCCAAGTTTAGAATTTTACTCACCCTAATCCGGGTCACGCATTGATGGGAATGGCGGCCGATCAGCACAGTAAGCAGTGAAACCGGCGGGCGGAATTCCCGGCGGCAGCCCAGTGCGGACGAGGTGAGCTGATGGGATGAAACGATGCGGTGAGCGATGCCGGTGAGCGGTGATTTCTATGCGGACGGGCGAAAAAGGTAGCCGGCGTGGCATGGCAACCCGAAGCGTATATGATGGCGTGAACGGTAAATCCGTGCGAGGGGCGTGAGCGATAAGTCAAATGCAGGGACCTTTGTACAGACTGAGGCTGAGGCGGCGACATATGGAGTCTTGAGCGGGTGTCGACGGAATGGCGGTCGAACTCCGGCGACTTTGTTTATGGCGAAAATAGAAAAAGCAGGAGAGAAAAAGCAGGAGAAAACAGAGCTGTTTAGGACTAAAACACAGAACATGGTGGTACCGGAGGAACGAAGGAAATGGTTGTGCTGGTGGTGCTGGCTTTGGGGGATAGCTCCGGTTGATGCTTCCGGCGTGATGGCATGAAAATGAAGCGATAATGGAAGCGTGAGGGGAAAAGCAGGAAAAATTTTGGGGAAATGGTAAGATAGATACGTGGTGAGAGAGAGAGAGGGAGATATATGCAGTCGAAGGGTTAGAAATCTGATGGGTCAAGTGTCTGTTATCTTAAGTAGATGACATTTTGCCCTTGATCAAGGTTAACATTCAACCTCATCAATAATTTTATAGGCAAAATAGTCATTTACCCTAACCAAAAGGCTGACCCGGACTGAGTTAAAGCTAACTCCACCTTAGTTAATCCAAAAATTAAATCAAATTCAATTAATTAAAAATAGCCTGAGGGCATTTCGTAATTTTCAGTCAAATGAAATTCCAATTTTACATCTTGGCGTTCCATATGTCGTGGCCAACCTAATGCAGCGTTGGAATCACGAAATTCACTTTAAGCCCTCAAAATCGTTCATGAAACTTTAGAATAAAATAATATTATTTTTCAATTTTTGTCAAAATTCCAATTTTGTTAAGTAACGACTCCCGGTATGTGCTGACCACCCAAAATGGGCGTCGGCCTCGAAAATAACCTCAAAGCGGTCTAAATTAAATATCGACACCACGAGGCAAAACCGTAATTTTCACCCCGGACGAAATTCAAATTTTTACTCGTACCTAACCCCAAATATGCGTGGCGGAGTAATATGACGTCAATTTCCAAAAATAATTTCTTAAGCCTTAAAATCGACGCCGAAATCCGGGATTTAATTTAGTGAATGAACCCACTAAACTTTCAATTCAGGTCTCTCACTAGCGAGTAATTTTGTTTAAAAAAGTTATGCGTGTCGACCTAGGGCTATCCGTGTAAATGGTCGATCATTGAGAGAATGAAATTATTACTAGTTCCGAGGAGGTCACGATAGATTCATTTCAGTTAAAATTTGGTTTGCCACGTGTCTTTCGGTGCTTGCGGAGATAACAAGTCACACAATTATACACGTTGGCCTTGGCCAAACCCAATCGTTTCCCTTCCCTCGATCATTACGTTGGCTCAGCATATTCTTCTCCAGCGTGATGGTGATCGAGTTTCACGATAGGGGCCCAGTCGCGTCCCTTTTCTAGTTAGCCATACCCTTATTGGTTAGTATCCAAGGTGATCAACTCTTGAAATGAGGCCCACTAAAATGAAATCGCAATTAATATCAGTTTTATTGATCCCGGAAATTACATTAAAATTCGGGCTGTTACAATTCTTCCCCCCTTACAAAAATTTAGTCCTCGAAATTTAAATCTACCATTGTCTACTCAAATAGCGGGGGTGTTAACGTCGTAACTTCTTGGCTTTCCCCGTGGCACCTTACATTCCGTGGTGCTCGAGACAACTTTTGACCATCGGGATCGTCTTGTTCCTCGGCACCGTTCTTTTCTATCTTCGATCATTTGGTCTTTCCACATCGACACTTTATCGTCCACTTCTATTTCTTCATACTTGAATGTGAGTCGGGGGCTCATACTTCCCTTAACATCGACACGTGGAAAGCGTTATGTACTTGAGGACAGATTAGGCGGCAAGGCAAATTCGATCGCCATATCTCGAATCTTTTCCAAAATCTCAAATGGCGGAAACATATTTGGGACTCGGTTTTCCCTTCTTGCGAATCTAGATAATCCCTTCATAGGCAACACCTTAAGAAACGTGATTTCCAACCTAAAACTCTAAGGTCGTCGTCTCCGTCGGCATAACTTTTACCCGGCGACTCTGCGCCCGTTACGAGTGCATCTCGAATGACTTCAATTGCCTCTCAGCGGTCTATTGTATCCAACTCTGGACACATGTGCTTCGTTCACCACTTCATCCCAACACCTTTGGCGTTACCTCTACCATATAAACTTCAAGCGATGCCATCCCCAATGCTCTGCTGATAGCTATTGTTATAAGCAAACTCCACCAAGTATATTTGTTCCTCCCATTTACCTTGAAATCTATCACACAAGTTCTCGGCATGTCCTCTAAGGTTTGAATGGTCCTTCGGACTGACCGTCCGTCTGTGGATGATATGCCGTGTTGAGCTGTAACCCGTTCCTAAAAGCCGCTTGTAAACTTTTCCAAAATTGGCCGTAAATCTTGGATCCGCGATGCGAAGTATCATTCTTGGTACTCCATGCAACCTCACGATCGCCTCACATACAAGTTGCATATCTTTCTAACTCGAAGTCTTTTAAATGCGCAGGAAAGTGCGGCGACTTAGTTAGTCTATCCACTATTACAGATTGAATCATGTCCTCTCTGGTTTCTTGGCGGTCCGTCGAAATCCATACGTAATATGGTTCCATTTTCCACTCTGGGATTTCTAATGGTCTCAACAATCCTCGGGCTTACAATGTTGTGCCTTCACTTGTTGTACGTCAAACACTTAACTACATGCTGGCCGCATCCACCTTCATTCCATTCCACGATGGTGTTGTCTTAAATTCTGATACATCTTGATACTTCAGGGTGAATCATGGTTGCTTTCTCCATGAGCCTCGGACAAAGATTTCTTCCTTTAGTTTTACATCATCGCTGCACCAGTGCGTCCTCTAAACTTGAAAACCCCATCCTCGGGACGATTGAAAGTCCGGTTTCCTCTTAGCTGCATCCATCTCGACAATCTTTTGGATTTCTTGATCCATAGGCGTAATTCCTTAATCTTGACCTGAATTTACGGCTCAATCCTCAAAGGCGGCTAGTAAATTCGACACTCGACTCATCTCGAACTTAAACTCGGAATCCAGGTCTTTCAGAAAAGTCACTCCTTGACCATTAGTCACGCCAAACTAGACTTGGACTCAAGGCATACGCCCACTCGATTGGCTTTCGAGGATGATACGGGATGTCACAATCATAATCCTTGAGCTCCATCCATTGGCTGCCTCATGTTCAACTCTTTCCTGCGAAAATAGGTACTTGAGGCTTTGATGGTTAGTATAAATCGGAATTTCTCCCCACATAAGTAATGCCTCGGATCTTAAGTGCAAACACTATAGCAGCTAATTCCAAGTCATCGTCGGGTAATTTATCTCATCGGTCTCAGTAGCCCTTGACGCGTATGCTACCACTTTTCCATCTTGCGCATCAGCACAGCCCAATCCTCTTAGCGAAGCATTGCTATAAATCTCGAATCCTCTTGGGCCCGGCGGAATGGTCATCTGGGGCGATCGTTAACCGTGTTTCAATTCCTAAAAGCTCCTTTCACACTTGTCATCCCCTCAAACTTCACGTCCTTCTTAAGTAACCTTGTCATTAGCATGGCTATTGATGAAAATCCTTCTCTGAATACTTTTAATAGCCAGCCAATCCTAGAAAACTTGAATTCGATTCTTGATATCGATCTAGGCCACTTGGTAAGCTGCTTCAATCTTAGCGGATCTCTGGATATCCCATCTCGAAGCTTGATATGTCCAAAAATCCTACTACTGCTTGAGCCAAAACTCACACTTGCTGAACTTAGCATACAATGCATGCTCTCTCAAGGTCCGTAGCACCTCGGTCAGCTCATGCTCCTCGGGGCTCACAGGAGTACACTAGTATCGTCAATAAAAACTATCACAAAGTGATCCGAGAATTCTTTGAACACGATTCATCAAATCCATAAGCGGTGGGGCATTCGTTAGTCAAAGGGCATGACCATAAATTCATAATGCCCATATCGAGTCTAAAAGCGATCTTGGGTATATCCTCATTTCGATTCTTAGTTGATGGTACCGGTCCTCAAATCTATCTTGGAAAACACTTTGGGCCCCTTGCAAGCTGATCAAAGCGGATCATCAATCCTCATTAGTGGATACTTATTCTTCACAGTAACTTGGTTCAACATCGATAATCTATACATAACCTCGAGTTCCATCTTTCTTTTGACAAAGCAAATGGCGCTCCCCATGGGGGCCTTTAGAAGCGAATAAAACCTTTGTCTAGTAATTCACTGTATCTAAACCTTTAACTCTTTCAATTCTGATAAGGACATCCTGTCTGGGCGCTTCGAGAAATCGGCTCATTCTGGCGCCAATTTAATCCTAAACTCCACCTCTCGCTCAAGGCGTGACCACGGCAATTCCTCGAAAACACGCAGGGAAAATTGCTTACTACAATTATATCTTCCGACTTAGGTTCTTCAATGTTGAATCCACAACATTCACCAAATATCCTTCACACCCTTCATCCAGCGACACTCACCTCAAGCGAAATCAAGGGATCGGTTCCGCCTCGATTTCCCTTAAATACAAAACTAGAAGCGTCCATCCTGATTAAATTGGATCATCCTATCGCTGCAATCCACTGCAACTTTCGTCGGACTAACAATCCATTCCAATAATCCGCGGCAAAATCGAACATAGCTATTACTACCAAGTCGATCTCTCTTCCCTACCTCTAATAATTATCTTACGATTAGGACATTCAAAAGAAACTAGCAACCTATCATTCCACGGTGTCATCACACCAAAGCATGCTCAAAGCGACTGCCCAGTTTCATACCAATCAACTCAACAAATTGCTCGAAACGAATGAATGGGTTTGCCCGGATCAAAGCAAGTGCATCACGGCATGATCACATAAAGAAATCGTATTACACAATGACCACGCCGGCGCATTCTCGGCTTCCTTGCGCGCCATTGCATAAATCGCTTCCTTGGGCTGGTGATGCGTCACGGTGGCGGTGGGGAGTCCGGCTTGACTTCTAACTCGTGGTGGCGGCACTCGGGACCCAGTACGTGGCTGCATCTCGGGCAATTCAGCGAATCGATGTCCCATACTCCAAAACCGCCTCATATCTGCCCAGCAGAGGATTCGGTTTTCAATGTTCCGCCCTATTTGGCCGGGACAAATATCTATTCCAGTCATTAGGCCTCTTTCCTAGCGGCGTTATCTACATTACGAACAAACCCCGCGATCTTGAAGCTGCCGCTTTCTGTGATCTCGTTCTATGATACGTAATAGTCTATGCATTTTCTCCGTTACTCTTTAATATCATGGGACAAAATTAAACTCCGAAGATCCGGCTTGTCCATCCCAGGAATCTCGCTCTATCCTCAGTTCTCCACCATAATCGATTACAAACTTTGCTAATCTTGCGAACTCCGCCTCATGATCAATAGTCATTTGTCACTAGCGTAGGCATGGAAATTCCATCAACTTCTTTTCTTGCGCGTTCTCAAAATATTTTCATAAAAATTTTCCCACAAACACATCCAAGTTGGGGCCGATCTCTTTGAAACACTCTATTCTCCCTTCATTCACCAATCATTAGCACCTTCTTAGGTTGATAAACCGCCAATGTCACCGCTTCCTCATCGATTGCACCCCAAAATTTGAAGGTTTTCTCCGGTTCCTCTATCCATCTTGGTGCAGCCTCGGGATCACCACCACCATGAAATTTGGGCGGCTTTAATTTCATAAACTGTTCTACTAAGCGGGGCGTCTGTCGGCTTGGGGTGGGCTTTATCCGTAGCTTGATTTTTCTTCTCTGCGGCGGCGGTGCATTATCTAAGCCCTTGAGCGCCTATCGAAAACATTCCGATCCTTTCTAATACGGTAAAACTCCTTCCATCGTGGATCTTCTCTGGTCTCATCAACTCGAAATTCTCTTGCGGCTCCCTCATTAATTCCCAGTTTCCATTGTTCTAACTCGGGCACCTCCTCCCACGGGATCCTCTTCCTGCACCCCTTAAGGGCTCTTCTATACCTCTCCCCTCGCTACTCATCTTGGCCACTCGGTTCTCGACTACTGCTATAATTCCACGAAGGACTTAAAGACTTAAACAAATCTATCGATCTAAGTCCTGGCGGTATTAAATAATAATCAAACAATCCATGCGGCTTAACAATTTATCAATACATCACCCAAAGGATAAATATACTCACCTCGGGTCTTTGCCGCTTTGCACTTATGGGTCATAATCACAATTCAATACAATCCTGGCTGTCGGGGAGATGCATGTAGCACGAGGTCACCCTCTTTTGCTACCCGGTCTCATCGCTCCTTATCAATCCGTCACGCCCGTACCCCCGCTGGGCACAACATCCGTCATGGTCGATTATGGTTACAGCGCTCGGGGAGCGTCGCCGACCCATCTATCTGAGAGATCAAACACATGTGGAAACTGCTATATAATTAATTATATACACCCATACAATATAATACATGAGACCAAAGGTAGAACAACCAAATAGCGATCAAGCACCTCAAAAATATATACCTTTGGTATTACCAACGAAAACCTTTTACAATGTTCACTACAACCAAAGGAAACACCAACCATGGTAACAACCAAATAGACCACTTCTCCTCTGCTCCGTCTCCTTCTGTATGCTCGTATTTGTTGGATAAAATATAGTATTCCAAAAAGAGGTGGTGACCTCGGCATCCCTCTTCTTGGGGTTGAAAATGTTTAGATTTACACAACCGTGCCTAGCTAGGTTAACATGCAATCTCGACGGAATAGATATTTAAATCACAAATCAATAATAAATCAATAGTTTATTAGACCAAAGTTGACAGATCAATATATAATAATCCACGGTACATCGTTGGCACTCATATTCACATATCCAATCATGCTTATGCACGATTCTCACATTCTCGCATGCGATCTATGTATGTACATGTATGCAAATGTCATGGACTTGACACGTTACAATTCCGGCCCACACTAACACACTGCCCAATTTATTATTATTATATTTCAGTCATCAATTTTCACGGCCGGTCGTCTAGCACCTTCAAAGTGCATGGTAGCAGCAACCGATCGGCCCGTGTCTCTAGCCTGCTTCAAAGTGCATGATGTGACAACATTTCTCCTGCAGACGGGCCTGCTCCAAAGTGCATGAGGATGGTGCCCAGCCGGACGTGCCGGGCATCGTCACGCTGCATGCATGGCGGTATCGACCCGAAGGTCCACGACCCGTGGGTCATGGGTGACACACAATTCATTATTATCACAACCCAGCATTATAGCAGCTTGAGGGGTAATTTGGGTGATCACACACTCATGGCGGGGCGCATTCACGCACAATTTGTCACATGCCACACACTTTGGGCATAAATGTCGCATGTTATATCTCAAAGCAATGCGCCCATGAGCACCAATGAAATTCAATCACAACCAAGCATAATGTCGTACAACCAATGTTACAGATCGCCGGTAATTTTCCTAACGGAAAAAACCTAAATTGATCAATTAATTCAATTTCTCATCGATAATTAGTCAATGATTTAGCATAATTTTCGACAATAATTTACATCGATTCGTTACCGATCCGGGTCTAAAATTCACGCATTACTATCTAAGCGATCGGAAAAAGCATTATCAGTCCTAATCCAAGTTTGAAATTTTACTCACCTAATCAAGAAGGTCACGATGGCCCGAGGGTACGGCGATCGCGTGACAGTGAAATCGTGGTAATTCGAGAGGCGGCGGTGCAGACCCAATTGAGCGATCACCCGATTGACAGCGATTGATTTTATGCGGTATGCGGACGGGAAAAATTGGCGGCGGCAGCGTTGGCGACGGCAAGGACGTATACGATAGGCGTGAGCGATTAAATCCGTGCGGGGACCTTTATGCGGATTGGGCTAGATGGCGTGGAGGTCTTTGGCGGGTGTCGGCGGAATGGCGATCGGAGTTCCGTGGCTCGGCGACACTGTTTAATAAAACTATGGCGTAAGAAAAATAAGCGAGCAGTACATTTTACGGACTGAAACACGAAGTGTGGTGTTTGTTGGGCTGCTTGAGGCGAAAATAGTTCTTTGGTGGTCGGCGGCTTCTTGGGACTTGACTCATTTGAAGAATGCTTGTTCGGCGTGAGCGATCTTAGAAAGCAGTAATGGAAGCGTGAGGAAAAACAGAAATTTGGAAATGGCTGAATAGTGCAGTGCGTGAGAGAGGAGATATCGGTCAAAGGGTCAA
>JAMXDD010000095.1:0-68177 GCA_024733475.1 Syzygium grande | reverse complement strand
ATCCAAATTTCGGAATTAATTAAAAAATGGCCTAAAGGGGCATTTTCGTAATTTTCCGTGGCCAACATAATATATGGCGTCGAATCGAAAAAATTCACTTTCCTAAGCCCTCGAAATCGGCCCGCGAAATCCCGGAATAAAATAATATTATTTTCCAATTTTTGTCGAATTCAACTTTTTGGCCAAAACCGCTCTAAATGCGTGTGGCCACCCCAAAATGACCTTGGTCAAAAATAACCTCGATCGGCGTCCGAATCGGGTCTCGGTGTCCACAGGGGCAAAACCGTCTTTTCTCAATTTCGTCGGATTTTCGCCAACCAACAATAATAGTCCCAAACATGAATGGCCACTCTAAATTGACGTCCGTCTTGCAAAATAGTCGTAATTACCCTTGATATTTTGATACCCAAGTTCGTGCCCAATATCGCGATCACAATAGCTCGCTTTTGCGCTTTAGGGTCTCTCGCTAACGGGCGGCTGTTTAGGTATTACGCCAGATCGACCTAAGACCGTCCGGAAGTCATGATGGCCTTAATTTCAACAACGAGAGGAATTATCACTAGTACCGGGTCACGATCGTTTGATTAAAATCGGGGTTATTTATCGGTATACTTTCGGATGTCTTGAAATCACTCACGATCCGATCATACGTCACTGAAAATATCGACCCGTCATTTTTCCTAAGATCGGCCTATATTGGTTCAAAATATTTCCTCGACGTTCGTTGAAATCGGCGCTCAATCGCGGGTCGAGTTCTCGATCCACGACGATCCTATTTAGCCTTTCCTTTTTGGTTAGTATCCCGTGAGTGATCAATTCCGGGCGAGACTTACTAAAATTACACGAGAATTCACATACACTTTATTGGATTCGATAACGGGTCAAAATTTCGGCTGTTACATATAATGACCAATTCAAGGTCACTAATAATTGAACCCAATTTAATGAAACACTTAGGCAAATTGCACAAATTCGGAGCTTTGTGAACAGTACCAGGAAAAATGCTTATTTAGGCACTAATTCACCTTTAAACCATCTCATTAAGCCCTAATCACCTACCCTAAACATCCAACCACTAAATACACATAATTAAGCCTCAAATAAGCTTAATTAGTCTACCAAATGCCCAATTTTAAGTCATTAACCATTGGACTCAATTAGTATAAAACTTGAACAAAATTTAGCATCTTCGGTACTCATGAACAATTGCACCAGATCACAATTTAGGCCATTAAACCACCATTAAATCATCTCATTAGGTCCTAATAACCCATACAAAACATCCCAAACATAATTAAGCCTAATTAACCTCATTTAGGCCTAATTAACCCCTAAAAATGCACAATTAAACTAATTAGGGTTTAGGGGTTTATACTCGCCTAATAACGATTCGGACGACGGAACGGGCGGTCGATCACCGACGAGCGGTAAGGATCGACGGCGCGCCCGGCAAGCCGGCGGTCCGCGGTGACGACAAACCGACGATTAGCTGCTTATTTCTGTTCTGTTTAGGCCAAAACCGGGGCGGTGGCTGGTCTTGGGCGGGTTAGGCCTCTTTGGTGGTGCGGGGCTTGGGATGGGACAGCTCCTACTGCACTGCTCCTCGTCTTGAATAAAGATCATTTGAGCAGAAACGCAAATTGCGTAAAATGGAAACGGGAAAAGAGAGATACGATGAAGGAAAGAGGGGAATGGCTTTGGCTGAATGTAAATGGAAGAGAGAGAGAGAGGAAATGTCCGGTCAAATGAGTCAAAGATGGATTAGTGGAAGACATGTGTCACAATCTTGGCCATTTGGACAATTTTGCCCTTGATCCAAGGGCCCATATTTGATCTAATCCAATAATTTAGGGGTAAAATGGTCAATTGCCACTAACCCAAGGTTGACCAGACCTGGTTAGTCCTAACTAACCTTGGTTAACCCCAAAAATTAATCAAATTTCGAATTAATTAAAATGGCCTAGGGGCATTTTCGTCATTTTTCGATCCCGAACCGAAATTCCAATTTTTGCACATACGCGTTCCATATGTGTGGGGCCAACATAATATGGCGTCAGATTCACGAAATTCACTTTTTAAGTCCTCGAAAATCGATTGCAAGTTTCGGGAATAAAATAATATTATTTTCCCAATTTTGTCGAAATTCCAAGTTTTGGCCAAAACCACTCTAAATGTCGTGGCCACCCCAAAATGATCTTGGCCACGAAAAATAACCTCAAACGGCCTCCGAATCCAGCCTCGGTGCCCACAGGGGCAAAACCGTAATTTTTCGTTCCGGGGTCGAAATTCCAATTTTTGACCGTATGCACTCCAGACGTGCGTGGTTGCCCCAAAATGGCATCGATTCCGAAAAATAATTTCGTTTGGGCCTCGGAAATGGACATCGAGGTCCCTAGGGACTAAATTGCAATTTTCCCCAATTTCAGTCAAAATTTCTATTTTCAGTCATTCTTGTCCCAAATATGTATGGCCACTCTAAAATGACGTCCGTTTTGCAAAATAGTCGTAATTACCCTTGAAATTTTGATATCAAAGTTCGGGTTCAATATCGCGATCAAAATAGCTCGTTTTGAAGTCTTAGGGCCTCTCACTAACGGGCGGCTGTTTAGGTATTACGTGTATCGACCTAAGATTGTCCGAGTCGTGATGGTCTCGAATTTCGAGAGAACGAGAGGAAGTATCGCTAGTACCGGGGGTCACGATCGCTTGATTAAAATCGGGTTCATTTGTCGGTACTTTCGGTCGTGCGGAATCACTCGCGATCCGATCGTACGTTACTGACGATATCAACCCGTCATTTTCCTAAGATCGGCCTATATTGGCTCAAAATATTCCCTCGACGTTCGTCGAAATCGGCGCTCAACCGCGATCGGGTCATCGGTCTACGTACTGTTCCTATTTAGCCTTTCCCATTTGGTTAGTATCCCGTGATTGATCAAGTCCGGGCGAGACTTACTAAAATCAAACGAGAATTAATATACACTTTATTGATCTCGATAACAGGTCCAAATTCGTGATGAGTTACTGAGGTTGGTGAGAGATCCTCTTGCCCCGAATTAGACTTTAAGATCCTTCTTCAAGTTGACAAAAGATGATGCCACAAAATAACAATTTACGCTCGATGGTATAAAGATACACTTGAATGTGCCAATTGCCATCAGCATGTTGGCCCGAAAATGGCACGCCCGAGATCACCATAATCAGAAACCGAAATCCGATAATGGAGAAATTATCGATTCGCGTACCTGGTTTGGAATCCATCGAACTTGACGCTGAATTTGCGACGGTTTCCAAACACGAACTCAAGTTCTTCTCTCCTATGCCCTTCGTTAGAACAACGGCCTAATGAGATTGTCACTCACGAGAAGAAAGTTCTCTTTAGATCCGTATGTGAGTCAAATTATGCATCATCCGGTTGGGGAGTGACTTGGCGCTATTTATAGAGTTTTCGACTCACGGGCCCTCTCATTCACAGCCGGGCCGCACTCGCCCACACCAGCCAAATTTCATATTAAACTTATTAAGAATCCATATATCTTACTTTTATTAGATCAAATTAATTCGGTTAATTTCAATTAATGAAGCCTACATTAGGAAATTCTTACATAGCAAACCAATACTGTGTCATTTCATTGACACCAGGTTATATTACTATGATATGACCCTCCCGCATGTGTATACGTCGCCCCCACCTCACCCCGCATTACATTTTTACCTATGTTATTCCCTTGAAAAGGATTCTTATACATTAGCAACGGTGTCGTTAATCTATAACATCACCACATACCGATCTTGGCAAATTTCCATTTCTCATTTCAAAAGAGATTCTTTTTTTCCTTGATTTTTCATTTAGGAAATAGTTTGAAATCAATTGTTTCTTAATTTTTACTTGGACGATTAGTTTTTCCTTCTTGTTAAGCCCTAGGATTAAGGTTCCTTCTATGAAACAGATCGATGCCGACTCCTCTTTCTTAGCAAAATCCTCCTTTGGTAAAATGCCCCGAATCGAGGACAAAAGATTTTAGGAAACCTAGGCACGGCCTTGGATTCGCAAAATTTGAGGTGCTACAATAATAAAAGATTATCTATGATACAAATTTTAATTCTAGAAAAGTTTGATTGAGATAATTGAATGTACTACTATTTTCATTTTGTTGAAGGTGCGGGTCCATCACTAGTATAACTATTCAACTTTTCAATGTGGGATTGTTGTCTACATAAAAAGAAATCAAATTTACTGATGATAATGTAATTTACATTCTCTTCCATATAATTGCAAATTAATTTCTATAGGTCGGTCGTGAAAATTGTTTAAGTTCTCCTAGAGCACAACATCCCATTAACTCGAGTTAAACATGAAGTGGCTAGCAAGGGTCACCTAGAAGGGGTGAATAGGTGATCCTAAACAGATCTATGATATTTATGCGGAAATAAAACAAATAATGTAAGAGTCCTAATAAAATTCATATTCAAGTCGATCAAATGGGAAATATTCTGATGTGCGAATGTAAAGTAAAGAGATAAGGAATAGAGAATTTGCACACAAGTTTATAGTGGTTCGACATAGCAAGCCTACATCCACTCTCCCACACTTACAGCCTACCGGCTGGATTTCACTAAATAATCAAGAGGAATTTACAGATTCTGAGTGTAAGAACTATTGTGAATGATAGGACTCTCTATCTCACACAATCACTCTTTTCAAAGTAACCCTCAAGATCTTAATCTTAAGTACGAAATCGACAAGAGAACTGATTGGAGTATGCTCGGGACTTTGGACTTATTGATTCTTGAATCAGATATCTTCTTCTCTGCTCATGATCTCCTTAAATACTCCTCTACATCCACACTAGCCATTGGACAACTTGTAGAGGATCATCTTCCAATCTTCACTTTGGATAAATTTGTATAATAAGGATTGAGTAGCCGTTGGATGACAAATTCTGAATCTCATTGATTCGATTGTTCATACAATCAGAATCTTGGTTTCCATAAGTAGAGTTTTGTCCGTTGTAATGCATTCTTGTCGTAGTATTTGATTGTCAATCAATTTGATTAAGATTGAATTAATCAAAACTTTTCTTCTGTGGAAATCCATGCCAGATCACTAGCTGTTATGTTTTCCGCTCGAGTTTTGCTTTTGAAGAATTGCTGCGTCTTCGTTTGCTTCTGAAGATTTCATCTCTTACGCGCCTGCTTTCTAAAAATTTCAGCTTATGCATCTGCTTCTAAATTTTCTCGTTTTGAGTCTGAATCTTAGAACTTTAGATTTTGTGGGTCTTCAAGAACTTATAAAGTCTGAATCATTTCTGAGTCTGAAAAATATCTCGAACTTATAGAATTATTCTTGCTTGTAAAGTCTGAAAAACTTCCTTCTGAGCTTCCAGAACCTATATACATATATTCTTGAAATAAAATAATTCAGAATAATTATCAGATTCATGGAAGGTTTTGTCAACTTCAAAATCAGTAGGAGTTTTCCTCAACAATCTCCCCTTTTTGATGGTGACAAAACTTTCCTGCAGATTTTGTCAATTTGAAATTAATTGGAAGTAAGTAAGCATATTTAGTGCATTAATCACAGATTGAAATTGAAAGAGCAAACTCTGTTGAAATCTGTGCCTTTGCTTCCTTTGTCTATAACCTGCATTAAATCTGCATATAATTTCTCCCCCTTTTTGTCATCAGCAAAAAGATAAATATAGAGAATATAAAGCATTGATATTAAGTAAATAACCAGTCTAAACAAGAAATGTTAGTGAGATTACAGACCAAAAATAAGACTCGGAGAAAAATGTTTTAAATGGGCTATTTTTTTGGAAGGAGTACAAATCAGTTGAAAGTTTTCTAGAATTGAGACAGCCTCCTCAATCCTCGAACTGCATTGACCCAACGCCTTATCCATGTTGGATGAGCATTGAGTAATAGCTTCCTTGAGTTCTCGCTTTGTCTCAGAATCGCTTGAAGTTGTTGAGAGTTGTAGTTTTCCTCAACAATTTTCTGCAAATTCTTCACCTCTTGTTCTAGTGCGGTTTGTTTGTCCTTGATCTCGGCGTATGAGAGGATGTTCTGATTTTACGAAGGCTGTTCTTGGACATTAGGTGGCTCGGATCGATTGAACCTCATGGTTGCTTCTCTTTGGAATCTCCCCCTGAACAGGTGCTTGCTGTTCAGAAACATGATCCGAAGGAGTTGAAACATTTGGAGTTGGTTCAAATCATGTTCTGGAGCATCGGCATGACCTTATCAAGATGTTCTGCTTCTGCTTCATCTCTTTCATCACGCAGAAGAGTTTTTCTTTTCTTATACACCCTTAGTGAAACTGGAGATTCCTTCTTCTTGCTTCCCGGTCCTGCTCCTTTTCTCTACTTTTGTCTTTTTGATACTTGGCTTTCCAGTGAAAATAGCCTCAAACCGATGAGCCTCTTTTCCTTTGATCTTTTCCCTTATATCATCAAACTGTTTCATTTTGGAGAGCATTCTCTCTTCGACAAACATCACAGGTATAATGTTCTGGCGCAATTCATCAGGAATCAATATATTTAGGAACATGAAAATTCAAGTGATTAAGGCACCATATGGCAGTTGTCCCTTGTCTTTCTGTAGAGTCCTGTACATATGGAAGATGATGAAATGAGGAAGGGAAAAAGGCTAACCTTTCAAGATAGCCCAGATGAGCTTGATTTCTGATTTGGAGAGGTCAGTTTTAGAGGTAGCCTTGGGCTTCAAGCAATTTATAATGATCTTGTGCGAGAATCTCGGATCTTCCGGATAAGTCGAGTAGGAGAGATGCCGGTTTGCTCCTTGAACAAAATTGGGATTTTCGGGGACGCAATCTTGGAAGCAACCTCAAGATTTACTTCCAACGGAGTAAACTTGGAGTATTTTGCTCAATTATTTTTGCTAACATATCCACTTTTAAATCGAATTTTTGTCACCAATAGTGAATTGGAGCCAGTTGGGTGACAAAATAGAGAGATTGGAATAGAAATAAGCGATTAATTTAGCAAAAACATTTGATTGAAGACAAAACTCATAAATGCCTAGCTTCTCAAACAGGTGTTTGACAGAAATGTTAGCCTTCTCTAGGCAAAAAATCCACAGTTACGATTCATGATCCCTCGAGCAAGCAACAGCTTATAACAGGTATTATGCTCAGAGCTTCTGAATAATCCTCCTGTTCACAGCATACCAGATGCTATTCCTACTTTTATTTCAAAAAGCTCAAAAAGTCGAGCATCATCATCAGGTATAACAAACTTCGTTGCACTTGTAGATTTAGGGCTGATATAAGCAGATTTTTTGCCAGAGGGAGTTGAGAATTCTCCGACTTTTTCTTTGCCCTTTTTGGAAGAGGGTTCTTTTGGTGGAGAACTAGCTGGAACATTGTCAGTTTTCATACAAAGTTGAGAGTATTTCATAGCGAGATATTCCTCAGAAACAAAGTCATTGTCTTTAAGACAGTCAAGCAGAACTGAAGCAGAGGCATTGCTTCTCTTTAATCGCTAATAGCATTTCCAGACAAGCTCGATATTCTTAAAGCGAAAATCTGATTTACCAAAACGTTTGGGTGGAGACGATCGTCAAGGTGGTGTCACTTCAACAGGGTCTTCACTATAGTCCGATTCTGTATCTGAGATCTCCATATACTCCGTCGGTGTAGTAGATTTAGAGTCTTGGTTCAGAATACGTGAAGATCTTCTTTTGAACGGCATTTTGATCGCTTCTGGAGCAAAAAGTTTCGATCTTTGGAGAAGGAAGACGAGGGGAGTCTCTGAATATCGGAAGGGTTTGAAGAGTAAAAAAATCGTACTAATGAGGGTTTTGAAAAGTGACGGACAGGTTTATAAGAGAAGGGCGAGTTTTAGTAATAAAAGGTTATTTATAGAAAGTAAAAATAATCCCAAATAAGTAGGAAGGAAATATACTTTTTGAAGCATAAAAGATCAGTACAAAATCATGATAATATTTTAAATACAATTAATCAGATAAATTAGGATACGTACCTGATTTACTTCCAAATATAACAAATGTGAAAATATCCTGCCAAAAATATTCCCGCCAAACTTTAAACTATGTACGTACCGTTCTTTGAGAGTCTGAGAAATGTTCAGACCGAGATCACTTGAGTCTGAAAAATTATTCCTGTCTGTCAAACACTTTAGCAGAATGGATAAGTAATGCACAGTTTATTTCTAATATATTCAAAAGAAGATTTGTCAAGAGGTTTTGTGAATATATCAGCTAATTGATTCTTAGAATCAATAAATTGAACATTCACATCACCATTTTGAACATGATCTCTAATGAAATGATGCTTGATTTCAATATGCTTGGCTCGAGAATGAAGAATGGGATTCTTAGTCAAATTGATAGCACTTGTGTTGTCACATTTGATTGCAACATTTGAGTCTTCAACAACAAAGTCTCGCAACTGCTGCTTCATCCACAGAATCTGTGCACAGCAACTTCCCAAGGCTACGTATTCTGCTTCTGCTGTTGAAAGTGCAACTGTATTCTGCTTCTTTGAGTATCAGGATACCAGCATATTTCCAAGCAGTTGACATGTACCTGTAGTACTTTTCCTGTCCACTTTACATCCAGCTAAGTCAGCATCTGAATAACCAGGAATAGTAAAATCTGATTCTTTGAAATACCAAAGACTTAGCATTAGATAAGTTCTAATGTATTTGATTACCCTTTTACTGCAGAAAGATGCGATTCCTTTGGATCCGATTGAAATCTCGGCACACATCTGAGACACTAAAAGGTATGTCGTCTAGATGCGATAAGATATAATAAAGATCCTATCATGCTTCTATATACCTTCCGATAAACCCTTTTACCATTTTCATCTTTATCTAGCTTGGATATTTGAGACATTGGAATGTTTGTCTTCTTGCAATTTTGCAATCCAAACTTCTTGACTATCTCCTTGGCATACTTTTCTTAGCAAATGAATGTACCATCCTTGGTTGTTTTCACTTGTAAGTCAAGAAAGAATGTTAGTTCTCCCATCATGCTTATCTCGAACTCGTTCTGCATATTCTTAGAGAATTCCTTGCAAAACAATTCATTAGAAGATCCAAAGATTATATCATCAACATAGATTTGAACAAGTAGAAAATCCTTACCCTTTTTCTTAACAAATAAAGTTGTATCAACCTTACCTTTTGTGAAATCATTTTGCAGAAGAAAATTACTTAACCTTTCGTACCAAGCTCTGGGTGCTTGTTTCAGACCGTAAAGGGCCTTTTTGAGTCTGTAGACATAATCAGTCTTCCTTGGTTCTTTAAAACCAGGTGGTTGTTCCACATATACTTCTTGCAACTGGTGCATATGTTTCATCATAATCAATGCCTTCTTCTTGAGAATAGCCTTTTTGCAACGAGTCTTGCTTTGTTTCTTGTGACTTTCCCTTTATCATCCACTTTGTTTCTGAACATCCATTTTGTTCCAATTCTTGGATGGTTTTGGGTCTTGGCACAAGCTCCCATACTTCATTGATTACGAATCGCTAAAGTTCCTCCCGCATAGCTTCTATCTAGCTTTCATCGATAAGGCTTCTCCAACATCTTTTGGTTCTATTTCTATATCAATGCCAAGTTGTTGATGTTCTCTTTTTGTTTGGATCTGGTCTTGATATCATCTTCTATTTCTCCAATGATGAGGTTTTTTCGGATGACTGGATTTATGTTTCCAATTTTTGTCAAATCTTTCCTTCTCGAATATCTGCGGACTCTAAATTTTCTGATTGAGTCTCAGATATTGTCTTCTTTTCCTTCTTCCACAGGATCTAGGATCATTTGAGATTCTAGATGACCTTCAAGACACTTGAATGTGGGGAGGTGATTCAGATTCATCTTTGTGAGTTTGAATGTTTTCTTCAAACCTTATATTCATTGTTTCTTCCACGATCGAGAATTCTTATTGAATACTCGGTATGCTTTGCTTGTAGTAGAATATCCAAGTAATAATCCTTCATCCGCTCTATCATCAAACTTACCAGGGCGATCATTTGAATTTTTAGAATAAAGCATTTACAAGCAAACACTCGAAAATATGAGATCTTGGGCTTTCTACCTTTGTAAAGCTCATAGGAGGTTTTATCAAGAATGGGTCTGAAAAAACTACATTAATGATATAACATCTTGTAAAAACGCATCTGCCCATAAATGAAAAGGAATTACGGGGTAAGTGCAGCATAGCAGTGCCATAACTTTTATGCGGAGGACACTTAAGTGCCATAACTTTTTTGGCTCACTTGAGTGCCATAACTTTCAAAAAATGATCATCCAAGTGCCATTTTCGAGTTGATCGTGAGGGGCGAAATCGCGGGTTTTCGGTCAAGCGGTGACCTTCCGGCGGGCGAGCACCACCACCTTGAAGAGGGGTGTCGGTGAATCATTCCATGGCCTCCGTTAGTCTCGAAATTTCCATTTTAGCCTCGGTTGTGAAGGTAAAATGCTTAGTAGTCACACAAATTTCGAGCCAATTTGTGTGACTCTTAAACATTTTACCTTAGATTAACCCAGGCTAAAAGGAATTTTCGAGGTGAACGGAGACCATGGAATGATTCACCGACACCCCCTCTTCAAGTTGGTGGTGCTCGCCTGGTCGGAAGGTCACCGTTCGATCGGAGCAGTTCGAGCCCTCCACGACCAGCTTGTCACAAGAGGTTGATCGTGAGGGCCGGAACGCGGCTTTTCCGGTCGAGCGGTGACCTTCGGCGAGCACCCACTAACTTGAAGAGAATTAGCCGGTGAATCATTCCATGACCTCCAGGTTAGGTCTCGAAATTTCGTTTTAACCTCGGTTGGCGGTAAAAATGCTTCGTGGTCACACAAATTTAACAAGAAATTTGTGTGACTACTGACTTGACCCGCAAAGGCTAAAACGGAAATTTCGAGACTAACGGAGGCCATGGAATGATTCACCCACACCCCTCTTCAAATGGTGGTGCTAATCCTGCCGAAGGTCACCATTTGGGAAAAGCCACGATTCGCCCCTCACGGTCAACTCGAAAAGTGGCACTTGGATGATCATTTTTGAGTTATGGCACTCAAGTGAGCCAAAAAAAGTTATGGCACTTAAGTGTCCTCCGACAAAAGTTATGGCACTTGCTGCCTTTTATCCCTAATTTCGCTTTCAATCAATAAGGTTCTTGCCATTTCTTGCAAGGAATGATTTTTCCTTTTCACAACACCATTTTGTTCTGGTGTGTATGGAGTAAAAAATTATGTTGAAAACCATTTTCCTCACAAAAGTCTGAAAAACTTTGATTTTCAAATTTTCCCCTATGATCGGGTTTTAATGCAGAAATGGTATAGCCCTTTTCATTTTGAACTCTTTTTGCAAATTTTGTAAAACATGAAAATGCTTCATTTTTATGTGCAAGAAAGAACACCCATGTAAATCTTGTGAAGTCATCAACAATAACTAAACAATATTTCTTACCACCAATACTTTGTGTTCTGATTGGTCCAAATAGGTCCATATGAAGAAGTCTGCAAGGCACGATCAAGAGAAACATGATGTATAGATTTGAAAGAACTTTTTACTTGTTTTCCTAGAGTGCATGCATTGCATAACTCTGTCTTCCTCATATTTCAAATCAAAAACCTCGAATCAGTTTCTTATTTGAGATTTTAGAGATTTGTTTCATACTGATATGTCCCAGCTTTCTGTGCCACAGATCTTCATCCTCTTTGATTGAAATTAAACAATGAGTGGAGTTTGGATTAACATCTAGAAGATAAATATTGCCATGTCTTCTTCCCCAGAATGTTTGAGAAGAATCTTTGCTTGTTCCCGAGCATGTATCTTCTTAAAAGTTGATTCTCAAACTGTATCCACAAAGCTGGCTTATACTAATCAAGTTGTAGTTGAGTCCTTTTACCAATGAAACATCATGGATTGTGAGTCCTCCAATTTCAACTGTTCCTTTGCCAATGATTTTTCCTTTGGTATTTCCTCCAAAAGTAACTTTTCCACCATTCAGACTTTGTAGATCAGCGAATATGCTTGGATCTCCTGTCATATGTCTCTACAGCATCCAATTGTCTAAATATCACTTTCTTTTTCTCTTGGTGGTAACCTGCAAAAATCACAACATCTCAAGTTTTCTTTAGTACCCAAATTTGCTTGGGTCCTTGAGTATTAGTATAGGCTATCTTAACAAAATCTCTTAGAACAGTCTCCGGACCTTAGGACATTCATTCTCAAAATGATGTGGATCTCCACATTTTGAGCACCTAAGTGCACTTCGCCAATAGGTTTTACAAAATTCTTTTTGAAATGATTTTTATAAGCTTGTCGAGGAGGTCTTTGTCTTAATCTCTCATTGACTTTTGGGAAATCAATTAAAATTGTCACTTTCCTTTACAAATCCTAGACCAGATTTGTTATAGTAAGAAATTTGAATGGAAAGGATATGCTTCAAGGTTTCTGAACCTTTTGAGAACTTAGAAGTAATTTCTGAAACTTCCTTTTTCAAAATAGCATTTTCTTTGGAAAGAAAATCACGGCTTTCCTTGATTTGATGAAATTCCTTTTGAAGAAAATCGATTCTTTCTTTTTTGAGAAATATCCGATTGTCTTAGTGATGAATTTTCCTTTTTCAAAGAAGAGATTCTTTTAAGAGCGGTCTTAAATTCAAAGCATAATTCATCAATATAATTTGATACTTCAATAGACATTTCTGAAGGATTTACCTCGATTTCCACTTTAGGATCAAAATTAGAATCGAATCTAAATCCGACTTAGCCATTAGACAGTTTGAGATGTCTTCATCACTATCTTCGCATTCTGTGTCCTCCGGTTTACGCCTTTAATACCTTCTTTGCTTTCTCAAATTTGGTCTTCTTTTTCAGAATAGGACAATTAGGTTTGATATGTCCACACTTCTTATAGTGAAAGCATATTATATCCTTTAATCTCTCTGTCTCATCAATAGACCTCTTATTTTCAAAGGACTTCTTTCCTTTGAGGTTTCTTCCTCTGATTTTCATTTTCTTATACTTCTTTATGAAAAGAGCTAGTTCTTCATCATCAACATCTTCATCTTCAGAATCTGTATCAAAAACAACGTTAGTTTTCAATGCAATCGACTTATTACCTCTGGTTTTATTCTCCTCATTCCGTTTCTCGGGTCTTATATGATTGAAGAGTTCCAATTAACTCATTCACTGATAGAGGCTTGATCCTTTGTGTCTCTCGAAGAGATGTTTTGATGTTATCCCACTGATCTGTCAGTCCTCTCAGAAGTTTGTTGACTTTCATTGCATTTGGAACTGGTTGTTCTTGATAAGCAAGACCGTTTACTATGTCAGTAAACCTGTCATAAAAATCAGCAATTAATTCTCCAGGCTTCATTTTGAAGGATTCATATTGACCAAGCAAAATATTGATTTGAGTTTCCTTGGCACGATCTGTTCCTTCATAAGTAATATAGAGAGTATTCCAGTTTCCTTAGCAGATTCACAAGCAGCAATTTTCTTATATTCAACAGGAGATAAAGCACAAAGAAAGAGAATAAATTGCTTTGGAATCTAAAGTTTCTCTTTTAGATATCTCAGTTTGAGATAATGGAGGATCTGCTGGTTTGCTTGCATCTGCCTTTTCTTTTGAATCTGAAGACTTTGGGTTTACTCCTTTGATGATGACATCCCATTGCATATGATCAATTGACTTTATGAATGCCTTCATCTTGTTCTTCCAGATACTATATTCCTTGCCATCGAAATATGGTGGTCTGTTGTTGCTCTGTCCTTCAATGAGTCCTGGAGCACCATAGCTAGCCATGTAGATCGTTAGCTCGAAGTAAAACACTTCAATAAAATGAGCAACCTGCTCTGATACCAATTGAAGTGGCTAGCAAGGGTCACCTAGAGGGGGGTGAATAGGTGATCCTAAACAGATCTATGATATTTATGCGAAAATAAAACAAATAACGGAAGAGTCTGAATAAAATTTAGATTCAAGTCGATCAAATGGGAAATGTTCTGATGTGCAGAATGTAAAGTAAGAGATAAGGAATAGAGAATTTGCACACAAGTTTATAGTAGTTCGAAACATAGCAAGCCTATATCCACTCTCCCTTACACTTACACGACCTACCCAATGGATTTCACTAAATAATCAAGAGGAATTTACAGATTCTGAGTGTAAGAACTATTGTGAATGATAGGACTCTCTATCTCACACAATCACTCTTTTCAAAGTAACCCTCAAGATCTTAATCTTAAGTACAGGCGACAAGAGAACCGGTTGGAGTATGCTCGGACTTTGGACTTATTGATTCTTGAATCAGACATCTTACGCTACTCGCGATCTCCTTAAATACTCCTCTACATCCACACTAGCCGTTGGACAACTTGTAGAGGATCATCTTCCAATCTTCACCTTGGATAAATTTGTATAATAAGGATTGAGTAGCCGTTGGATGACAAATTACGAATCCGGCGATTCTCGATCGTTCATACAATCAGAATCTTGGTTTCCATAAGTAGAGTTTTGTCCGTTGTAATGCATTCTTGTCGTAGTATTTGATTGTCAATCAATTTGATTAAGATTGAACTAATCAAAACTTTCCTTCTGTGAAATCCATGCCAGATCACTAGCTGTTATGTTTTTTTCGCTTACGAGTTTAAACTTCGAAGAATTCTGCATCTTCGTTTGTTTCAAGATTTCATCTCTTCTGGCGTCTGCTTCTGAAAAATTTCAGCTTATGCATCTGCTTCTGAATTTTCTCGTTTTGAGTCTGAATCTCAGAACTTTAGATTTTGTGGGTCTTCAAGAACTTATAAAGTCTGAATCATTTCTGTATCTGAAAAATATCTCAGAACTTATAGAATTATTCTTGCTTGTAAAGTCTGAAAAACTTCCTTTTGAGCTTCCGAACATTTATACATATATTCCTGAAATAAAATAATTCAGAATAAATATCAGATTCATGGAAAGTTTTGTCAACTTCAAAATCATTAGGAGTTTTCCTCAACAAAACATTACTGGCCAAGTGTTATGATTTTATTTATTTTTAAATTAAGAATGAACCTCCATACAAGGTGATTAATTTGGATGGATAGAGAGAGAAGGATCAATAAGTGCTTCAAGAGGACCGTGTCACATAATAGTTCTGTTCCTTCATAGTTGGGAGATCCAAGAAACAATCCATAACTTGAACCCAATAACCTAGTTTAGCCTACACCATCATTCAAAAGTTTAAACCACTGCATGAGTCAACTAGATATAATTAATGGCTTTTTAAGCTCTAGACATCCAATGTGGGTTTCACTTTGTACACTACCCACACGTGTATGTAACATTCTCCCTCTCATGTGTGTGTCATGACCATATTGGGCCAGCTTGTTAGAGAGTTTGTAATGTCAATGTTCAAAAAACGAGTCCCACGTAGGAAAATAGAAGGAAAACATTTTTGATAGGCATGGGTCTCAAGCGGACATTGCACATTGGATGGGCCTGATTATAATTAATCTTGACTGGCACTTGGGCCATCTAGAGTTTGGCTGAATGTTAACTTCTCAGATACACACGTCTGTTGGAAGTTGGCTGTTTTGTCCGATCAAGAAAAATCACGGAGCTCTCAACTGAGTTGTTTAGGTTATGGAATTCCGTCTCGAAAGGGGGGTTTCGGTTCGAAGGGTATAAAATGTGGTGCGGTTTCAGGAAATCTTATAAAAATTCCAAACTTGTGAAGAAAAATAGGCCTTGCTTTCGTTATGGAAAGATGAGGGCACTATGTCAAGTGTTGGGAATAGATGCGTAAAAACAAAAGACAGAACACATGAATTTTACGTGATTCGACACAAGGTGATCTCGTCCACGGGCGAAGCAAGACAAAATTCCACTATAATCAAAGAGAGTCCAGTTTTTCAGAAGTCGAAAATAACGACAAAACCTCACGGCTCACAAAACTCTCTAAAAACAAAATTCTCTCTACTTCCATGAGATAACCTAGCACAAGAATACAAATTGGGCCTATCGGCCCAACCCTTCAACCATGAACAAATCTCAATTTTCTTTCCACTTTCGAGTTGCACAAAAATATGTCGGGTCGGGTCATGAATCGGACCAAGAACATAAATTCAAGACATATTTAACAAATCTCCACCTTGTCTTGAATTTCCCAAAATAAAACAGTCAAGAAGCCGAACACATTCTCTTGGCATCCCTAAACCTCGTGAGCTAACTTGATGTAGGAAATAAGGGCTGCAACAAAAGAACATATCCACTTCAAAAACACAAATGTAGAACTGTCATTTACCTCTCCATGTAACAGTCTGAATTTCAATAAAACTGACAATATTTCGCATTTCATTTTAGTAAGTCTCGTCCGGAGCTGATCACTCTAGAGATACTAACCAAATGGGTATGGCTAACTAGGAAGATGGTACGTGGACCGGGGACTCGATTACTGAATCGGGCACCGACCTTGAAAAATGATGAGGGAATATTTTGAGCCAATGTGGGCTGATCTTAGGAAAAGTGGCCAGGAATTGGTTTGGCCAAGGCTAATGATGTACAATCGATCACGGGTGATTTCGCAAGTCCGAGAGTGCACGTGGCCAACCAGTCCCGAACTTGAACCGAACGATCGCGATCTCTGGAACTAGCGATAATTCCTCTCATTCTCTGAGTGATCGGACTGTCATGACTCGGATAACCCTAGGTCGATACGCGTAAACCCTAAACAGCCGCCCGTTAGTAAGAGACCTTAAAATTTGAAATTCAATGAGATTTGATCACGAAATTGGACCCGACTTCGATGTCGACTTTCGCAGGCTTAAAGGACCATTTTCATGATTCTGACATCACATTATGTTGGCTAGACATATTTGGGGTAAGTACGGTCGAAAAATGGAATTTCGACCCGGAAGTTAAAATTTACGATTTTGCCCCTGTGGGCGCCGATGTTGGATTTTGAGACCGTTTGAGGTTATTTTTCGAGGACGATGCCATTTTGGGTGGCCACTTGCGTTTGGAGTGATTTCGGTCAAAAATTGGAATTTTAAACGGAAGTGAAAAATAATAATATTTTATTCCTGAAACTTTGCGAAACGATTTTGAGGGCTTAAGAAGCTATTTTCATGAATCGACGCCATATTATGTTGGCCATACACATATGGAACCTGTATGTGCAAAAATTGAAATTTCGCCCGGGACCTAAAAAAATGACCATTTTGCCCCGGGCGGAATTAATTCCGAATTTTTAGAGAATTATTTGGGATAAGTAATAGTGGTTATCAGCTCAATTATTGGCACCAAAGACCATTTTACCCTTGCATTATTGGATAGGAACGAACGTGGATTTGTTAGATTAGGAGCATTTTGGTCAAAACCGTTGGATTGGCAACATGTGTCCGCCCTTAGCCCCTATATTTAACTATTTTGATCCACTCTCTCCTCCTCTCCCCTCTATCGGCGCACCCCCACCAGCAGCCCCTCCTCCACATTTTCCTCTCTCTCTCTCTCTCTTCCCGTTCCGGTAGAAGGAGCGCTGAAGAAAACCTTTCTTCTTGACCGTTCCACCATCGTCTAGTCGTCTAGCCTTGCCATGCGGCCCGGCCGTCTTGTCCATACGGTGTCCGTATAGTCTGGTCATCCATCTGTTGTCCGCTAGCCACCGTCGCCTTGCCGACCACCGTTCCCGCCCGCCCGTATAGTTCCGTTACAGTCCGTAAGTTGTGTGTCCATAAAGTCGCGGCGTCCGTCGTCGCCAGCCGCCCGTCCGTACCACCATGAGCGATCGCCGTCGCCTCAAACGCCCGCCCTTGATTTCACCGTTCATGTTGTGATCGGCCGCTCATTTTAAGTATCGTCGCAATCTAGAAATTAAATGAGTATACCTCCTAAATCCGGATTAGGACTGATGGTGCATTTTTCTGGACTGGCTTAGGTATTATCGGTGTATTTTGGATTGGTTTAGGTAGTACCGATTATAATTCGGACTCCGATTGAGGACTGATTATTGGAAACAAAATTTGAGGAATTTAGTGTAATTATTATAGATAATTATTAGGCCCGATTGAGGAAATAGTGGCTATCCGCATTTTTGAGGAACGTGCGGATATTATCGAACAGCCCGAATTGTTAGTTGAATGGCGGGACAATCCAGAGTGATTGGCTATTGAATGATTGGTGATTAAGCATGCTTGATTGTGAAATGTCATGTTGTGTGCTCGTGTGACCGAATCGTGCGGAGTGTGATTAGTCAATTGATGACTTGAATTGAATACGGAATCGTGTATTGGAAATTGGGCCGCGGTACTAATTGGCCAAGTGAGCATGCTATTTATAAATTAGGCATTGTGAATTGATTCTGATTGAACTGTGTGCCTGTGCCTATGTTATGTGGATGCTCATGTTGCATTGAATTGCATTGCATGGCACGCGTTATGAATAACGAGAATGAGGCGTGTGGTGAATTGTGCGAGAGTGCATGCCTGCCATGAGCATGTGATCACCTAAATGCCCTAATGCGTATTACGCGGGGTTCAGATAATAATTGACTGTATGTTCGTGTGATCACAATTCGCCTTGATGCGTATTATGGGGTGTGCCGTCCTAGTGCGCGTTACGGCGGGGCGATGCCCAAAGACGTCCGGAAGACGACCAACCTGATGCGTTTTACGGGCTCGGTTCGTGAGGAGATTGGTGTTACGCCTGATGCGTTTTGGACGCGAGCTAGAGATACTGAGCTCAGGGCGTCTTTTACGCTGGCCACGGAGTGTTGTGATTTAAAAGAGACTTCATGCACTAGGTTAGGGTAATGAGAACAAATATAATTGGGCCAGTGTGTGACATGAGACAGAATATGGACATTTGCATGCATAAAAATGCATGGGCGGTGTGTGAGTGTGCGGGACTTGGTGAATGGCACGCGATATTATCATTATTGAGTAGAAGCATGCGTTTGATGTCTTACGCGTGAACCGAGTGTTTGGATATGTGATTTGATTATATTAATATTGTGAATAACCCACAGGGTCCGCTAGGTAAGTGATCCGGGTCGAGGGGGCCTAGGTTATATGCTCCCATTTCTATTTTAGGATTCCTAAAGTTCGTAATGATCTTATGGGCTTACAACGTTACGCCGTCACTTGTTAGCACGTTAAACGCTTGTCCACATTCCTTTTCAGATCACTCCACCAATAATGTCACCACAAATTTCTGACACATTCCCATATTGTCCGGATGAATACTATGACTCTTCAAGTTATGAGCTTCCGCTAAAATTTCTTCCTTAAGATCCAAATCATAGGGTATGCACAAACGCCCTCGAAACTTCATAATTTCATCCTCGGACACTTGAAAGTCCGATTTTCCCTTAGCGCCATCCATTTCTAGACTCTTTTGAATCTCGGGGGTTGATAGACTGCAAACGCCTTAATCCTTGCTTGGATCTCCGGGTCGATTCCTAATGCAGTCATTAGATTAGACATAAGACTCACTTGAACTCAAACCCTAAGTCTCTTAGCCTTTCCAACAAGGTCTACTCCTTAATCATCATAAGCGCTATACTTGACTTCCAACTTAGGGCATTCGCTACTCGATTCTCTTTCTCGAGATGATACAGGACGTCGTAGTCGTAATTGTAATAGCTCGAATTTCGATGTAATTCGAAATCAATAAAACTGATATTATTTTGCATTTCATTTTAGTAAGTCTCACCTAGAGCTGATCACTCTTGGGATACTAACAAATGGGATATGGCTAACTAGAAAACATTACGTGGACCAAGGATCCTATCGCAAAAAGCGGATACCAATCACGAGAGAAGCTGAGAGAATATTATGAACCAATGTGGATCGATCTTAGGAAAGGTAACGGTTTGGTTTGGCTAAAGCCAATGATGTACGATCGGATCGCAGGTGATTTTGCAGGACCGAAAGTGCATGTGGCCAACCAGTCTTGAACTTGAACCGAATGATCGTGACCTCTAGAACTAGTGATAATTTCTCATTCTCTCAATGATCGAGACCATCATGATACGGATAACCCTAGGTCAATATGCGTAATCTCTAAACAGCCGCTTTGTTACTGAGAGATCCTGAAATTGAAAGTTTAGCGAGTTTTGTTCACGGAATTGGGCCCGGATTTCGATGTCGATTTTTGAAGGCTTAAGAGACTATTTTTGGGAATCTGACGTCATATTATGCTAGCCACACGCATTTGGAGTTAGTACGAGAAAAAATTGGAATTTCGGTCCAGGGATGAAAAATTACGATTTTGCCCCTCGGGACACCGACTTGGATTTTGAGGCCGTATGAGATTATTTTTCGAGACCGATGTCATTTTGGGGTGGCCACGCACATTTAGAGTGGTTTCGGTCAAAAATTAGAATTTTGGCTCGGAAGTGAAAAATAATATTATTTTATTCCCAGAACTTGGCAGTCGATTTTCGAGGGCTTAAGAAGCTATTTTCGCGATTCCGACGCCACATTATGTTGGCCACGCACATTTAGGATTGGTACAGTGAAAAATGGAACTTATACAGGACCGGAAAAATGACAGTTTTGCCCCTGGGCTATTTTTGGTTCCGAATTTTGGGGGGATAATTAAGGAAATTAATTAAATTTGGACTTATCCTAATTATTGCAGCAAATGACCAAATTACCCATGAATTATTAGATAAGATTTAATGGTAGCCTTTGGATAAGGGGTAAAATGGTCTTTTTTGCTAGATTGGCGACACTTGGCGCCCTAGCCCTATTTTTTTTTACCAGAATTTAATTCTCTCTCTCTCCTCACCCTCCCTCACGGCGATAACTCTCCCTCTCCTCCCGATCACTCTCTCTCTCTCATTTTCTCTCTCGGTTTGGCCTTGCGAGCTCACCGCCGCCACCGGAGGGCCGCCCGCCGGCCACCGTGCCTGCCCGTCAACCACCTCAGTCCCCAGCCTCGGCCTTGCCCCTGTCCGACCCCTTTCTCTCTCTCTCTCTCTCTCTCTCTCTCTCTCTCTCTCTCTCTCTCTCTCTCTCTCTCTCTTTTCTCTCCCGGGCATCACCGCCGGGCCGGAGCCCGACCGCCCAACTTGTTGCCCTGCGACGCGTTTCCGACGCCGACGTCAATCGCTCATCGCCGTCCGCATAGTGACCGTACAACGTCCGTCATAGTTAAATGCGGTTCCACACACTGGGTCAGTGCGCCGTCACCGGGAACGCCGCCGGGTTCCACTGCTTCACTAGTGATCGCCGCCATTCTTCGTCGTTGGGTCCAAGATTAAGTGAGTAAAATTTCTAAACCCGGATTAGGACTGATAGTGCATTTTTCTGGACTAGTTTAGGTATTATCGGTGCATTTTGGACTGGCTTAGATAGTATCGGTGTATATTTCAGACTGGGTTGAGGACCGATTGGTAGAAATTATTATCGAGAAAATGTAGTGGATTAATGAGAATTTATTGGGGAGAATAATTGGACTAAATGGCCAATTTAGGAGCCCATTGATAAAATTACCGGGTATGTCTAGGTAGACCGAGTGTCGTAAATTGTGATTGATTGCGACTGCCATGTCGCATGTTATGTGCTTGACTAATGTGGAGTGCAATTGGCCAATGATTGGCTTGAAATTAATTATTGAATTGTGAATCGCATGTTAGGCCACACGGTATTAATTAGGCTGATTGAGCACATGTTTGTGACATTGAGTGTTTAAATTAAATTGATGCTCGTGGTGCATTGCACTCGCATAGCATGGTCACACATTATGTATGCCGAGAGTGAGGCATGTGATGAAATTGTGCGAGATTGCGTGCATGCCATGAGCATGTGATCACCTAAAATGCCCCGAAGCGTGTTACGCGGGGTTCAGATAATAATTGGTTGTGTGATCACCTAAGGACCTTTGGGTCGTGACCTTCGGGTTGATACCGTCCTCATGCACTTTGAAGCAGGACAATGCCCGGTGCGTCCGAAAGATGACCATCCTCATGCACTTTGAAGCAGGCTCGGTTTGTAAGGAGAATGTGTTGTGCCTCACGCACTTTGAAGCGAGCTAGAGACATTGGGCTAGATCGGTGCCTGCGCCTCATGCACTTTGAAGCAGGCTAGACGACTTTGGGCTGTGACTATTGTTGACTCAGTCGTAATAAATATTAATAAATTGGGCGTGGACTGTCGTCCAAAAGATGACCATCCTCATGTACTTTGCGCGTGCTGCGGTTCGTGAGGGAGAACGATGACAGCCTCATGCACTTTGAAGCGTGCTAGAGACATTGGGCTAGATCGGTCTTGCGCCTCATGCACTGTGAAGCAGGCTAGACGCACCGGGCCGTGAATATTGTTGACTCGAGTCGTAATAAATCTTAATAAATTGGGCAATTGCCAGTGTGCTAGTGTGGACCAGTGGGCCGGAAAATGCATATAACATGTTGACGATATTTGCATGCATAAACATGCATGGATTAGTGTGCGAGTGTGTGAGATTCGATGCATGAGCATGTGTTTGGCATACGTATGACTATGTATGCCACGTATGTGTCGTGATTATTATACGCTGAACTGTCTAACCTGTAGGGTCAGAAGCGTATGTGATTATTGTTATGTTATGCTTTTGAGTGTTTGTTTTCGGTCAGGAGATTGCATGCTAGCCTAACCTAGGTTTAGGAGTTGAACTCACTGATTTGTCTCACGGTTGTGTAAACTGAAACTTTTCGCACCACGACCGACTATGCCAAGATACACAAACTTTTTGGGATCTCGACGTAGATTTAACGATCAACTAGTGTTTTTCCTTCGGCAATGAGGAGACGTATATACGGTATCGATCTGTGGTTTTCGTTGATGTTGGGGAGTATTTCTATCAAACTCAGGAATATGTAGCGTGGTGTCTTCGGGATGCGAATGGGAACATGGTCGACCCCTGAAAACCTTCGATGCCCCACTAGATGCGAATGGCTTGATGGAGCCCATACATGCGGATGGTGAGATAATAAACCCGCAGGACGTTTATGAGGTTGATGGAGTTGACGAGCCCATGGATGGAGAGCCGCAGGAGCCACAAGTGATAGCAGAAGACCCGAACCAAATTGATGGTGAAGAAGATGAACTCGAAGACATGGATTTGGATTCTGATGAAGATCATGGAGAAGTCGCAGAGTTAGGCTTAGATCAAGAAATAGGACCCGATGAAGAGTTAGGACTATACACTGGACCCGGAATCGAACCGGATTACAAGATGAATGGGTTGGAGCTCAAGATATGGACTCGTGAGGAGTCTCGAGTCATCCGGAAATAGTGAAGGAGAGTCGTCGGATGGTTCTTCTAAATCGTCAAACCCCGATTTGGAGCCCTAGGATAGTCCTCGATCCCGATAGGGAAGCTTGTTCCTTTTTGTTAGTAACTTCCCTATAGTTAGCCTAACCTTCCCTTTGTAACGATCTGAATTTTCGATCCTTTTCCCGGTTTTAAGAAATGAAATTGATCAATGCACTATAGTGAGATCTCATCCGGGACCCGCGCATTCTCGGGATGCTAACCTTAGGGGTAGGGCTATTACGGGATTGAGTTCGCACGACCAAAGAACTCGACCTGGGTTCGATCTTCGACCATATGGATTGACGAGGAATGTTTTGAGCCAACCGAGACCGGTCTATTTGATTGATCGTGTCCGAAGGGAACTAGTGATGACCCTCGTAATTATATGACTATCGAGGTCGCCCGGGTAGAGTAAACTTAAATGTGATTTGACTTAGTGTCGGTCATGGGTCGAGAGCGCGTAATCCCAATGAGCCACCCGTTAGCCGAGATAAGCTAAAGTCACGATTGTTCGATTTCAGTCATTTCTTGGAATTCGGGCCGGAATTGAGACTTTTGAAAGTGACAATTTTGAGCGGCCGATGACGTTTTTGGCTTGGCCAACCTTGGGGCCATCCATTTCGCAAAAAATGAATTTCGTCCGGGGTTTGGAAAATTACGGTTTTTGCTCACGGTACCGGGCTGGATTCGAGGCCATTTGAGGTTATTTTTTCGTGGCCAAGGTCATTTTGGGATGGCCACGCACATTTAGAGTGGTTTTGGACAAAAAACGGAATTTCGACAAAAATTGGAAAACTAATATTATTTTATTTCCGAACTTCGCAGTCAATTTTTGAGGACTTAAAATGTGAATTTCGCGAATCCGACGCTATATTATATTGGCCACACATATATGGAACCCAGATGTGCGAAAATTGAATTTAAGCCGGGACCGGAAAATTACCATTTTGCCCCCGGACCTGTGTTGGGAATTCCGAATTTTGGACAATTTTGGGCAATAATTGAGGACTAAAATAAGTGAAAAGAAATTAGAATTATTGAATTACCATTTTGCCCTTTAATTATTGGATAGAGACAAATAAGGACCGTTGGATCAAGGGCAAAATGGGAAATCGCGTAGGATCACGACCGTGTCCCCCCACCAGCCCACAAAGTTGACTGGTCTGATCTCTCTCTCTCCTCACTTCCCATTTGGCCAGAACCTCCCCACGTCCAGCCCCTCTCCCATTTTCTTCTTCTTTCTCTCTCTCTCTCTCTTTCTCACTTTCTTCATCACTCCGCCTGCTTCTTTTGTTCTTTCTTCTTTGTTCCTCCGTTCAGCCCGTTCTTCTCGCCTTTCTTAGATAAGTGACCTCCCCAAATGTCGCCTAGGACCTCGGGTATTGTTAGGCTTGTTTAGGGCTCGGTTTAGGGTGAATTTAGTGGCTGGTTTGCTCGGTGGTGTGTGTTGGCTGATTTCCAGTTAGGTTGTTGCTGTGTCGCTGGTTTTTGTTATTTTTACTGTGACTTTTGTGGCCCGAATTTGAGAAAGTGTTCTCATGAAAGTTGTTCCCAACATCTTGAAGTATAACATATTTTAATTCGGAAATTTTTGGAAATCATTTGATGCCATTCGAAGTCCATCTTTGGACCGAAATAAAACTGCCCGATTTACTGTTCACCCGACCTTCGGTCTGTTCGAATTTTTATAACTTTTTCAGGCCTATTTTCAAAATACGTCCTTCACAAAAGTTGTTGGGGACATTCAGGGCTATAATATATAAAAATTTTAAATATTTTCAAGGTGATTTGGGTATTGAAATAAATATATTTTGAGGACAAAATGGTCTGTTGGAGCGAGTTGATTTTCGTATGACTTCAAGTGACCAAAAGAGGTGTTTCTAGTTGGAACTGAGTTTCGAGTTCTGCACGGAAAATGTTCAGCAAGATGTTTTACGCAACATGTTCAAATTTTAGAATTTTTGAAGTTCGTTTACTATTTATTTTGATGGAATTTCGATCACTGTTTAGGGTTCGATTTAGGGGTTTATGTAGCTGTTTTGGGGGCTGAGATGAAGGCTGGTATTTGGTTGTTGTGGGCTGATTTGGGGACTGATTTGGCGAAGAAATTGGTGAGGATTTGTAGGCTCGATGATGGCTGTGATGTTGTGGATTAATCGGGGATTAATCGTGTGATTGATTGGAATTATTTTGACTTGATCGGGTTTGTTGGATTAATTGTATTGTTTGTTGTTGATGGCTGGTTTGGTGTATGTTTCGGACTAAATGTGACTTGGCCGTGCGCCTTCGTATGTATGGCCATGAGGTGTGTGGGTGTGATAGTGTAAATGCGCATTGAGTTCGCGTGTCAAGAATGCGTGATTGGGTGGGCGTGTTCGTGTGCCGAGTGTGTATGGTCAGTATTGTGTGTTCGCGTGGCAAGGATGTGAAATGGTAAAATATGTGTGAGGTGTGAGTTTTGTGTGACTATGTGTGTTTGTGTGGTGGCGTGGTGCGTGTGGAATGAGTGGAATGAAGGTATGCGGGTGTGTAGGATTGATTGGAAAAGGTCCGTCCTAAAGGCGTGTCGCGTTCGCTGGGGACAATGCCGCCCCCGACGAGGTGATAATGCCCGGCCTATCGACGAGGTGTCGATGCGTCGACGTGGTCGGAAGACCGTTAACTGATGCGTTTACGCGGGCGCGTAGAAGGAAAGTGTGTGTGGATTCCGTCCCGAGGCGTGTCGTTTTCGTGGGGCGATGCCGTCCCGACGAGGTAACGATGCCCGCCCGACAGGTGACGATGCCTCGATGAGGTCGGAAGACCGTTGGCCATCGTTTTCTGGCGGTAGCGATAGCGGTGGAAAGGTTGAGAATGAGCAAAATTGGTGGGACGAGTGAAATTAAGAAAGTGACGCGTGGTGTGAGTTGGTGTGCGATTGTGATTGTATCGTGTGATGTAGTGCTCGATTATGGGGTAAAAACGCTAGGCACGGTATGGGGCGTGCCCAAGTGGGTTTTGCTCTATAATCGGGAACGCCCGTGACTGTGATGTATTTTTGTGGCATCTTGGCTGTGTGGTTGACTAACGTGCAGGGGCGTGCATGAGGAATCCCAGTAGGGTCGCGTGTGATTCTTAGTTTGGTTTATAGATTGTGTGTTATGCGTGTTTTCATCTGGCGGTATGTGAGTGCCTCGTGGGGTTTGGGGTTGTACACTTATTGAGATTCGTCTCATGGTTGTATAATCCATAATTTCAGACCCCCCACCCGAAATCCGGGAAGTGCGAAGAGCTACCCATGGTGCCCGTGGATTCAAGAGCGATGCCCAAGAGATCTCCTGAGGATTGAGCCGAGATGAATTAGGGGCAGAATGGAGAAGGGCGATCCTTAGGGTTTTCCTAGGATATTTTAGGAGTTGTGTAAATCGGGTTGACCCTTAGGGAATTTAAGTTAACCAGACCCTGATATTTTGTTATGACGGTGATTTCGGATGTTGGTTTACAGATATGTCTGTAATATGATGTTTGTATATTTGGTGTTGTATGAATATGTGGTTGCTGGATTGTTCTGTTGTTCTACCCCGTTGTCGCCATTATTTGTCCGGGTTTTTGTTATTCGCCCGCATGTGGCTTTGATGTTTGGGTTGGGTCGGCGACATTCCCAGGACGCTACATCATTCGACCGGAGCAGGGGATGTCGTAAGCTCGTAGGGGTTCGGGGCATGACACCTTTGGCCACTTACCTTTTTAATGTAGTGGCGGTGGCTGATTGACGACGTCGTTTCCTTTTGGTTGTATAAATGAATCTTGTAAAAGGTTTTTCTTATAGTAATACAAAATGTATTCCTGTGTGATGATTGTTCTGCCTTGGTCTCACGTGTTTATTTTTGTACGGGTGTATATATATATATTTATATACGTGGTTTCCACTTGTGTCGATCTCCGATTGGGTTTGGGTCGGCGACGCATCCAAGGAGCATTGCATCATAATTGACCAAGGTGGGATGCTCGCCACGTAGGGTTCGGGCGTGATGGTAATCCTTAAGAAGTTCTATCCATCGGTAGCTGCCATCTCTAATTCATCGTCGGATAATTCATTTCATGTGGTCTCAACTGGCGTGACGATATGTAACTAATCTTCCGAGCTGAATCATTATACATCCCAGTCCTCTTAATGACACGTTACTATAAACCTCAAATCCTCTTGATTCGACGGAATAGTCAAAATCGGGGCGGTTGTCGACCTATGCTTCAACTCCCGACAACTCCTTTAACATTTTTCATCCCACTCAAACTTGGTTTCCTTCATACATAGTCGCGTCAACGGCCCGACTATCGACAAGAATCCTTCTACTAAACATCGATAAAAACCGCCAAGCCTAAGAAACCTCGAATCTCTATCAACGATACCAGTCTTAGCCACTTAGTCACAGCCTCAACCTTTGATGGATCCACAGAAATTTCATTTTCCAACATTATGAGTTCAATGAACGCTACCCTGCTAAGCCAAAACTCACGCTTACTCGACTTGGCACAGAGTGCGTGTTCTCTTAAGGTCTATAACACATTACTCAAATGTACTTCATGTTCCTCAGGGTTTCTTTCGAATACTCTAGTATATCGTCATTGAAAACGATGACAAACTGGTCTCAAGTTCCTTAAACACCCTACTCATTATATCCATGACGGCAGCAGGGGCATTGGTTAGACCACATGGTATCACTTTGTGAACTTATGGTGCCCGTATCAGCGTCCTAAAAGCAGCCTCAAAATATTCTCTTTCTTGATCCATAACTGATTATATCCGGTCCGTAGATCAATCTTAGAGAACACTGGGGTCTCTTGCAATCGATCAAACAGATTATCAATCATCGGCAGTGGTTACTTATTCTTAATCATCATCGACTCAACCGCCGGTAATCCATACATAACCTCATTGTCCCATTCTTCTTCCTTACAAACAGGACCGGGCGCTCTCCATAGAAACACACTAGGACGACTGAAACCCTTGTCCAATAGTTCCTGCATCTGGACTTTTAATTCCTCTAATTCTGACAACGACATCTTATAAGGCGGCTTCAAGATTGGCTCAGCCCTGAGGCCAACTCGATAACAAACTTTGCTCCTCTTTCTGGTGGCAATCCGGACAATTCCTGAGGAAAGACATCAGAAAATTGCACACCACTGCTATGTCCTCTAGCCGCACTTCCTCTATCGTCAAATCAACCACACTTACTAGGTAACCTTTATAACCCTTATCCAATCATTTAGTTGCTTTTCTTGGTAAAACTAATGGGATCGAGGTTTCTTTTAGACTCTCCATTAACCCGAGTTTAGGGTGTCCAAATGACTAAACTGAATCACCCAACCACTACGATCCATCACTTGCATTTTGATTAACTAACCAATCTATATCCGCAATTACATTGAGGCCATATATAGCCGTAATTGCTAGGTTTATCCTTTCTTCTCTATCATCGATCACGTAGTGGCGGTTCTTTCTATCACCTCATAATCATTTGCCTTGGCCCGCTCATAATTCTCCTTATAGTCCTTCAGACTCAGTGATATCGTCTGACTACAGAGGTCCGGCTTCAATCCATCACGGAACCTCCGGGCCCTATCCAATGAGTCCTTCATTATTTTTTAGGCAACCTAGATAACCGAGTGAACTTAGCCTCATACTGGCCTACTGTTCTCTGCCCCTGATGAAGCCTCATGAACTTCGCCAACTTCTGTTTCTAGGCACTCTCGGAGGAATATTTACCATTAAAAGTTTCCACAAATATCGTCCAAGTCTCAGGCGGTATCAATCGAACACTCTTCCTCCGGTGGCTTTCCACCAATTATTTACATTTCCTTACAACTAATACACTGCTAACGTTACTTTCTCCTCATCCGTACACCCTAATACCTAGAAGGTTTTTTTTTTTCTAATTCTTCTATCCAAAGTGATACAGCCTCAAGATTATCTCTACCATTAAACTTAGGAGGCTTTAACTTCATAAACTGCTCGACTAGCTGATGCATTAGTCGATTCGCATTTACCTACCCCGTCCTTGATTTCCATTATTGCCATTAATGGCAACAGCTACAGCGGCCTCAACCGCTTGGGCAATAGTGGCATATCGCTCTGAGTCTGCTTGCCCATCAAAGTCCCAACTTCCTCAAGGGTCCTTAAAATTCCATCCACTCTGGGGTCTACTGCAATTCTAGCGTTAACTCCGAGACCCTCTACAGCTCTAACATCAACTCTGGGGTCCTCTACAGCTCTAGCTCGAGTACCACCTCAACCCCGTACTTCTCTTCTTACGTCCCTTCCTGTATCTTTCCCTGTTCCTCTTCCTACACCTCTCCCTTCGCTACTCATTATCCCAATTTCTATCACTCTCCTACCTGCCATAATTCCATACAAGAATTAAAAACCTAGGCCAACTATACCAGTCTAATCCTAGGTAATGAATTACAACAATAATTCACTTAGCGGGCAATCCACCATCACAACACCAAATCACAATCGGTGAGATTCGAGCACATACCTCGGGTTGGGGCCTTTTGCACTTTAATCATTACAATACTTAATTCAATCGGCAATCACCACAATAGTCTAGAAATACGTGTAGCGCTAGACACACCTATGGCTCATTAAAGTCTCCCTAGCCAACTCGAGGCTACCCTAAGGTTCCCACTCCATATCACTCCGGGCTTGACCGACTTAGATCGAGCTGTCCTTACTCCCGATACCAATTCAAACAGGGGATGTTAGGCCCCAAAACCCCTCGAACACGCGACATCTCTTGGGTCGAATTAGTGCAACCTTCCGGGAAATGTCGCCGACCTCAACAAACCCATCGGAGTTTAATCATGCGAGAAACATCAAACACCCAAATACATAATTTACTTAGGGTGCTAGGGAGAATAAATTGCCAAACCACTAAATCATATACTATACCTCAATTTAAGCACAACATCAATTTACAACACAAACTTATGCCACAACCGCCAATTCTGAAACCACAAAGCAAAATATCGTATTGAACTACTAAACTGCAAATCACTGATATCATAAAAGATTAGTAACCTGGGTAACGCTACACCAAAATGGAATACTTCCAGACTCTTCCTCAGCTCCAACTAATCCCTCTGTCCTCTAGATGGCGTCCACTTTGTCTCACTCCCTTCGGAATCCTCGTTCGAATCCTCATCAGGCACAGCTTCATCCAATGACTCCAAATCGGCCTCAACTCGATCGAAAATTCTACCACATCATGATAAGTATGCATAACAATCCCAAATGCAGCAGTGGCAGCAATTTCGAAGGTTCATGACTCAGGCGGTTGATCTGAAATGGTTTGGTTGATATAACCATGAGACACTTCTCAATAAGTACACAACCTAACCTTTATCTAGGCTACCATGTATTCCAGACAAGTCGGAACCTTTGAAACAAGCACACACGGACAACGTCCACACAATCGTACTCACTTGATTCTCAATACATACAACTTGCACATTAGTCTTACAATAGTACTATTCCACTCACATGCATGTTCTAATGACATTTCATGCATTTGTTCTCGTTTGATCACATCTTTTTCCACAACTCTACTTGGGTGACTCGCGTTACGATTACCGCCTCGGGTCCACTGCGACCAACTCATCACAACACTCCGGGGCCCGCATTCGGTTGCACGCCTCGGGCCATGTCTCTTGCATTCTTTGTACCGCCTCGGGCTCAACATCTACCACCTCGGCATAAACAACCGTCTCATTTTCACAACACTCCTTAGCCCGCATTATCGTACATGCCTCGGGCCATGTCTCTTGCCAGCGTTACGATTACCGCCTCGGACTCAACATCTACCACCTCTTGCACAACCCGGCGTTGAAGTACACGCCTCGGGCTAGTAGTCTTCCGGTAATACGGACATCATCCTACGTTGAAATACACACCTCAAGGCGGCACAATTTCCCACAATCGCACATGCCATACCACATTCACTCTCTTATTCATGTGCATGCTCAACAATCATTTGCCACATTCAATTGGCCAATCATACGTGGCCCGTGCACGCATCGATTCACACACAATTCATGCTCACTAAGTATTTTACATGGCCAATTTAACAACTAATTCAGTCCGGCCCACGCGTGCACATAATCAAGCACATTTCAATCCATCAAATCACGGTTCAATAAACACACAAGGCCACTCATGGGCCCACAAACACAGCCACGTTCATAGGCATAATTTCGACATTTCCAAGCATATTAAACACCACAATCCAGCCATACTACCACACACCAAACCGACACCATTTGTCCTTAAATCGAGCCCTAAGCTCGCCAATTCTATCCCACAACTTCCGACACTCTATTTAGTCTCACTCCAGTCTCGAAACATCCTCATTTCATCCTCAAATCAACTCATATAACACACATTCAAGCCCAAATTCTGGTCACGAGGTAGCAACTATTCAACCTCGACACCCCCATCATTCCGCTCCTAAAAACGAACATCTAAAGAATCGGGGTAAAATTGGGCAGTTTACACAAAGTGACCGAAATCCCATCAAAATAAATAGTAAACGAACTCCAAAAATTCTAAATTTTGGATATATCATAAAAAAAACATCTTGATAAACATTTCTTATGAAGAACACGAAATCCGGTTCAATCTGCAACCGTGCCTTTTTGTCCCTTGAAGTCAGACCAAAAATCAGTTCGCTCTACTAGACCGTTTTGTTCTCAAAATATATTTCTTTCAATATCCAAATCACCTTGAAAAGTTTTGAAATTTTTATATGTCATAGAAAAGAAAGTCGCCAACAACTTTTGTGAAGGAAGTTTATTGAAAATAGATCTGGAAAATTTTATAAAAATTCGGCAAGACAAGAAGGTCGGGATGAACAGTATTCGGGCATTTTCAACACGGTCTGAAAAAGGGTTTTCGTGCGACCCAAATGACCTCCAAAAATTCCAAATTTAAAATATGTTATACTTCAGGATGTGAGGAAAAAAACTCGTGAAGGACACCACCCCTGATTCGGCCTCCAAAATCTCCACAAAAATAGTAAATCGGGAGGGTATAGTAACCGCGAATTAGAAATTCATCTCCAATTTCAAAGATCCGAGCCTTAGTTGATATCCACCCAATTTCAACCCATAAAATTCACTCCACAATGCTCAAAGTACCATCCAACAGCCACAAGGATATCCAAGAACACAATGAAAGATCAAGCTCTCCTCTAATCTACCTATAATTACCTCAATCAACTCCTAAAACCGACTAAACCGCGTTTAAACGAGTCCAATAATACCCGATGTCCTAGGTGAGGGTTAGATTGCGACTTACCGGACTCTAGACTAGCGCGGCTAGAGCGGAATAGCGGCGGCAATCGGGCGGGATGGCGGGCGCGGCTTGGCGACGATCGGCCAAGGGGAGAGAAAGAGAGAGGGAGAGCTCACGGTTGGGGGCTGCCGTAAGGAGAGAGAGAAAAAATGAGGAGAGAGAGAAAGAGAGAGGTCTTGGCTTTTCTTCAAGTTTTGACCCAACTTTGGTAATTGACCAAAATGCCCTTCTCTCTACTTTTCATCTGATGGCCCAGATTCGATCTTATCTTGAAACCGACGCCCCAGATCAAATCTCATCCAAAATATTCAAGGGCAATCTTGAAATTTCTCAAAAAGTTCAAGGGCAAAAGTGTCTTTTCAAATTTAAGGGTAAAATGACCAAAATACTCTTTGCCTATAAAACTAACCCTTTGTTAATTCCCAAGGGTAAAATGGTCACTTTCTTCGTTTCTCGCTTGAAATCGAACTTTTCAGAAAAATCCAAAGAAATCCAGGTTATGCGTTCCAACTACAACGTCGTCCAATAACCCCGACGTGACTTTCCTAATTTTTCAATGCCCGATTTGGTCTCTAATCAATAATCAAATTATATATATAACATAACTTGAGCGTTTCTCAAACTAACGGTGGCTTTTGGGGAATCTCGTCTATACGACCCGGATGATACTAAATCGAGTCACGTGCAATTTATTCAGACCGTGGCGACCTCGGTTGTCAATAAAATTGCGAGGATCAATTACTAGATCTGAGGGGCACGATCGTTTGGCATAGGTTCAGGATTATTCGTCAATTCATTTCGTGGTCCGCGGAATCACCCGCGATCCACTACTATGGCGTTGGCGAATCGACTCCCGACTATCATTAGATTGGCCAACAAAGGATCAAAATATCACATCGACGATTTCATGATTGAAAATCAATTCATGATCGAATTTTCTTTTAGTCGTATTTAATTTAAATCCCTAATTAGCCTTTCCCTAATGGTTAGTATCCCAGGAATGATTAGTTCGGGTGAGAACTAGCTACAAGTACATTAACAAAATAATTCATTTCATAAATCCCAAATGAAATTTCGAATGTCACGGTTACCCTCTCTCTCTCTCAATCTCTGGATCTCTTGACACGGTCGGGATAACCATTAAGGAAGCTCTGCATGGTTGGATGCCACAGCAGAGTATCCAGACCTGATGAAGATAGATGAAAGAGAGGATTGGATGGATCGAACAATTTTCGCATTTATTATTGATGGCTGGTTAATACCATATCATATCTTAGCACCAATTTAAAGCCTTCCCAAAGTTAAAGTTAAGATAATCGACCTACCCTCAATTTACTTTTTTAGGCCATACAACCAACGGTAACTGCTTGAGTAAAAAGAATTGGTTATAAAGTTGAAAACCTATATAGCATGTACAATGCGTGATGACCTAACCTTAGCTCACGTACTAGACGAACAAACAAGTGCTATACAAGCAACAAGGTATTGGCTACTCATGTCGTACTCATAAAACGCGAATAAAATAGATTGCAAAAGAACGAAACGACTAAGGTGGAGAAGAAGATGAACAAATACAATGCAAGATCAGATGGACTCGCTTTGAGAGGACTAAATTGAAAAGCTTCGGACGTAGAAGCATGCTATGGAAGGTAATTCTGAGCAAATACTATTAAACATGACTCACATTGTCAAATGTTCACAGCGATTCAACGTTCTAACCAAAGAGGACAAAAATCATAGAAATTTCGGGATCCAAACAAAATTCTCATGCTATTTAGGATATGGTCGACATGGGGTTTTTAGCAAAACACGAAAAAGAAGCTTTCACTAATGTAAAGATGGAAGCACAAATCAACAGCCCTAATCAAATAGAGAGAATCCCAAGTCATCGTTGTTAGATGTATGCCCTAAAGTCAGGATGTAATAGTTATATATTAGGAATTTAAGTTGTATTTTCAATTTCATTATTTGTTTAATGGCAAGGATGTATTCATTCATTTGTCCAATTATTTAAATATATAAATGATTCCATAAGATCAATTGTGACTAGACCTATTTTTGAGACATTGAGAATATATGTGACAGGTTTATAGTTAGACTGAATCTTTAAATTGTTCTCTGTCGATGGATCATTGAGTGGATATCAATGATCTTGTTGAGACCGGTGTATTCTTAGCTTCACCATTAAGTATTGGATACTTAAGGGAACGATGAGTCACGAGTCATTAGGTATTGTGATGCTCGAGTTAGAATACAGGTGCTTGTACCAAACAAGTTCACTAAATGTGACACGCATATAACAATTAGCAACATGGAAGCTTTTAGCGTGGTCAATGCCTAATTGTTCATGCCCTGGTCTTGTGTAAATAATCCTTAGACCCGAGGCACAATGTTGATTTGTGTGTTAGATGTCTATGGTTCATGATGCGCATATTATCGGTTCGTTGATCTGTCTCTATACTTGATGACTATAGTTCGCTCACATACGGTTACACGTATGCAAAAAATGAAGTCTGTCTCCTTGTTTTATGCAAGGTACAATAATGATGTCCTATGCAATCTAATCTTGACACTGCATTAAAATCCTCGGCCTGGGTTGTAACCGAGAATAAACTGTTCATGTCTCATGTAATATGTATGTCAATTAGTTTTGTGCATATGATCGAATTGGTGGCTTGACAAATACTTCATGGTCTTTGTTCAATCAAGACATAATAAGATAGAGGGATTGAATTACACCGTAGCCAAAAGCTGACAAGTTTATCATGTTTTTAAAGTATTCACACTGTTTGGGTAGCCATGACATATTGCTAAATGTCAATCATGGCTTGTAGGACCTAGAAGATCGGGACAATCAATTCTCTTGGGAGTACTGATGTGCTGATGCAAGTCTTACTACAAGCTCAGTGATGAACCTAGAGATGTCACACCACATAACCAATCCAGAGTTTTATCATATTTAGCTGAATCAGATTCATTCAGGATGGTCATCATGTAATTGTATACTTCATAAAGGTTAGCTTTACTTGCTAATCTCACCCCATCGGCAACTTCATATGATCGTTTCCCTCTTAATTCCATGCTCGTATGGAAAATTCTCTTAACATATTCGAGCACTCTGTAAAAATTCTCAACGTTCCATCCCCTTGCAAAATTTTGAGTAACATCTTTGACAAGTCCAAACATCTCAAAAGGATGATTGTAAACAACACAATGAAATTGCATCTCTGTCATTCCTTGGGTGCCAGTTGCACTATGTCCATTCCTAATATAAGATTCCCTTATGACACACTCTACATGACACCAATGAAGACAAACATCACAATCAACCCAACTACAAGTGTTCATGTTAAACTTAGAGCAGATTAAGCACATACAATCACTGCAAAAGCCCTTCTTCACACGAACCTTGCAGTCACACCCATTAACAGGTATAGCATTCCAATAAGAAACATTTCTGCATCTTAAGTTTAGAAAATCTAAATCAAATCGGGCAATGGAAGAGTAGATGAAAGTTGAAGATAGCCTAGCAAACCAAATTCCAATATCTCCAGTTGAGCTTGATGGCATTACGATAGCATCTCAATAGTTATTTCTAGTCTGATCTGCAGCGCTTCTCGAAAAGCCAATAGTTGTCGATGCTTAGCTTTATTAACCATTAAATCCTGGATGCTCTCTTCAAAACATGCCCAAGATTCCTCTCTCATCTCGCAGAATTTCCTTGTAAGTTCATACAATGGTTCTGAAACTATCTTCCCAATGAGCAACTCAACAAATTCAGTTCAACTTCCACCCATCAACATTTGACAAAACTACTTTTGGCTACCGCTCCTATATGAGCTACCACCATGTTTCTCTCTCGTTGCTCATTTCTTATTGAAGCCATAACTTGCCCCCTAATCATGAGATCCAACACTCAATCTGGAAAGTACAAACAGAACATCCTAGCCATTTCTAGCGATCAAAACAATAATCCAAACAATCAGAGAACAAGAATGACTGACTTGGAGTGGCCATTGGCCACTGAGAAGCATTCCGGTAAGGTTTGAGAGCTTCGGTGGGGACATTCATGGGGCCAACTCGGTGATTATGGCAATCGTGATCCAAAATGCACTGAACACACCAAAAATCGATCAAAAACATGAAGAAGAAACCAATAAGCATCATTGAAATGAGAAAATCCAAAAATCATGCACAAACCAATTCAGTACATCATTTTGGCATTTTATCGAATAACTAACGTGCATCTACGGAAGGATTTTATCTTCATCGTTGAGAGGCAAAATTGGATTTTCAAACCAAATTGTGACTATAGCACGATCCACCAACACTTCTTCTTAAAGCTAGTATCCTCCACTTCGCTGGGAAAGTCGCCGGTTGGCTGGACAGAGCTCGTTTTTCAGGGGTTCGCGATCAACCGCTTGACTGGGATAGGGAAGAGGAAGTCACGACCAATGACTGATTCACCGCCTCCTCCGATTAGGGGGCGCGGACACTCAGTTGGGGACCTTCAACTCTCTTCCTCTCACTTTCTCTCTCTAGTTTTCTCTCTTCTCTCTTTTTCTCTCTCTTGCATTTCCTCAAATGGCCTCCTGTGTGATAACAAGCTTTCCCGCCCTTTTTACCTCCTCTCGGAAGTGGTTCTTGGCTCTAACTAACTCCCCAGTCCATTCAATTTTATCACGTGTTAAAAACCTAGATTCAAGTCAGTAAAGGGGCGGGGCTAACTTGGATTTTTCCTCTTTTCTAGGTGTGCACTAGGTGGGTTGGGTGAAAGGGATAATTATCACCGGTCGAGTCGAGTTGATCCGACCAACCCGGTAGACTCGGGTGGGTCCAATTTTGCAAATTAGATCAGATTTTGACCCAATTTCACAATTCCAACTGCAAATTTTGAATCCTTGACACATTTTACCCTAGAATGTGGGTTCAATTTGAATTTTCACTTTGATTTGGTCAAAAATTCCCAAATCCAAATTCGGTTTACTTGGGTTTTTGTTCAATTGAATGTCTAAATGACCTAATTAGGAAAAAATTGAGGCAAAAATTGAATAATCCATAACTAATTAACTCTAGGGAAGGTATGAGTATTGATTGATAATTTCGGATTGGATGAAATCTCCAATTTGGATCTTAAAATCCATAATTTTCAATTAATTTTGGGGTTTTTCAATTCCTTTGTCAAATTGTGAAATTGGATTGACCAATATGCAATTTTAAGGTCTCAAAATAAATTTTTGTGAAGACACCATAGCCCAAAAACTAAAATGACTCAATTGGATTTTTGGCTCAATTAGGGTATGAAAGTACCCAATTTTGGGAAAAACATATCCCCAACTGAAATTTTCAAAAATTGCAACTGAAGGGTTGAAATTGGTACTAAAATAAGTTTGATGGCTATTTTTGTGGAATTTTTGAATTCCATTTGGTATTTTTCTTGATTTTTCATTCATTCGGCCAAAAGAAAATAAGGAAAAATTCACGAAAATTGTAAAAAAAATTATGTTTTATTTAGAAATAGGTTCCTAAGCATGGCCAAGGTTCCTAATCCTAATTTTGTGATTTTTAGGAAAATTTGAAAAATGGGCCAAAAATCAGGTGTTAACACTAGCTTGCTCTACTCCTTGAGAGTCAAACTTAGATCATAATGACCCTCTTTATCTCCTTGCCAAAACCGCTCCTCGGAACCTTAAGATACATTTCTAGTATCACAAGTAACAATTCGCTTGCCTTTTTATCTCTTAATGGGTGAAGCATACTTCTCTAAATCAGAATCGATGATCGCTTAGATCCAAAATGAAACATACATTCTAGTACCTAACCAAAAAACTAACGCTATATGAACTAACACAATAGCTCACAACGTCCCATAGACTCTATACCCAAAACAACGTAACCTAAACTTTGATATCAAAAATGTCACATCCCGAAACCTACTAGGATAGGGGATGGCACGCCATCCTTCCACCAAAAGATGTAGCCTCTAATCACAACAAGAAATCCAACTCCCAAAAGTCCCCACGATATTGCTCTTGCTCTATTGGCTACTAACCAAGGAACTTGAAAAGAATGAGAAAGAGAGCAGCGAGCAACCACAACTTCGATAAATAGTGCGTATTTCTTCTAAGCAGATTGAGTAGTCACTATGCATATATACAAAGCAATGCTGAACTTCATAAGCTAACTCAAGATATAAAATACATATCGAGTCACATACGAGTTGTTTCATTTCAACAAAGCTTTATATAAATCAAACATACTCATTTAAACCATCATATCAAGTTAACCATTAATGGTCAAGTCTATTGATCAATCTCTATTAAAAATCATGTCAATGATCCATTCCATTGATCAATCTCAAATCACACATCAATAGTCTATCCCATTGATAAATCTCATATCACATTACACGTCGATGGTCCATTCCATTAACCAATCTATTGCTTAATATCAAATCATGATCACAACACAAAGCCTTGTGACAAGGCTACTAAGATTCTCCCTTGGCAAGGTCTCCACCTATAAAAATCCGTAGTTACTGCTTAGAAGGATATCTTAACTTGATATGCATACCCCCAAACCCCTCAATGAGTTTACAGGATATTGAGTACAAAACACACATCCTACAATACTAGGAATCAAGTCCACAATTAATATTACCAATTGATTTCACAAAACAAAATACGTAATTTTTCTCAACTTCGTTCGTCACATTGAATGCACTTTACAAGACATTTCTCACTTTAGTTTAGAATTCTTCATAAATTGATATATATATGTGTCATTTCGTAATGTTTTTCATAAAAACATTTTCCAAATCATCTAGAACTCATTCCATAAACCAGTTCACAAAACAATACATATATATCATTTCGCAATACCTTTCACAAAACCATTCTCAAATATTAAAAGGTAGTAATTGTCCGATCCAAACTTTTATGCGATAAACATGCTTTAATAACTTGTACGATACTCAAATTATTATCACTTTCAAGACATGAGTTTACAAATCCATAAAAGAGATATCACCACTCACCTGGGAATGTCCCAAAACCAACCAACGTGGTTAAACGTGCCAATGATCTCATAATCCGGTCAATTAAACGAGAATCGATGCCAAAACCAAGCAAAACACTATTTTAATTAACGACTCAACTAAGTTACACTATCAAACAACTCCCACAAGGCCACACATCCTTCGTCCAAAGCGATTATTGAAAATTGTTCGCAATGCGGGCCTTTAGTGTAAAACTTGATCGTGTCATAACTCTCTCTTGCAGAAACCCATTCTAAGCTAGCTTATAGTTAAAAGAAAGTTTTTTTTGAAGCACTAGAAGACCCAAGAACTTGGTCGTCCCAAAATCAAGTTGAAAATCAACAAAAACTAGCCTAAAAAACCACTATTAAGTAGACTGTTCACTGTAATGGCTATGGTTTAAGTTTGGTGGTTTTCTAATCGGAACTAATTTTTTTACTCTTGTTTTGGAAAACCCAGTTTCAGATTCTTTGTACCCCTTCGTTTTGTTATTTTTATGAAGATTTTTGTGATTCGAATTTCCAAATACTTTATCTTGAAAGTTGTTCCAAACATCACGAAGTTTTTACATATTTTTAATTTCAGAATTTTTGGACTTGATATGAGCGGGTACGATGGCCTAATTTTCAGACCGTGTAAAATTGCCCAGAATGGATATTTCGGTGATGTTCACACTTTATTTATTTTCTACAAGCTTTTCTGGGCCGATTTTGGAAAAGTTTCCTTCACAAAAGTTGTTGAGAATGTCCTTTTCTCTAACGTATATAAATTTGGGAATTTTTAGAGATGATTTAGACTTTGAAAAGAGCTTACTTTTAGAAACAAGAATTCTGTTCCAGTGAACTGTTTTAGACTGTATTTGAGCTACTAAAAATGGTGTTTATAGAAAGATTCAGATTTCGTGTTCTTCATGAGAAATGTTTGTTAAGGCCTTGTTTATGACATATTCAAATTTGAGAATTTTTGGAGTCCATTTACTATGTTTTCAAGTCCGATTTCGCGAATAGTGCAAAGCTGCTCGATTTTGTCAAATTTCAAAGATTCAGCATTTTCTATCCGAAAATGTTGGAATTTCGACTTGATGTCTTCTGGTGACTTAAATTACATGTTATGATCTTTCAAATGAGATATGTTATACTTTGATTGGAGGTCGGCCCAGAGGAAAACTAAGAGAGAGAAAAGAGAGAAACAAGCTTGGGATTGGATGATTCTAAAGAAGTCAAAACTTGAAGCCCATGTTTGGAGATGAATGGCCAAGAATGAAGCTTGTTCAAGAAGTCTAAATTAATGGCATTAGACTTTTGAGACCTTTTCATGATGACACCTTATCTCTTCCTTTTAATGACTCAAGTAAGAGCCATAGAAATAGGGAGAGAGAGAGGGGTCGGGCAAAGAAGAGTTAGCCGAGAGAGAGAGAGAGAGAGGGGAGAGAGAGAGAGAGAGAGAGAGAGAGAGAGAGAGAGAGAGAGAGAGAGAGAGAGAGAGAGAGAGAGAGAGAGAGAGAGAGAGAGAGAGCCAATGAGATAAAGATAAGGTTGGCCTTTTCATCATTTTAGTCCATTAATGGCATTAAATATATGCCATCATGAAATTTGACTAAGAGGCTTAGTCCATTAATGAGCATAAATGACCTTATTTCTTAGTGACATAAGCCATGACCTAATCCCTTGATGACCTAAGCCATGACCCAAGCAAAGGCCATTACATATAGGGTTCTCTAGGGTTATCAAAGGGTGCACATGAGAACCATTCATGCGTCTTTAAACTATTCCGAACAGAAATGATTTTTTTTTTTATCTGTGTCCGGAAACAATTTTTGAGTATTTTAAGGCGTTTGGTAACTGTCCAAAATAAAATAAGAAAAGAAAAATAAGAAAAATAAGAAAAAACTGATTCTCAAAATTGTACCGAGAAATAAGAAGTAACTTTTTTTTATTTCTTGTTTCTCTTTCAAAACTGTTTCTCGGCACAAATTTTTGCAAAAATGTGCCCGAAAACAAAAAGTTTACCAAACGCATTTCTTCCCAAACTATTTCTGGGAACAAAAGAACAGAAATTTTCACTATTTGGCACGTTGCCAAACGGGCCCTAAGAGTCCTCTAAATAGCAAGACAATTCCTTCCACCCTTCTCTCTCTCTCACGCCAACTTCATCATCCTCTTCTTCATTTGTTTCTTGTTTTCTCACTTTTGGCCCGAGAAGCTCACACCCTAGAAACCTTGAACCGCCCCGTGTTTCTTCTTGTTTCCACTTAAGAGCCCACAGTTTGGCCTTTGTAGGCCTAGGTTTGCTTGGCCAAGCAAGGAGGAAGCTCAAATTTCCGAGCTCACCCGTCTCTAACCCGTTCTCTAGTTTTGTTTGTCGTTATGTAAGTGAATTCCCTAATTTCGGAAAGGATGTTGAGATGCGTTGTGATGTGGTTTGCTTGGACCGTTTCACAGTCGTTTGGTTAGTTGTAGTTGGTTCATTTTCATAGTTTGATCATATTTCATGTTTGATGTTGTTTTGAGATAGAACCGAGCCTTGGTTGGTAAAGTGTATATGATGTGGCTATGCGTGATGTTCTCTTGTTTCAACTTTACTATTGATTTGCCATTGATGCGGGTGCTTTGTAAGAGCTGACTTATGTTAACGGCGATCGATATATCCTCACTTAATATTAGTGTTTTCATTTGTTGAGTCTCCCGACTTATCTCCCGTTGTTTCCCTTTTTTCGGGTTCGTGGGGATGGCATCTCCCCCAGCCTGCATTGGCAATCCCATGGAGCGTAGAGCCGAAGTGCTCACCGTGATAGATGTCGAGAAGACCGCGCCTCTTGCTGAATCACGACGCTTGTGATGTTCGATGAGGGCCCTAACGGACTTGGTACCTCATCCGTCGTGGCGTGGTATCGTTACATGAACGGAGAATGGGTTGGATCTCTATGTGGGTTCAACGGTGTTTTGGCGGGCGGGCGGGCGGCTCACGGGATAGAGCCATAGGTGGGATGTGAGATGGCCAGGCGGATGAGACCGGGGTGGAGGTAAAGAAGCAAGGAGCGAGAAGCCGTAATGGGTATAGGATAATCCAAGTCAAGTTTTACTATTCATAGTCAGCTATAAAAATATGTGTTGTTTACCATGGCACGAAGGGCCTGTATTTAATATGTTCGCATGCGTTGTAAACATAAGGTTTGCTCATGATGCTTCTTGTCTTATTTTCGCTGTATGTATTGATTGTGATTGTCTCAAGATATGCTTCCATTTATGTGTAACGAAGATAATAATGAACAGGACGTCACGTTAATGGCCCCGAGACGGTGGCGTTACATTCACCACGAGCGCTCAACTTCAAATATTCGTTTTGGGCAAATGGTAAGTCAAAATCGAGTTCCGTAAAACTCACGGCTCCATGACACCCTAAACTACCAATTCTATATATATATACATAGCCTAGCAACTCAAAATCGGACTTCGTAGCTTGAATTTCACCAAACTCCGAAATTATGCCCTAATTCCAAAAAATAATTAGATTGGACGAACGAGAGACTCGAGTACTTACCGGGTGTTACGATACCTAGTTGATCAGAATAGATGAGGCGCCCGTGACATAAGCCCTTCCTCTTTCTTCTTCCCCTTTTCTTTCTTTCCCTTTCTCTCCTTTCTGTCCTCTCTTGTCTCCCTCGCTCTGCACGAGCTCTCGGTTAAAAAGAAAGTAGCTGAGCGTCCATTGTTGTTGCTGAAGTGAGAGCAGACGAAGGACTACCTGCTCATGGAGAAGTTCATGATAAACTAAGATCAGCTCAAGCCATGGCCACGTGCAACAACGGCTCATTTGGTGCTGGTGGCCATTAACGGCCAGATTTGAAGAGCCTGCCAAGAAGACACCTAGATGCGGGCCAACGGCAATGGAAGATGGCCAGATCTGGAAAGAAACATGGGTGAAGGAGTAAGAAGATAAAAAAAATGAAAACATAAATAAAAGAAAAAGAAATGTCTTTGGACGTTTTAGACTCTTATTTGAGGTAACGTTCATTTTGGACCCCTTTTGAGAAAACTTATCCAGTTTGGGCCCTTATTTGAAATTTTTCCAATAATTATAGATGAACAAAACTATAAAATAAAATAACCAAGATAGATGCAAGTATTCGAATTTGAAATATTTATCAAAGATGTCATAAATCTTTCATCTTTCTTTTTATCGAAAACATAAATTATATATGGAAAAATAGATTAAAATCTTAACATGTTATTTCATATTTTATTAATTTCATTGTTTTAGCTGTGCATGTGCTCCTTTTGTAGTAATTTCAGAGAAATAGGCATCCGTTACTCTAGTTACACATTTGTTCTCTAGCCACACCTTCAATCCTTGGGGTTGACTAAAGAATAGCTATTTCATGTATATCATATTAGCTTCAATTCTATGATTTAAAATATGACTTCACACTTTTAACAGTTAATTGCATCTAATATATTAAATCAAAAGTAGATTTTGTCTCATTTTTACATTTCATATTTAGCCCCAACCTACGTATTAATTCTTGTAATGGAATTTCGATTTAAAGACAAATCGTAAAATTGATCACAGAAATAAGGACAAAATTTTTTTTTTTTTCAAACCCCAGTTTTTATTAAATCTTGCATTTAGTGAAATTTCTTAATCGACCTTTACGGTTGCAATAACTAACTTCCGGCTCTCTCGGTTTGTTTTATTTAGATTTTGAATAAATGTTAATCTTTAGTATTTGGAAGAATAGCAAAATGCTGATTCAAGATTTTCTTTCTAGAAAAGAATCTATATTTCGAGAAAAAGAAAAGAAAAGAATCTATATAGTAGTAGAAAAAGAAGATAATATTAATCTATTTCTCCATCCTACTAAACTTATTAATCTTCTTATTTAAGCCATTCCGACATCGCACAGGAAATGAAAAATAACCGCGCGCATGCCTATAGCTCATGCATGGAAACTCGTGTAAAATAAAGCAAAAGTGTATTAAATTTGCTAATTTTAATAATGTATTTACTTATTATCTAACTTGATTAACATACATCAATTCATAAAATATAATCAATGACGATAGTGTATAGTTGACTTGTGGTTTGTTAGAAAAGAAGATAAATATTATTCTCATTGGTCTCTCGTGATATCTGGTTCGGTAATTCTTTTTTTTTTTCCTTTTCTTGATTCGAATCAGTTTCGATTTAGTGACAGCAAAGTTTAATTTTCTATAATTCATATTTTATATTACGTGTTTTGAACTTTTTATTATTGATTTTATTTTCTGTATTTATCTTTTATGGATTGTTATTCTTGGCGGATGGGAATATCCGTTGTTGCTTTAACTTTCATTCTGCTTGACTAAGGGGTGAGCTAGGGTGAGCTGGACACTTCTCTATTGTTTTATATTTCTCTTTGTTTTGTACAGATATATTACTTCTCGTTGTTTTTGTTGCTCTACAATTTTGCTGTAACTACTGTTTGTCTGGGTTTTCAATAAGAGAATGTTTTACTTCTTGCCATTTTGTCCTTTTTTAAGCTAACCAGAAAAGTTTGTCCTTTCAAGGAGTAAAAAAAAAAAAGATTGACCGATTTCTCAGTAGCCCCTGGAATTGGATCAGACTGACAAATTCGATTCTAGGATTGGTTCCAAGGTCCACATGCAGGTTTTTGGTTTAGAAAATGGAATACTGATTGTGATGGGTAGGGTCCGAACCAAATTGAATATTGATTCCCTAGACCTACCCCACTTGCTATAAATTTCAGATTTATATTGGCCTCCGTAGCCACGACGCAGTCTGCAGTGGAAGGATTCAAACCCATTCTCTTGGTTTTCTCCACAAACCCCTCAAATCGTTCTCGCGATATTAATAAGCTTCTGTGATCATAACGGACCAACATCAAAATGCTTGATATGGACACTATTTCTCTCAATATATCGATAAAAGTAAAGATTGTCATTCTTGAAATTGTCGCAATTCTTAGATCACGTCTAATGGCTGCAATTGCATTTGTTTTACCACGGAAAATTAGTAATTACAAGCTTTTTGTCATTCAGGTTTCGATAATATGTCTATTAATTAAGTGAAAATAATTGCAACCAGATCAGCCTCAAAATGATCACTAAAATGCTGCTGTCAACTTATAGAGCACATTAGTCCCAATCCACACTCAGCATTGTCATCAAAATCAATGCTTGTTGCTGACTTGTTTCATAGTTCGACTTCTGTGTATCTGTGAAAACTGTTTCCGCAGCAAAATCATTTTTATTAAAGACAAATACACATTTTTACATTTCATATTTAGCCCCAACCTCGTATTAATTCTTGTAATGAAATTTCGATTTAAAGACAAATACGTAAAATTGATCACAGAAATAAGGACAAAATTTTTTTTTTCAAACCCCAGTTTTTATTAAATCTTGCATTTAGTGAAATTTCTTAATCGACCTTTTACGGTGCAATAACTAACTTCTGGCTCTCTCAGTTTGTTTTATTTAGATTTTGAATAAATGTTAATCTTTAATATTTGGAAGAATAGCAAAATGCTGATTCAAGATTTTCTGTCTAGAAAAGAATCTATATTTCGAGAAAAAGAAAAGAAAAGAATCTATATAGTAGTAGAAAAGAAGATAATATTAATCTATTTCTCCATCCTACTAAACTTATTAATCTTCTTATTTAAGCCATTCCGACATCGCACAGGGAATGAAAAATAACCGCGCATGCCTATAGCTCATGCATGGAAACTCGTGTAAAATAAAGCAAAAGTGTATTAAATTTGCTAATTTTAATAATGTATTTACTTATTATCTTACTTGATTAACAATACATCAATTCATAAAATATAATCAATGACGATAGTGTATAGTTTTTTTTTTGGTAAAGGTAAAATTGTATTACTTATCAAACCACCAATTACAAAGTAAAGCCAAAACCAATCTCTGACCTAATTAGGACATGGGAATGTCTAGACAAGGTCAAAAATGGTTTCATAAGAACTATTACAAGGCAAGGAAGCTATAATGGAACATACACTTCCTTGCCTTGTAATAGTTCTTTAGAAACCATTTTTGTGGTTTGTTAGAAAAAGAAGATAAATATTATTCTCATTGGTCTCTCGTGATATCTGGTTTGGTAATTCTTTTTTTTTTTTTTCATGATTCAATCAGTTTCGATTTAGTGACAGCAAAGTTTAATTTTCTATAATTCATATTTTATGTTACGTGTTTTGAACTTTTTATTATTGATTTTATTTTCTGTATTTGTCTTTTATGGATTGTTATTCTTGGTGGATGGGAATATCCGTTGTTGCTTTAACTTTCATTCTGCTTGACTAAGGGGTGAGCTAGGGTGAGCTGGACACTTCTCTATTGTTTTATATTTCTCTTTGTTTTGTACAGATATATTACTTCTCGTTGTTTTTGTTGCTCTACAATTTTGCTGTAACTACTATTTGTCTGGGTTTTCAATAAGAGAATGTTTTACTTCTTGCCATTTTGTCCTTTTTAAGCTAACCAGAAAAGTTTGTCCTTTCAAGGAGTAAAAAAAAAAATTGGCCGATTTCTCAGTAGCCCCTGAATTGGATCAGACCGACAAATTCGATTCTGGGGTTGGTTCCAAGGTCCGCATGCAGGTTTTTGTTTTAGAAAATGGAAAACTGATTGTGATGGGTAGGTTCCGAACCAAATTGAATATCGATTCCCTAGACCTACCCCACTTGCTATAAATTTCAGATTTATATTGGCCTCCGTAGCCACGACGCAGTCTGCAGTGGAAGGATTCAAACCCATTCTCTTGGTTTTCTCCACAAACCCCTCAAATCGTTCTCGCGATATTAATAAGCTTCTGTGATCATAATGGACCAACAGCAAAATGCTTGATATGGACACTATTTCTCTCAATATATCGATAAAAGTAAAGATTGTCATTCTTGAAATTGTCGCAATTCTTAGATCACGTCTAATGGCTGCAATTGCATTTGTTTTACCACGGAAAATTAGTAATTACAAGCTTCTTTGTCATTCAGGTTTCGATAATATGTCTATTAATTAAGTGAAAATAATTGCAACCAGATCAGCCTCAAAATGATCATTAAAATGCTGCTGTCAACTTATAGAGCACATTAGTCCCAATCCACACTCAGCATTGTCATCAAAATCAATGCTTGTTGCTGACTTGTTTCATAGTTCGACTTCTGTGTATTTGTGAAAACTGTTTCTGCAGCAAAATCATTTTTATTAAAGACAAATACGTATTTTTACATTTCATATTTAGCCCCAACCTACGTATTAATTCTTGTAATGGAATTTCGATTTAAAGACAAATACGTAAAATTGATCACAGAAATAAGGACAAAAAGTTTTTTTTTCAAACCCCAGTTTTTATTAAATCTTGCATTTAGTGAAATTTCTTAATCGACCTTATGGTGCAATAACTAACTTCTGGCTCTCTCGGTTTGTTTCATTTAGATTTTGAATAAATGTTAATCTTTAGTATTTGGAAGAATAGCAAATTGCTGATTCATGATTTTCTTTCTAGAAAAGAATCTATATTTCGAGAAAAAGAAAAGAAAAGAATCTATATAGTAGTAGAAAAAGAAGATAACATTAATCTATTTCTTCATCCTACTAAACTTATTAATCTTCTTATTTAAGCCATTCCGACATCGCATAGGAAATGAAAAATAACCCAAGCATGCCTATAGCTCATGCATGGAAACTCGTTTAAAATAAAGCAAAAGTGTATTAAATTTGCTAATTTTAATAATGTATTTACTTATTATCTAACTTGATTAACAATACATCAATTCATAAAATATAATCAATGACGATAGTGTATAGTTGACTTGTGGTTTGTTAGAAAAGAAGATAAATATTATTCTCATTGGTCTCTCGTGATATCTGGTTCGGTAATTCTTTTTTTTTTTCCTTTTCTTGATTCGAATCAGTTTCGATTTAGTGACAGCAAAGTTTAATTTTCTATAATTCATATTTTATGTTACGTGTTTGAACTTTTTATTATTGATTTTATTTTCTGTATTTATCTTTTATGGATTGTTATTCTTGGCGGATGGGAATATCCGTTGTTGCTTTAACTTTCATTCTGCTTGACTAAGGGGTGAGCTAGGGTGAGCTGGACACTTCTCTATTGTTTTATATTTCTCTTTGTTTTGTACAGATATATTACTTCTCGTTGTTTTTGTTGCTCTACAATTTTGCTGTAACTACTGTTTGTCTGGGTTTTCAATAAGAGAATGTTTTACTTCTTGCCATTTTGTCCTTTTTAAGCTAACCAGAAAAGTTTGTCCTTTCAAGGAGTAAAAAAAAAAAAAGATTGGCCGATTTCTCAGTAGCCCCTGGTCCGCATGCAGGTTTTGGTTTAGAAAATGGAAAACTGATTGTGATGGGTAGGGTCCGAACCAAATTGAATATTGATTCCCTAGACCTACCCCACTTGCTATAAATTTCAGATTTATATTGGCCTCCGTAGCCACGACGCAGTCTGCAGTGGAAGGATTCAAACCCATTCTCTTGGTTTTCTCCACAAACCCCTCAAATCGTTCTCGCGATATTAATAAGCTTCTGTGATCATAACGGACCAACATCAAAATGCTTGATATGGACACTATTTCTCTCAATATATCGATAAAAGTAAAGATTGTCATTCTTGAAATTGTCGCAATTCTTAGATCACGTCTAATGGCTGCAATTGCATTTGTTTTACCACGGAAAATTAGTAATTACAAGCTTCTTTTGTCATTCAGGTTTCGATAATACGTCTATTAATTAAGTGAAAATAATTGCAACCAGATCAGCCTCAAAATGATCATTAAAATGCTGCTGTCAACTTATAGAGCACATTAGTCCCAATCCACACTCAGCATTGTCATCAAAATCAATGCTTGTTGCTGACTTGTTTCATAGTTCGACTTCTGTGTATCTGTGAAAAACTGTTTCCGCAGCAATTTGGTGGGAGCTCTTATGATTCAAGTACTTCATTAGGAGTAGAAAGAAACGGAATGTGTTTGCTACAGTGGCCTTTCATTGACAGTAGAGAATTGAAATGCCTGGTTGAAGGCCAATCTAAACATGCTCTCAAACTCAGCTGAATTTTTTTTCCTCAAAATGACCATCACATGGTATTTCTCAAGCTGTGCAGCGCGAATTGAACCCACGCTCGAACTCAGTATTGAGGTGCATCCATGTTTTTAGGACACAATCAAAACCTGGAATGAGATACGTTCAGCATTGCCCCATTACGGGTCCAATCAGAATACAAATGACCACTACAGGTATATGGGCACGCGGATGCTTCACAAGTTTCCCCTTTTTCTGATAAATAAGGTGAAGATGAGAATTAACAGAGAGGGAAGATGAAAGTGAACAGAGGTATAAGTGCGCTTATCAGTGGAAGCCCACTAGAACTCATGCGATGCTTTACTTATAGGACTCTGGTTCAGGTTTCTGTGCACTTACTCCGACAAAAACCATTAGAGTCAGTTACTGCTTGATCTTAGTTTCAGAACAATGTACTGTTTTTTATATTATGGCGACTAGCCCAGAAAAGGAACAATTGCACCCTTAATCCTCAACTAAGCCATGACTTATAAGCTCTAGAAGCCACTGGAATATCATTAAATGCTCATAAACAAAGTCGAACTATGACTTTCTTTCATTAGGATGCAGAGAAGTGGCAGTTTGGGACAAGAACAGTCTCTTATTACCTACAATCCATGAACCATGCTCAGGAAAACAGAAAAAAAGGCACCAATGACATCAAATGGTCAAACCGCAGTAATGAGCTTATCGCCTATGTAGGAATGCTTATTTTATCCATTTTGTGCAATGTAGCCAAGTTAATGTTAAGAACTTTGGTATTGGGTAACAAAGATGGGGGATATCAATAACAAGAGTATTTTCCGGATGAAGATGGATATGGATATTGTTCTTCTTTTTGCAATCTAGATAACCAGTTAAATCTTTTTTTGAGATATCCGATTGTTGCAGAAGAAATGGTCTTTACTTGATCATGCTGCATTGATGATGCTAGAGAGTTAACCTTTTTCACAAGAAAGTAAAGAAGAAACAGTACAAGGATGTAAAGGTTATCGAAGACTACTTCCATATCAGATGACGTGCTGTCTTCAAGCTGGAGGAGAGGAAGTCAAACAAATCTACCGAGTTGTCGTAGTTGTTATGGAGCAGTTCATCCTAGGACTTAAGAAGGGGAAAAATAGATTCCACTTCTAGAAACTTGGTAATATGCAGGGTAACTTCCTCAATAAACTATATATCTCAAGATAATTGCACCCTTAATCATTCAGTAAGTCATGTCTTATAAAGAAAGTGGAACTAAAACCTTCCTTTCATTCGGCTGCTAAGGAGGGGCAGCTTGGGAAAAGAACAGGATCTTATTTCCTACCTCCCACGAACCATGCTTGGGAAAAAGAAAAATCTACTAGAAGTATTATATGACAAATAAGAAAAATTGTATTAAATGATCAAATCATCATCGATGAGCATATCATATCATATCTGAAATACTAAGCTCGTCAACTTCTGTGCGACAAAAGAGCTCATTTCTAGATATTTTTCAGTCTTCTTTGAGAGGTAAAAGAGTCGTAAAAGAAACGAAGAAGAAATGGCACACAGATTCAAAATTCATGAAAGACCATTTCAATAACAGGTGATATGAAACAAATCGTCAAGTCCTCGTAGTTGTTATAGGGTGAGAAGGGGAAATTACATAAAACCTCTGAAGACTTGGTAATCTGCATGAAAACATGCTGACAAACTAAATACTGAGTCAAACATTTTCATCTATAAAGAGAGAGGATGTTGCCATGCAAGTCCTCACTCCTCCCTCAAGCAATACTAGTCTGTGCAAGGATTATAACTTGCGATCAAGGCCCCAGCTCCTGTCCCCAACCACAATGAAGTTTCTTCCCATAAGCTTTCTCATCTTGGCATTGGCAACTGCCACTACTTTAGCTGACGACCCGAGTCCTCTTCAGGACATATGCGTGGCCATCAATGACCCGGACTCTGGAGGTTGGTCCTCCATTCTTGCATTAGACATGTATTTCATATCTGGCTTATGATGCTGAAACTGACCCGGAGTTCTTTTTCTTATGCAGTATTTGTGAATGGAAAGTTCTGCAAGGACCCAAAAGAAACCATAGCTGATGATTTCCTCTTTATGGGTTTTAGAACTCCTGGAAGCACATCAAATCCGCTCGGCTCAAAAGTCACACAGGCTTTTGTCGACAAATTTCAGGACTCAACACTCTTGGAATATCCATGGCTCGCATTGACTTTGCTCCCCAGTGGCCTAAATCCTCCCCACATTCACCCTCGTGGCACCGAGGTTCTGGTCGTGGTGGAGGGTACACTACTTGTTGGCTTTGTCACATCCAACCAATTAAACAACACACTCTTCACCAAAGTCCTGTACAAGGGGGACGTGTTTGTGTTCCCTATTGGTCTCATTCACTTCCAGTTGAATATCGGAAACACGTGTCGCTGGCCTTTTCCGGTCTTAGCAGCCAGAACCCAGGAGTCATTACCATTGCTAATGCTGTCTTTGGAGCGAAGCCACCCATTTCTGCTGATGTTCTTACCAAGGCCTTCCAAGTGGACAAGAAGGTTGTTGACTACCTCCAGGCGCAATTTTGGTACGACAACAACTAAATGAATCTGTCATAAGTTATACAAAATAATTGAATAATGAGACTTGCAAAATTAATTTTATTTCCGTAAGTGGTTGCTATAGACACATAACTAGACTACATACTACATGTATGCCTTATTATGAATAAAAGATTGTTACCTCTCTCGACTGATTTCAAATAAAATATTATTACCTCTCTCTCTCTCTCTATTCATGCCTCAACTAAATGTCTATAAATGGGAAATCAGTGTGTAATAACAATAAATTATGTAGAGCTCCGAACTTGGAAGGATGTTATCTATGATTTAATATTGCTTCCCATATCAACGGAGTTGGTACTCTGAAAAGGGTATTATGGAAAGAATATCCAACCCTATTAAATAGTCTAATTTGAAATAGTCTTGTGATTGGGTTAAGAGACCGTTTAAAGAAATCATCTGGGCCATTGTTTATACATTCAGCCCTTAGGTGGCCAAAAAGAAAAAAGAACAGCTTTAATTCCATCATTATCTTGGAAGGAGAAGTTGCACAACAATATGTCAATTTCCTTAAGGTATTGAATTCAAGTTTGATAAATTACTGTTGATGACATTTCTCATTTTATCATTAGCATACTAAATTCTACAGATAACTTTCCTTTTCATTAGTATGGCTAAAAGAAAACTCGTTCCTGTAGCCATTTTCCATCTACAATTGAAATGTTGGGTTCAAACCTCGTAAGTTCAGATGGATAATTATTTCCAGGAATGTGGTGGCTTACAAATCATTTATAAATGTGTATGCATGGACAAAGCTAAAACCTTCAATAAGATAGGGATGGCATTGATCTCTTTCTTGAAGCAATCAATATTACAATCTCAAATAGACCATCGATGGACATGATGGGGAAATGCAGAGACACGAATGCGTTACCTCCTATGCACTTATTTTGACAATTTCCAAAAGAACTAGAAAGCTAAGTTGCTTCTCAACCTTAGCTGGGAATGATCTAAGACTCTATATGGCGATTGAACCGAAAACAAACTTAGACATATCATGGAGATTAACATGAGTCTGATTGAAATCGTCAAGTAATTCAATTTGGCATGACCGTCTAATTTTAAACAAGGGTTTGAAGTGATCGGTTGGTCTCAATCAAGGGTCTAAGCTCCCCCGACCGGCAAGTACATGTTTATTCTGATAGCACGAGCAGGGGCATTTTTGTCTCGCACGCGTTTTTTTTTTTTTTCTATCTTTTCATTGTTCATCCTCTTCATTCTTGGAGGGAAGTTCTAGGTCTCAAGCTCACCTTCAGATCTAGCCGTCTTACATGGCCATTGGCATTCAAGCGTTGCCTATGGTGCAATAACTGACTTTTCGCTCTCTTAATTTTTTTTAATTTAGAATTCGAATAAATGTTAATCTTTAGTATTTGGAAGAATAGCAAAATGCTGATTCAGTATTTGCTTTATAGAAAAAATTATATATAGTGGCAGAAAAAAAGAAGATAATATTATTCTATTTCTCTATCCAAGTAAAGTTACTAATCTTCTTATTTAGGTCATTCTGACGTTGCACATGGAATGAAAAATAACCGCGCATGCCCGTAGCTCATGCATGAAAACTCGTGCAAAATAAAGCAAAAGTATATTAAATTTGTTAATTTTAAAAATGCATTTACATATTATTTTATTTGATTAACAATACATCAATTAAGTAATCTATAATCAATGACGATAGTGTATAGTTGACTCGTGGTTTGTTACAAAAAAAAAATAATATTATTTTCATTGTTCTCTCGTGATATTTGGTTTGGTAATTCTTTTTTTTCCTTTTCTCGATTCTAATCAGTTTCAATTTAATGACGGCGATGTTTAATTTTTTATAATTCAGTTTTTATGTTACGTGTTTTGAGCTTTTTATTGTTCACTTTATTTTCTATATTCATTTTTATGGATTGCTGTTCTTGGTGGATGGGAATTTTTATTGTTGCTTTAACTTCCATTCTGCTTGACTAAAGAGTGATGCGATATCCTCAAATCTAGACCCTATTCAGGATATGATGAATGGTTGTTTTATCGATGCGCAATGAGTAGAATTAGGCTCGAATTGATTTCCGGAATCATTCAAAGAGTATTCTAAGCTTTAGGAAAGGCAAATTAGGATTTCGATGCACGAGACCAAAGCACTCAATCATGGATTGACAATTCGACCATAAGGATCGTTGAGGAATAACCATAAGCCATTTCAAGCCGATCCAGGGATAGTTATAAATCGATTTGGCAATAATATAGAATCGAATCACGGGTGATTCCGTGCGATTACTATATTGATTCTGAACAACACTAAATTAATCCCTAATGATCGTATACTTGAAATAGACTATTGACTCCTCACAATTACACGACAACCGAGGGTCATCCATGAATTGAGAATGCTTAAATGTGGATTGATTTGGAATCAAACACGAGTTAAGCGCATAAAACTCCTAAAAGCCGCCCATTGTTCTAATTATGCAAAAGGCGCATTTGAGAGGTTTTAACCACAAATTCTATTCCAGTTGAGGGTATCGGACTTTAGAGAATTAAGAGATGGCTATTGGATGATCTTAGGGGATCGCCTATTAATCGGTAAACCAAAAGCATTGGAAAAGGGAGATTCAAGCTGGAAATTAGGAGCCATAAGGGGACCCCCGAATTTGGAAAAGACCTAATGGGCCTCATGGACATCAACCCGGCCACCAAGTGTAACAGTCTGAATTTTACGTAACTCTAGGATTAATAAAATTGACATTATTTTGCATTCCATTTTAATAAGTCTTACTCGGGCTGATCACTCTCGGGATACTAACCAATGGGGTATGGCTAACTAGGAAAACGGTCGTAGACTAAGGACCCGATCATGAATCGGGCCCCGATATCGAGAAACGATGAGGGAATATTTTGGGTCGTACGGGCCGATCTTAGGAAAAGTAATGGATTTGGTTTGGCCAAGGCTAACGAGGGTATAATCGGATCACATGTGATTACGCACGATCGAAAGTGCTCGTGGCCAACCAGTCCCCGAACTTGAACCGAACAATCGCGACCTCTGAAATTGATGATAATTCCTCTCTCTCTGATGATCGGGACCGTCGTGACTCGGATAACCTTAGGTCGATCTGGCGTAATTCCTAAACAGCCGCCCATTAGTGAGAGACCACGAAATTGAAAATTGAGCGAGTTTTGGTCACGAAATGGACTCGAACCCCGATGTCGATTTTCGAGGGCTTGTCACGACTATTTTTATGAATCCAACGCCATATTATGTTGGCCACAACCATTTGGGGTTGGTACGATCGAAAAAATGGAATTTCGAACAAAGACCGGAAAAATGACCGTTTTGCCCACGACCTATTTTTGAGCTCTAAATTTTGGGATAATATTGGATTAATTGAAGTTGATTTTCAGCTCAATTATTGGGGCTAAAGACCATTATACCCCTCAATTATTGGATAAGATTGGATTAAGACCATTGGATCAAGGGCATTTTGGTCAAATACCTTAGATCGGCAACACGTGGCATCCACTATCCCCCCATTTGACCATATTTGACCCATTTCTCTCTCCTTACTCTCTCATTCCGCCCTCTCTCCCTTTTCTCCCGATTTTCCTCTCCTCCACCGCCGGTCTTCCTCTCGGCCGTGGAGTAGCCGGATGCCACCGCCACGCCGCCGCTCCGGGAGCTGAGTGCCGCCGCCATCCACGCCTCATCACCACCATCCTCTCGTTCCCATCCTCTCTCTCTCCTTCCTTCGCCCTCTCTCTCCCTCTCGTTTGTTTATTCTCGGCTAAGGGACCGCCAAAGCGCCGTCGCCGGCTCATGGGACGCCGCCCGCCGATTCCACCGTTCACTTGTGTTCAGCCGCTGTTCCTCGTCGTCGCGACTTAGGATTTCGTGAGTATAGCTCCTAAACTCAGATTAGGCTAGTATTGTATTTCTAGGCGGGTTAGACAGTTTTGGGTGTTGAATTGAGAGTTAAGCAAATTGATGAAATAGATTGGCTGATTAGTGGAGGTTGATTTTGTGGTGATCTTGGTGGAATTATGGGCTGATTTAGAGGTGGATATTGCCTCGGAAGGACTGAATTGTGGCTGTCCACATTAATAAATTGTTGGACTAGAACAGGCCATTTGGGGAATTTATTAGCTGAATTGCGGGAATTGTTCGGGGTGACTGATTGTTGATTGAATTGAGATAAATTGTAATTGCCATGTCACGTGTTCGTGTGGCCGAATTGTGCGAAGTGTGATTGGCCATTTGAGAGTTTGAATTGAATGCCGAATGGTGAATTGTGTATTAGGCTTCACAGTATTAAATAGGCCAAGTAAGCACATTGTGTGTGAATTGGGCACATGGTAGTAATATTAATTTGATTGAGTGCCGATGTTATAGTGATGCTCATGATACATTGTACCACATTACATGGTCACGCATTGTGTATGCCGAGAATGAGGCGTGTGATGAAATTGTGCGAGAATGCGTGCCTGCCATGAGCATGTGATCACCTAAAATACCCTGATGCGTTTTACGCGTCTTCGGATAAAACGGCTGTATGATTGTGTGATCACAATGCACCCTAATGCTTTTACGCTGGATTGAACCCATTCGGATCGTGTTCGCGAGATGATGCCCGTCGTCGAAAGATGACCAGCTTGCTGCGTTTACGTGGGTTTTGGTTTGTAAGGAGATCAGTGTTGCGCTGATGCGTTTGACGTGGGCTAGAGACACTAGGCCCAGGGCGTTTTACGCCCGGCCACGAGTGTTGTGATTATGTAGGCTGTTGCATTGGCACGGGTCAGACTGATGTGTTTTACGCAGGTCAAGCTCGAGTTAATAATTGAGCGTTGAGCAAGTGTGCGCTTGAAACTGATGGAAATCATGACATAATGATAGAAATTGCATACATAAGAATGCATGAGCTAGTAGTGTGCGAGTATGCGAAACTCGGTGAAAGGCATGTGATCTGAACAATTGATGAGCGTGAGCATCGTATGATGTCTTGTATGAATGGGTGCTCACATATGTGACTTGATTATATTAATGAAATGATTAACCCGTAAGGTCAATCGGTTGAGTAATCCAGGCCCGAGGGCCTAGGTCGGAGGTTAATTGTGAATTGTATTGCTGTGCTTGTTGTAGATTGCCCGTCGAGTATGCATGTTAGCTTAGCCTAGGTTTAGGGGTTGTATTCGTTGAGATTCGTCTCAAGGTTGTAATAACCCACCTTTTCGCATCCACGGCCCCTCAAGATGGTAGAGGCGCCAAGGTGTTTGAGATTCCCAGGTTCATCGAAGAAGACTATGTCCAGACATCCCATAGGGGCGTGAATATGTACATTAGATATTATACCTTAGTATGGGTAGATATTGGGGAGTTAGTATTTGAGACCCACGAGTATGTTGCATGGTGTTATATAATGTTTAATGGGGAAGAGACCGGGCTCCTTCGAGACTTTTGATATCCTGTTTAATTGGAAGGGTAAGATTGATCCCCGGTGTCCCGATGGAGGTATAGTGGACCCTACCACTTCAGCCGAAGAAAGTGTGAGTTCAGATGGTGTACCCGTAGAGTATGAGGCCGATTGTCACGCCCGAACCCCTCGAAGTGCAATCATGCCACGTGCATGTCGAATTTGATCGACGTCCCCATACCCTTTCGCCGACCTAACTCCCAACACATAACATAAGGCACATGCAGAAGCAATAATTAAAACACTCGTACAAAACAATACATGACCAAGGGTAGCGGGAACGTCGAACAATCAAAAAGCCTATTAATCAAGACTTGCATTGAGCTTCATACAATGTCCACGATACACCAATATAAATCACCAAACAAAAGCGGGTCAAAGGCGACTACTAACAAGATCCCTAAGTGGCCAAAGAGGCAAATTAAGATGGGGTTATAATCAAAAGGTTCTTGGCCCGACCTAAGAAAGGTTAAGGCTGAACTTAGGAAACTTAATCGGGATCGGATCCCGATGACTCGGACTCAGCCTCGATTATCTCATCTTCCGAATCCATCTACTCGATCTACCAACCTGCCGAGATCCCCTGCTCTATGGGCTCCGGATCCTCATATTAATCGGGTACACCGGGCATCCTCTAACAGGGGCTGAAAAAAGCGGTTTAAACAACTATGAGATGAATCTTAGTGAGTAGGTCTCCTAAACCGAAACTAGGCTAACATGCACCTCCGACAAGCAAATCAACACAACAACGGACCATAATGTCAATCAAATAACCTAGGCCCTTGATCCCGAATCATTTACCTTGCTGACTCTGCGGGTTAGGCAATAACAACATATAATCACAACACATGTGTGTACACACTTGGCCACCACGTCGCCACACACATGCTCATGCTCAAAGTGTTCATCTAGCATGCCATTCATTCCACCGAGTCTTGCACACTTTCACTAGCCCATGCATTTTTATGCATGCAATTTATATTCTTGTGCCATGACAGTTTCCATTAGTCACTTAAACAGCACATTGGCTCAATGCTCAGTGTCTAACTCGAGCTCGACTGCGTAAAATCAGGTCTAACCGGTGCCAATGCAATGAGTCCACATAATGCAACACTTACATGGCCAGCGTAAAGCGCCCCAAGCCCGGTGTCTCTAGCCAGCGTCAAAATGCATCAAGCGCAACACCCGATCTCATACGAACGGGCCAGCGTAAAACACTTCCAAGATGAGTGATCTTCCGGACGTACGGGCATCATCTGCGTAAAATGCGCCGAGACAGCACACCCGCGTTACATGCATCGGGGCAAATTATGATCACACACACTTACACACAGCGGTTATTATTTGAACCCGCGTAACGCGCCGGGGCATTTAGGTGATCACATGCTAATGTTAGGCGCGCATTCTCGCACAATCTCATCTCATGCCCCATTCCCGACATACACAATGCGTGGCCATGCAATGCAATTCAATGCAACATGAGCATCAACCAATCAAGGGCACCCAATCAAATTCACATCACCACACCGCCCAATATACAAACAGCATGCTCACTTGGCCCATTAATACCATGTGGCCCAAAATCACATTTCATAATTCCATACTCAATATAAGCCATCGATTAGCCAATCACACTTCCATGCGGTTCGACCAAAGCGAGCCGCGACATGGCATATCACAATTACGCACAAGTCACTCAATAATCAACCAATCGGAATAATTCCCCGCAATTCCTACAATAAAACCCCCAATATGCCTAATCCGGTCAATAATCCTCCAATGGACAGCCATCAAACTAGCCACTCCAGGCACATTCGACCCCAATTGGGTCTCAACGAGCAACAATCGGTGATAATCCATCAACCAGCACACCCGCAATCGGATCAAATTTCCAACTTGCGATTTCTAATCCATCAAGTCCCAAAGCGGACAGCCACTATTCATCCCAACCTTGATTTTACGATCTAACTCTAATCGGCACAATAAATCACTAATCAGTCCGAGAGAGAAAAAATCAAGAAAACACAAAAATCGGATCCAAAGCTGGGCGGTTGCACGGTGACGAAATCCATTTGAAATAAATGGTCACTCCAGCGGCACATTCGACCCCAATTGGGTCTCAACGAGCAACAATCAGCGATAATCCATCAACCCAGTGCACACCCGTAATCGCGATCAAAATTTCCAACTTGCCGTATCTAATCCATCAAGTCCCAAAGCGGATAGCCACTATTCATCCCAACCTTGACTTATGATCTAACTCTAATCGGCACAATAAACCACTAATCAGTTCGAGAGAGAGAAAAATCGAGAAAACACAAAAATCGGATCCAAACTGGGCAGTTGCACAGTGACCGAAATCCATTTGAAATAAATGGTAAATAAATTCCAAAAATTATGAAATTTGGATATGTTGTACAAAACATCTCAATGAACATTTTCCGTGAAGAACTCGAAACCCAGTTCTAACAGTAAATACCTCGTTTTGATACTCAAAGTCAGACGAAATCCGGTTCGCTCGGACAGCCCCTCAGGCCATCAAAATACAACTCATTCAGTACCCAAATCATTTTGGAAAATCTTGAAATTTTTATATGTTATAGCCACAAATGTTCCCAACAATTTTTTGTGAAGGAAGTATTTTTGAAAATAGGCTTGAAAAATTTATAAAAATTCGAACAAACCCGAAGGTCGGGTGAACAGTGAATCGGGCAGTTTTATTTTGGTCTAAAGATTGACTTCCTAATGGCATCAAATGAATTCGAAAAATTCCCAAATTAAAATATGTTATACTTGAAGATGTTGGGAACAACTTTCATGAAGAACACTTCTTCAAATTCAGCCCACACAAGTCACACAAAAAATAACAAAATCCGACGACGCAACAGTAACCGTACCGAAAATCAACAAATATGCATCACCAAGCAAACCAAGCTCAACAAACCACTAATCCAATTATCCACAGCCTTTAAACCATCCCTAAATCATCACCTTAGGCCATTAAAGTCACCACAACTTCAACCCCAAATCAGCCCACACTAATTAACCCCTAAAATACCCTAATAACCCCTAAACTTGTCCAAAGTGCACATAATCCTAATTAGAAGTTAGGATTTCCATTCACTTGGATTCCTAAGCTCCTTATAAAACTGAACAAGTGGGGGAAAATAGGTGAGCTGAGCTGATTCCATGGCAGCGCAATCTCGGTCCTCAGCGGCGCTAAGAACGCGACAAGACTATTCAATGGACAACAAGACTAAGGCGGAGGGCCGATCACACCCGGAGAAGGGAGAGAGAAAGGAGATGGCTGGATGGTGGTAGTGCTAGGCGTGGAGCAGGCGGCACCAGCGGAAGCTTCGGCGGCGTGGCGTCCCGACTTAGCTTGGCTTCTCATGGCCAAATGATAGAGGAAAATGAAAGAGAGGGAGTTGGGCGTGGGAGGAGGGGTCACTTAGGACGATGGTGAGAGAAAATGGGAGGAGAGAGAGTGGTCAAGGGGTTAAATGATTGGTTTGACCCACTTTTCCTTAATTCCAATTTTGCCCCTTAAACACTTGGTTCTCATTAATCCAAGCCAAAATATCTAAGAGTATTTTGGTCTTTCACCCTTGAATTATTGGGCTGAAATATACATTAAAATATCCAATTTTAATCCCAAAAATGGCCCAAAATTCAGAACCCTAAAAATGAGTCATAGGGGCAAAAGCGGTAATTTTCCGATCCCAGGTTGAAACTCTATTTTTGGACCGTACCAACCCCAAATGTGTGTGGCCAACATAATATGACATCGGATTAACAAAAATAACCTTTTTAAGCCCTCGAAAATCGACTATAAAGTTTGGAGGGCAAAATAGTAATTTTTACTTCGAGTTGAAATTTCATTTTTCGATTGTACACACTCTAAATATCATTAGCCACCCTAAAATGGCATCGGCCTTGAAAAATAATCTCATATGGCCTCGAAAATCGGACGTTAGAGTCCAAAGGGTAAAATCGTAATTTTTTCAATTTTGATCGAAATTCCAATTTTCGACTGGACTAACCCCCAAATGTATGTGGCCACACCAAAATGACGTTGGTCTTGCAAAATAGTCATAAACACTTATAGAATTTCGACATCGTTCGGGTCCAATTTGAAGATCAAAATTGCTCGATTCAATTTTAGAGCCTCTCACCGACGAGTAGCTATTTAAGGGTTACGCCGTATCGACCTAGGGTCACTTTCGAGTCATGACGGTCTCGATTATCAAGAGAACGCAAGGAATTATTGGTTGTTATAGGGATCACTATCGCTCGGCCTCAGGTTCGGATTTATTCGCCACTTTTACCTCGGTCGTGGCGCCATCACCCAGCGATCCGATCAGACGTCATTGGCCAAACCAAATCCGTTTCCTTTCTAAGATTGGCCGACACCGACCTAAAATACTTTCCTGGCATTTCCGAAATAGGTGCCGATTCATGATCGGGTCCCCGTCCACGTCTTATTTTCCTAATTAGCCTTTCTCATGGGTCAAGATCCATGAGGGGCCACTTCCAGCGGTAGAAGTACTAAAATCAGATGAGAAATAATATCCACTTCGCCGGATCCTGGAAATGGGTCGAAATTTAGGATGTTACACCGATGATCTGGAGCCGATGGACGAGGAGGACGAACTTGAACCTATAGAGTAGGATATGGAGTGGAGGACAACATGGAGCCTATGAACGCGGACATGAGGATGCCAGCGTAGGCTGAGTCCGAGGTGGACTCATTAGATTCCGAGAGGAGGAGCCGTCGACAGCTCTTTCGTCCTCCGAAGTCTTCGTTCGCACTGGGTCGGATCCCTAGGGTAGCCTCAGCCTTAGATCGCACAAAGCTATACCTTTTGATTAGAGCCCTATCTTAGTTAGTTGTCTAACCTCCCGAGCCACTTTGCTCTTTTTGTTGTAGTGGCCGTTGGACTGGTTTTTGGGTTGTTGCTTGTACCCCTGCTAATGGATATTGTATATATTTTCATAGCAATGAAATGTAGATGTTTTAAAAGATATTAACTTCCAATGTTGTGCTATCCATGGTTATCTTGTTTATTGTACTTTGGTGTATATTAAATATATACGTCGCTTACGCTTGTGTATGAATCTCTAAGTGTTAAAGCGTTGTGTGGTGATCGTCCCGGGACGTCGCAATAAATTCAACCTAGGAGGGGGATGCTCGTGCGCGGGGGGAGTTCGGGGTGTGACATCTCTGTTTAGATTGGTATCGAGAGCAAGATCAGCTCGGTCCAATTAGGTTGAAGCCCTGGAGTGATAAGGAGCGATGAGATCTTGAGTAGCTAGTAGGGTGACATTGTGTGCTAAATGTACCTCCCGCTGCGGTTGTGTGTTGATTGAGTGTTTATGGATATGACCCGTAAAGTGCAGTGTGGCGGGACCCAAGGTGAGTATGCGGTCGTTGGGTGATATGTTGGATAGTTTTTGTTAGGCCGCATGCTAGTTGTTGATTGTTGTTTTGATACCCGCCTAGGACTTAGACCGGGTTAGATTAGTTTAAGTCTTTAATTCCTTAATAGAATTATAGCAGGTAGTCGAGTAACTAAATTGTGAGGATGAGTAGAAGAAGGGGCAAGGAACCCTGTGGTCAACCTAGCAATCGAGGCCACGGCCGGGGACCCCGTGTTTGATGAAGTAATGGAGACCCTACGGAGATAGGGCATATCATGGGATTGCAAGCTCAAGAAAGGGCCGCAAGCTTATGCATGCAGTCGAGGCCGCACTGATTCTCGGTATTGAGGAAATCAAGCTCGGCAAGGCGGGGCTCAACCCCGGTGGAGGTTAGGTAAATGCCCCCAATTAGTGAAACAATTTAAAAAGTTGAAGCCGCCCAAATTTCATGGTCGTGGTGACCCCGAGATTGCACCAAGGTGGATGGAAGAATTGGAAAAACCTTCAAGGTTTTGGGGGTACACCGATGAAGAAAAAGTAACGTTGGCGGTTTATCAATTACAAGATAGTGTCAATGATTGGTGGAATGCCACGTATGTAGAGTATTTCGGAAGAAAGCGGCCCCAACTTGGGCGGTATTTGTTGAGAATTTTTATGAGAAGTATTTCTCGAACGCCCAGGAAAAGAAGTTGATGGAGTTTATGCAATTACACCAAGGTCGATAACTGCTGACCAATATGAAGCGGAATTTGCAAGTTTGACGGTTTGCACCAACTATGGTAGAAAATCATAGATAGAGCTCAAGATTCCGAGATGGATTGAAGCCGGATCTTGAGCCAAATTTTGTCACATGACATTAAGGATTATGGAGAAATGTATAAAGGCGGGCTCGATTATTGAGCGAGATCGAAGAGGAAAGGGTAGTTGTTTCGGGATTGCGATTTGCCCGAATAGGGATAATCGTCGTTATAGAAAAAAAGCCAATGACGAGCAACCCGACAATTTGTCCCCTGCGTTAAACGAAAGATTAGGAAGCCAAGTAACCAGCCAAGTAGGTTTGGGGCGTGCTTCAAGTGTGTGGGAGTATGGAGCACTAGATCAAAAATTGCCCTCAAATGTCCCTCGGACCACCTATGATGCTCCAAAGAGCAACAGCCCCGAGCAAGGAATCAAGCCGGGAATCCCCCCGCAAATCGAGGCGACCGTCAACTCAAGGAAGGGTCTATGCCATGGTGGCGTGAAGGCGAGAATCTTGTTGGGCGTGGTCACGGTATGATTTCCTTATGTGATCATGCCGCTTATGCATTGTTTGATCCGGCGACCCCGTTCTTTCATTTATGAGCAGTTTATCAAGTTGGTTGGTATGAAACCAGTGTTGCTTAAGAATGTGCTTTGTGTGTAGAGCACCCATGAATGATAGGAAGCTAGTCTCTTTTGGATGCCCTAATTGTAAGATAATTATTGGGGGTAAGGAAGAGAGTATCGACTTGGCGGTGATTGGCCATGTTCAATTTTGATGTGATCATTGGAATGAATCAAGTTAGTCCAACAAAAAGTTGTATTGGATTGCAGCGATAGGACGATCCAATTTAGACGGATGGACATCCTAGCTTTGTATTTCGGGGAAACCGAGGAGGAACCTCAATCCCTTGAATTTCCTCATTAGAGATGAATAAGTTGTTGGATGAGGGGTGTGAAGGATATTTAGTGAATGTTGTGGATCCAACGTTGGTGGAACCTAAGTTGGAAGACATATCCGTGGTATGCAATTTCCCGAGGTTTTTCTTCAGAATTATCAAGTTTACTGCTTTGAGCGAGAGGTGGAGTTTGTGATTGAACCTACCTGGGGGGACGGAGCCCGATTTCAAGGCACCATATCGGATGTCCTTATCGGAATTGAAGGAGCTGAAAGTGCAAATACAAGAATTGTTGGAAAGAAAGATGGAACTACGAGGTTATGCATAGATTACGGTAGTCGAACCTAGTAGGATGAAGAACAAGCATCCATTTGCCGAGGATTAATGATCTGTTTGACCCGTTACAAGGAGCCTCGGTATTTTTCAAAAATAGATTTGAGGACCGGATACCATCAGGCGAGGATCGAGAAATAAAGATATCCCCAAGACTGCTTCGGGACCAGGATATGGGCATTATGAATTCTGATTATGCCCTTTGATTAACGAATACTTGGTTGCTTTTATGGACACGATGAATCGGGTGTTCAAGGAATTCCTAGATCGATTCGTGATAGTTTTTCATTGATGATATACTGCTGTACTCTAAGAGCCCCGAGGAACATGAAAAACACTTGGCTGAAGGTGCTTTCTGGACCTAAAGACATCACGCTCTCGCCAAGTTCAACAAGTATGAATTTTGGCTCGGTAGGAGTAGGGTTTCTTGGACATATCATTTTGGAGATGGGATTTTACGTGGATCCGGTAAAGATTGAAGCGGTGACTAAGTGGCCAAGACTAACATCGATGGGAGATCCGGAGTTTTCTGGGTTTAGCTAGCTATTACAAGCGATTCGTAGAAAGATTTTCATCGATAACCATGTCATTGACAAGACTGCTCAAGAAGGAGGCCAAGTTTGAGTGAGATGACAAATGCAAGAGAAGTTTCAAGAGGGCTGACATAGGTTAACAATAGCTCCGGAGTTGACCATTCCGGCTCGGACTCGAGGATTCAAGTTTATAGTGATGAACCTCTTTTGAGAGGGCTTGGATGTGTTTTTGATGCAGCATGGAAAAGTAGTAGTATATACATCGCTCAATTGAGGCCCCAAGGATGAATTACCCGAGCACATGACTTGGAATTAGCTGCGATTGTCTTTCGTGCTCAAAATCGGAGACATTACATGTGGAGAAAAGTTCCAGATTTATACCGATCATCGAAAACCTCAAACACCTATTTTCATAGAAAGAGTTGAATATGAGGCAGCCGATGAATGGAGCTTCTAAAAGACTATCGGTAAAGATTGAAGCCTTGTTGACTAAGTGGCCAAGACTAACATCGGTAATGGAAGTCACGGAGTTTTAAGGTTTTAGCTAGCTATTACAAGCGATTAGTAGAAAGATTTTCATCGATAACCATGTCATTGACAAAATTTGCTCAAGAAGGAGGCCAAGTTTGTTGAGTGAGATGACAAAATGCAAGAAGAAGAAGTTTCCAAACTGGAAGCATAGGTTAACGGCAGCTCAGTGTTGACCATTCGTCACGGACTGGATTCGAAGTTTATAGTGGCCTTCTTTGAGGAAGGGCTTGGATGTGTTTTGATGCAGCATGGAGAAAAGTAGTAGTATATACATAAGCTCCAATTGAGGCCCCATGAGATGAATTACCCGACACATGACTTGGAATTAGCTGCGATTGTCTTAGGTACTCTCTCAAAATCTGGAACTTGTGCACGTGTGGAGAAAAGTTCAGTTATCACAGATCATCAAAACCTCAAACACCTATTTTCATAGAAAGAGTTGAGATATGAGGCAGCGTCGATGAATGGAGCTTCTAAGACTATGATTGCGACATCTTGTATCACCGGGTAAAGAAGCGAATCGAGAGTTGGTGATGCCTTAAGTGAAAAGTCTGTAAACCCTAATGATCGAGTGGGCGTTATTGGAAAGGCTGAGATTGAGTTCAAGTTGCGATTGAGCAAGATAATGCGTCGCAGCCGTGCCTCACGAGAAAGCGCCAACATCCCCTACCTTGGCGATTATGGTGCAAGCAGCTCGGGGATCGCGTCGCCGACCCAAACCCAATTAGACTTCGAGACATAGCGGAAACCCGCGTGTAAATATATATATATATATATATATATATGTATATATATACACCACATCTGAATAAACACATGAACCATAGATAAACATCATATAAACAGGAATGTGCATTTTCATTACCCATTGAAAATCCCTTTTTCACAGCGTGCACTTTTATCACCGGATCAAAAGATTTAAATGAACAACAACTTCTAGCGGCGCCCGGATAAAAAGGTGCCTTAGGTACGGGAGAAAGGTGAGGTTAACTGGGGAAGATGGCATTCAAAAGGTACTAGCTCCCTATAAGAGTTGGGACCTAGCTAGGGCTCCCCGATTCGGATCCGACAATTCGAGGACTCCAATGAATGTGATGACTCCCGAGAAGACCGAGGCGGTTTTGGAATCCATATCCTCATTTACGGGCTGCATTTCGTCTTGAGTCTGCTCCAGCTACGGGTCTAGAAAAGTTCAACTCCTCATCCAGGCCTATTTACGGCAATCTCTCCATTTTCTTCCTCGCCGTCCCCATGCCCATGTCTTCGAGTTTCTCTTCTTGATAGTTGGGCTAATTAGGATCTTAAATTATTTGAGGCTTCCCATTCATAAGGCTCGCCGGCGCCATCAACATCATAAAGCGTCAAAGCGGTTATCACCCCTCACCATCCGCAACTTCGCGATATCATCAAACGGTTCACGTCCAGTGAGATCGAAGAGGAATTAGGCCTATGTTCCCGTTCACATCTACTTAAACACCAAGCCACATATTCACGGGTCTAGTAAATATTCATCACATCTCACGAAAATAAGCTGATCTGTATCTGCATGCCATTTACTTGCATTCCCTGCGAGAATGCGAGCGAGGCCTCTGTATGCATTGTAGGTATTCCAAAAGTGGTGGATTGGCGTCCTTCTGGTGAAGTGCGAAATATGGGTTATTATAACCGTGAGGCGAATCTCGGCCCAGTACAACCCTACTCATCTCACAGGTTAAGTACTTGTCGTTAAACAAACAAAAGCAAACATAATACACAAACAATGACGGCCTTCGGCCCAAATAGAACATAAAATTACCACCGCAGGTTAGGCGGTTCATTAAATTTCTCAAGGCACATCTTGCTTAGATACAATGGTCCTGCGTGCACCAGCGCATGCTCATGCTCACATTATTCATCGCATGCGGGTCATGCATTATATGCATGCAATGTCAATG